>PVIW01002735.1:0-201465 GCA_004026585.1 Noctilio leporinus | reverse complement strand
TAAATGGATTGTTGAAGGGAAAACACTCCAAAAAGAGCTTGGGGGAAACGTCAACTATCACATTTATATTTGAGAAAAAGAAAAAGAAAAGAAACAAATGTAAACCCAAGCCAACCAGACTAAACCACCTCATTCCCAAAGTCAAATATCAGACTGAGTCTAAGTGACTCTGCCAACCAGGAATGTTTGTTTATCCTAAGTGCTAATGGAGTGCTCTTGTGAATTTGGCACAAGTTCTACTGAGACTTCCATCAGTTAAGATAAAAAATCATTATCTTTCAATCACTTCATTTACAGTTTTGTGATCACATCTGAGTCACTGCTATTGTGATGTTAAAGTCCTAAAGCAGGATACTGGAACAAAGGGCAAAGGAAGGTGGCAGGTGGGGATGGGTGTTCCCCACCCTGGAGGCAGGCAGGGTCTCTGGACTCCTGTCCTCAGCAGGATGAGCAGATGCACATGTCCCTTAGGGCTCAGGATGACCCACCCAACAGTTTCCTAGGGCTTTGGTCATCAAATGTAAACACACACCAGGGGGATGGAAACTTTTAAGGAACAGAAACATAGATGAGCTTGTATTATATATAGCATGTCATCTTCAAGATTATTTCCTTTTAAGTTAATTAAATTTGTTTATCGTGTTTTGGGCAACAAACTACCAGCTATAACTCTTGTAAAGATCAGATAAATGGTCTTTAACTGGCTGTAAATTATGAATAATCTGTAGAGGAAGTTTTGGTGATATTGCCCACCAGCATACATTGTTGGTTTCACTCAAAGTCGTTAAATAAGTAAGTTTGGGAAAGGGAGAAGAAGGAAGAAGGAGAAGGAGGAGGAGAGGAAGCAAAAGGACGTGGAGGAGGATGGGGAGGAAGAAGAGGAGACTCTGTGGCTCACAGTCACAGTGCCAGACAGGGTCTTCACTGTCCTGGTCCCAGAGCTGTTTGTCCCACTCCCCTCTCAGTAGCTGGAGCTGAAGGCCTGCAAGCTCCCAGCTCCGAGGCCCAGACCCTCTTCCAGCTGCCCTCTTGTCAGCATCTGCATGGAAGGCACTGATGAGGTTTGATGCTGGGAAGAGGACGGGCACATCAATGGCTCTCAGCTGTGACATGACCCCCTGCAGGGGCAGCAGGGGCTGTGTGTGCTGTACCCACAGCAGCCCAGGAAGGCGCCTTCCAAAGTGGTGGCCTCACCGTGGGCTCCTGGGTTCTGGCTCGGTCAGCTCAGTGCCCACAGCAGCCTCCAGTTCCCCTGCTGCCCTGGGGTCAGAGCAACTCCATGTGCCTTTCTCTCTTCTGCTCACCGCAACTGTCCCTCTGTCGTCTGCCTTCAACAGGCATCCTGTGTAGTCTCTTTCTTGCTTCTCCTGCCCTGTACACACCTTTCCTACCAATTCCTGGGTGAGAACCTCTCTGTTTCAGACACCTACAGTGCTGTTCACTGTCTTCATTGGACACACACTGATAAACATGGGGGGGAAGGCTACTTACAGCTAACACGATTGTGTACAGGGAAATGCATAACTTGTAGAGTCACAAAGGGAAGAGAGAAGCCCCATCCAGGATGGGGCGGTGAGTCACACTGACTGTCCATTAGGGGAAGAAATGAAAGTGTCCTCATAGGGTAAGGCCCCAATAGTCTACATTTTCTGAACAAATACTCCAGCTGACCTGTAACTCACTGTGCCTAAAGGAAGTCATTTGCCCAGCCTTTGACGTCTGTCTTCCGTGGTGAAACACCTCGTCCTGAGCAAACCCAGGGATCGGGGCTGAGGTAGCTCCCGGCGCTGCTCAGGTGCTTCTCCTCTCGTCCTTTCCTCTTTGCAGCTTTAATGATTATTCGAGTCCTACCCTAACCTCCATCTCTCCTTTGCACGAAAAGCTGCTCATTCTGAAGGAGTTTTCCCTGGCACATGCGTGGCCTTGTCTTCTGTAGATTTATGTAGCAGATTTCACCCTACCTGCTGTGTCTGCACGAAAAGCACTCTAACCAAATATTGTCGCTTTCTTTTCCCAGCACACTGCAGGGACCACTGCTCTGTTCTTTCCAGGTGTTAATATTATACTGTGGGGTTTTGGTGGGATGGGGATTTCAGAGGAGGATGGGCAGAGAATAAACCCATTGTCTGTCTGCCTTGTCTGTTGCACCCAGAAAAGAAGGGCTCCCCCTGGTGACTGACTGAGGACAGCCCGTGTCCAGGCCGATCCTGGACCCTGCGGGCAACGGTGCCCCCTGCAGGCTGCAGCCTCACAGTTGTGTTCGGCCTAAGAACCTCCCACTGGGCACTTCCTTCTGTGTGCCAGTCCTGTGGGTGACCTGCCGGTGCCAGTCCTCATTCCGCCATCCATTTAGATGGTCCAAAGCAGGAACAATGAGAACCCACAAAGGAAGAAAGTACAACTAATGGGATAATAAATACTTAAAGTGATGACCCATGAAAAAATTTCTAAATTAGGAAAGGCATCCAGCACCTGGCGAAGATGTCCTACAAACCTCCACTTCTGCCTTTGATGGCATGGCTTGTATGAGACCATACCAACACTTTCTCCAAGAATAAGTGGAAAACCTAGGTGAAATACAAAAGTCAGATGTCCAAAAGTGCTGGTGAGCCAGGCAAACACACTGAGAAGGGAAGCGGATGTTCACCGATGCAGGGCTGAGTTTCCAATATGATGATACGGAGGAGCAGTTTCTTCAGTCCATCCACAGCCTCCAAGTCCCAGCCTAAGTGGTAGCCTTTGGCACAGGGCCCACCCCTGGGACTCCCAGGGCACATAGTAGAGAGATCTGCAGGTTGCCTTCTTCTCAAAGTCATCCCCCGATACCAGCAACATCAGCACCACCGGGGAACCGGTCTGCAAGTCAACTTCTTGGACCTCAACTCTGATGAGAAAATCCAGGGGCGGGCCCAGCAGGCTGTCTTACCAAGCCTGCATGTGATTCGGAGGACCACTGCCTTTTAGCACCTCGCGTACGTGGGCCACAGTTGCTACATGTTGCTTTCCTGAAGTGTTTATTGGTCCCTAGAAGAATTTACAACACATATTTATGTAAAAGTTAGAGAGCTGTATGACTAGATCCTGGAGTGTGTCCCTCCACCTGAAAGTCTCGTGTCCTAGACACCTAAGGCTTCTTCAGGTATGGACAGTAATGTGAGTAATGTGTCTCTTTAGTTAGAGTCCCTTCCTGACTAACACCACAACCTGGTCCTACCTGTTCTTATTTTTCTCTGTGGTCTGTATCGTATCCTAATTTACTTTATATTTTATCTCTTTATTTGGTTCCTTATTTCTCTCCTCTCGATTAAATAGAAGCTTGGTGAGGGCCGCGATTTTTGTCTGTTTCTGTCACTGACGTATCCCCGGTGTCAAGAACAGCCAGTGTCTGGTACAAATGCATTTCAGCAGGAGGTTTATGAATGAACAACCATGGTTGTAAGAATTGGTCACTAGGAGGACCCAGTCAAAGGACAATCAATGAGGGAAACAGGTTCCTGAGTAAGTCCAGGTGGGAGATGGTGAGGAAGTGGTAATGGAATGGAAGAGGAAGAAGATGGATTCCAGAGGCCAGGTTCAGTGAGAAACAAGAACAAACAAACAAAAAAACATTAGCAAAGAAATTGGAGCTGATGTGAACTGACTTGCATTGTGCAATATAGTCCCACTCGGGCACCGAGATTATTGTGAGATGTGGGGGAGACATAAACACGGGGGCTGGAAGCATGACCCCCTTCAATTTGGGAGCAAAGTTTCCTCAATGCGGGGCCCCAGCAGTGCCATGGACGCTGGGACTCAAAGCAACGTGGCCCCCAGAAGAACTTGTGTTCCACTAGGGAATCAAGATATTGTTCTGTACAGCTTATGGTAAAAGGAGAGCATAATTATGGAATGTCGCTTAACAGCCAACAAGGGTTGGGCAAGATAGGTCTGGGGGTGTCAAAGGGATGAGTCTGCGGTGCACGAATGCTGTCCACTGGTTTGCTCATAAATGACCACACTCACAGGAGCACAGAACGCAAGTGTCCTCCTGAAGTCTGGAGTTACGGGCACAGAGGGGTGGGGAGGATGCGGAAAGGCTCTCAGCATCTGTAGGATAGGTGGGGGTCCCAGATGATGTATCCCTTCCAGCAGTCACGCCAGGGATCCGTGTCCTTCATGAGGAGCAGTGAGGAGGGGTGAGCAGCTTCGGCACAGGTAGAAACCTCAGGGGCAGGACTCGGGCTCTGGGGTAGAACAGTCTTCCAGGCCGAACTCACCTTGACCTATCAGCTGAGTTTGAATTTGGGGGACATGTGCAGGCCACAGTCATGACAAGTGAGGATGGTGCTCTCTCTGTCCTGGATCTCAGGCCCAATGTGATCCAAACCCAGGGATTTTTTCCAGCTTGACTTAACTAAAACTTAGTTCCCTATTGCTGCTGTAACAGAGCTCATATGTAACATATGTAATATATGTAACATAAGCTCATAGTTTAACAACATGAAATGATCTTATAGTTCTGGAGGCCAGGATTCTGAAATCAGTTTCGGCGTTCCTGCTGGGGGATCTAGGGGAGAACTTGATTTCCTTGCCTTTTTAGCGTCTAGAGCCCAGGTAGCACACACAAGGCCCATGGGCCAAATCCTCTACCTTGTTTTACCTGGCCTGGCACCTTCAACCTGGTACCTTGTTTCTACCCAGCTCACTTATCAGTTTAGGAGTAGTTATATTTATACAGCCCTAAAATCCCTTTGAAGGCTAACATGGCCTCCAATGAAAACGTTTGCCACCCCTGTTCTAGAGGCTGCCTGGATTTCTTGGCTTGTAGCCCCTTCCATTTTCCAAGCCAGCAAAGTAGCCTGTTCCCTCCTCTCCGACCTCTGCTTCTGTCCTTACATCTCTCCCTGACCATGAGGTTCCTGCCTCCCTCCTAGTAAGGACTCTTGTGATCCACCAGGTACCTGGATAATCCAGGATAATTTACCACCCCAAGATCATCCTTAATCCCATCTGCAAAGTGCCTTCACCATGTAAGGTAACATTCACAGGCTGCAGGGATCAAGACACGAACCTCTTTGGGGACCATCATTCAGTCTCCTCACACTGCATGACAAACTCCATTTGAATGTGACGACTTCAAAGTGTACATCCTTGACCCACTGAGCACGCTCAGATACCCCGCTGTACACCTTCTATTCACACAGAGGAGATAAATGAATGGACGGGTGTGATGCTATAGAAAATAGAGCACAGGGTAGGTTTCCCCATCAGCCAGTGAACTCTCTACTGAGGGCCTTGGGCACTCTCTGAGGGGTGATCTGTGACTGTTCTGGGACACACAGGCTAGTGGGAAGTGGTATGAAGAGGTCACCTGCTTACAGGCACACACACAAGTTGAATCGGGTTGGACAACTTTGACTGGGTCCTCACCTGAATTGTCACCTGCGTCAACTTTCCTGTATTTTAACAGCAGAGGAAGGAGAAATATTTAAAGGGCAAAGTAACGCAGGCGGGTCTGTGTGTGTGTGTGTGTGTGTGTGTGTGTGTGTGTGTGTGCATGTACATAACTAAAAGTCCATGGATTTACACAACCAAATCTTAACGAGTGTTAACCTCGGTGCCCACTTTTCCAGGCTTAATAAATGGCATCAAGGAAAGCATGGCAAGAAGGTGACTATTTTAAAAGCACTATAAAAACCACCATTATAAGAAAATGGGTTCATGTCCCACCTCCCCTTTCAGCACCCAGGGATGATTGCTTTGGTTGAGAAAGTTAAAAATTACTAGGCAGGAGTGGGAATTCAACTATGTGGTTGGCCACATAGGTTAACTTCAATGTCGCGGGCTGGGGCAACTGAGGCACCTGGGACACTCGGTAATACACGTTCCATAGTCTGGGCGCTGCTCTCCATCCCTACGATGTCCAAGGAACCTCAGAATTGAGCTCCAAGCAGCTCAGACAGGACAATAACCTGGAATCTGGGTAGCGTGCAAACCTTTGCAATAGTGTAGGGTGGCTTCCCTTCTCGTGCCTGCTCTTCCGTCCCTAACCTTCTGGACGTCCGTCTGTATTGCGGAAGCCCAGAGGGAGCAGAGGCTACCGTGGCTCTTGCCAAAGCAGTTTACCCAGCATTCACTGCTGCTCTGCAGACTAAGCTGCCTCCGGCCCGGGTGAAGCTAGAAAGACGCTGTGCTTCAGCCTACCTGAGGGGGACAGGGGAAGCCTTGCGGGCCAGGTCACTAGCTGGGCCTAATATAAAAGTGTCAGGCAGGCAAGGGGTGGGCTACCGTTAGCAGCAGGGTTGGCATACATGGATGGGTTGTCTGGAAGCAAGAAAACCTCGATGAACTCGTTCAATCGTCTGCACGCTGACCAGGTGGTGATCATTACCAGCTCCCGTCCTGGAACACAGTAGGCTGTTTGCTCCATCCTGCTCCTCTAATGGGGTGGGGCAGTGGGGCGAGATTCTGAATAGCAGCAACTTTTAAAGAGCAGAAAGTTTTAAATTTTGATTTTTAAACAACAATCCAACCAACTGAGTCACCCAGGACAAAGCGCAGTTAAAAAATGACAATGCCAAGAACGAGAGGTAACACCGCTGCATATTCTACAAGTACAATTCTCCCCACACTCACCTATAGATTTAATGCAATTCTAGCAAAAACCCCGGCAGGGATTTTGTATAGATAAGCTGATTCTAAAATTTATATAAGAAGGCAAAATTGGTAGAAAACCCAAACTCATTTTGAAAGAATAAAGTTGTAGGGATCACACTACCAGATTTTTAAAAGACTGACACAATAAGCCACAATAACCTTGACCATGTGGTACTGGTAAAAGGAGAGACTCACAGATCAATGGAAAAGAATACAAAGTCCAGAAGTAAACTCACACTAAAACAGCTCATTGATTCTTGACAAAGACACCAGAGAACTTCAGTGGAAAAAGGATAATCTTTCCAACAAGTGGTCCTGGAACAAGCAGACGTCCCATCTACACGCTTCCAAAACCAAACAAAAAACCCAAAACCTCACACTTTCAAAAACTTCACTCAAAATAGACCATAAGTCTAAATTTAATGTTAAACTATAAAACGTTAAGAAAATCTTCAAGAACTGAGGCTAGACAAAGATTTCTTAGACACGACACCAAAAAGCACAATACATATTAACACAGGGATAAAAGTGGACTTTCCCCAAGTAAAAATTGTTGCTCTATGAACAGCAGTCAAGCAAATGAGGAAGCACCTTAGAGTAGGAGAAACCAGTGACAAAACATGTAACTGACAACAGAGTTGTATCCATAATATGTAAAGACTCTAAGCTCAACAGTAAAAAAAAACTTACCCAACTTTAAAATGGACAAAAATAACAAAAAAGGGGGGGAGGGGCAACAACAGGGAAAAAACTTTTTTAGAAACAAAATTTTTGGAAAGATACTGCATCAAAGATATACAAATGGGAAATCAGCATGTGAACGGCTATTCACCATTATTCCATCAGGGGAATGTAAAGAAAAACCAGGGTGAGGTTTCACCACACACTGATTAAAATGACTAAAATTAGAAATACTGACAATGTGGGGAAGGGGCCAGAGAGGAGTAAAAAGGGGATGGATGTAATACAACAACAACAAAATTAAAACAAGAAAAAAGAAATACTGGCAATACCAAGTGCTACTGAAGATGAAGATACCTGGAGAACTCTCTTTTTGGCCGGTGACGACTTTTTCTCAAACATACTCTATAAATGTGCTTACAAGAGTATTTTGACGTTGTGACCTTAGACAAAGACACTTGTCGGCTGAGTCAACACCAGTTTCCAGTCAAGGGAACAGATGGAACACATTTGAATTGTGCACCTTTGAGTGACGTGTAAAATGGCTTCGTTGGCAAAGGTGGAATCCTCTAGATTTCAGCCTACCATCTAGGTTCACCATATCCTCGTTTCCTTAAAATACTGTTGAATTTGGCCTGTGTCCTGTCCTAAAGCAGGAGGGGGCAAACTTTCTGTCGAGGGTCATAGGAACACTTTCAG
Source organism: Noctilio leporinus (assembly GCA_004026585.1). Lineage (NCBI taxonomy): Eukaryota > Metazoa > Chordata > Mammalia > Chiroptera > Noctilionidae > Noctilio > Noctilio leporinus. The sequence goes on along the minus strand of PVIW01002735.1, from coordinate 193,449 downwards.
CTCTGCGGGCCCTGAGGTCTCTACGGCACCTACTTCACTCGGCCCCCAGCCGAGCAGCCGGAGGCCGTGGGCACTGGTTTCTGTTGGGTGGCTTCTAATAAAACTGTACAGAAGCTGGCTGTGGCCTGACTGGATCCACCAACCCCTTCCGGGCGCGGGGGCAGCAGAGGCAAAGGTGGCCCCGCACGCTCAGAACCCAGCCGCGTCCGTTAGCGCCGAGCACGTAGTTAGCAGCTACCTGGTTTTGTTGGAGAAACATCTCAATTGCTCACGAGCATCGGCCCCAAAGAAGGTTGAAGAGACAGGGCCGGCCACAGCGGCCGCGCTATGTCAAGAGCCCCGTTCTCCTGACCTCAACCCCAGGGCCCTCCCGTTGAAGAAGCACCGGCTCCCAACCTTTACAGACAGGAAGCTCTCCAGAGCAGCAGAAAGTACCTTCACCTACCCCATATGAGAGCAGAAGTGTTTCTCAGGGTCGCCCAGGGATGGCGTCAGCATCACCCACTGCGTCCCATCCCTGCGGGAGACGCTGAGCCCCACCCCAGGGCAAGGAACAGCATCTTGCTCCTCTAGTCCATCCAGTGGCCCAAGACTCATGGCTGCAGGACCAGGCTCCAGGTCCCCCCAAGGCCCCTGTTGGTCACGACACCCACAGCAGGCTGCAAGGAATACTTTATTGACCTAGCTCTCAAACACTAAGGCGAAAATTCTAACAAGCTACTGATAATATTTACAAAGTGCCACCAGGTGGGGCTGAGCCCAGCCTTCCCCAAACACCCACCAGGTGCGGCTCCCAAACAGGCCAGGGGCCACCTCTTCCCCCAGCCACACACAGAAGACGCTTACGTGTATGTACATGCGACCCAAACCACAGCAACAGACTACCCGACAGGAGGGCACAAGACCAACGGAGAGGTGGACACACAGACAGGCCGGGAACACCAAGGTGGCCGGGAAGCCAGCCTCAGTGCTTCTTGAGGCCATAGGCCAGGCCCACAGGGACCCTGGCGCTCTGCAGCGGCGGCGAGTGCCAGACGGCGGAGCTGGTGCGCTTGTGGTAGCGAGGCTTGCTCTTCTTGAAGATGTCCTCCAGGTCCAGCTGCAGAATGGTCCCGAAGAGCTCCAGCACGTTCGGCGGGTGGTAGTACTGGTGGATGATGGCCTGGCTGAGCTGGGTGCCTGCAGGGGAACAGGGGGCCGGGTCACTGCCTTGGGGCTCCCCATGAGCCTCCCCAGGCCCCCACCTCCTGCTGTAGCAGCTCCTCTGCACCCCGCTCTCCCGCCCCAGCAGCGAACACTGATAACACTGCACGTTCCCGCTGTCCTCGTCCGAATCCAGGCCCCGGGAGCTCCCAGGGGCCAGGCACAGGGCCGAGTCCTCGCAGCATGACCTCGTTACCCCTGCACCCGGGTGAGAGCCAGGGCCTGTGTTCTCCCCATTTTATACTCGTGACATTTGCCCAAAGGCTCACAGCTAGTAGCTGGAAGAGCAAGGTTTGAAGCCAAGTCTCACTCTAGAACTTAAACCTATGATGCCATCCTCGACTGCGGCGGTCAGCTACGTATCCAGCCACAGAGGCCCCGCACGGAGGAGGGAGACGGAGGGGCTCTGGGCGGCACACCCCTGCCAACCGGGAGGCGCAGTGGGGCTCGTGGCCAGCTTACTCCGCACCAGGCCTTCCGTGTGCTCACTCCCTCCATCAGTAACCCCGTCAGCTCGGTCCTACCATCACTCCCATTTCATAGGTGAGAAAACTGAGTTTAAGTAAGCTGGTGAAGGTCAACTACAATCAGGTGGCTTTGTCAGTCACCTATCTCCCTGGGCACACTGATCCTGCATGTTGACACTTCCCAAGTGACTTGATGCTGGTAGTTAGGGGGCTAAGTCGGACTCTGGTTACTGTGGGGTTTGAATGAGCTGATATTCACAACAGCAACTTGTCTATAGAGCCGGGACGGCTGGGGAGTGAGGCAAGAGCCCACCCTGCCAGCCCTGCAAACTCAGTCGAGCTCCCCCTGAATGTTCTGCCCACTCCACTGCTGGCAGGCTCCACGCCCAGGCCTACCCCGCTCCTGGTTAAACGCTGGGGCCTGCAAACTCCAAAGTCAAGTCCCACTCAAGGGCCCTGTGCCCACCGCAGGGCTTCCGACCCCCCCCAGCTGGCTGCAACTCCCAGCCCGAGCGCCTAGGGCCAAACCCCGTTATCTTCTTAGCTCCATTCCTGTCCCGGGCGGCTTATTTGGGTCCAAGTGCCATCTGGCCTTCTGGGAGACTCCAAGGAGGGGCCCGGGGAGCCCAAGCCAAACACCCAACACCATGGTGCCCATAGTCAGCCGCAATTTAACACATTTGTTGGGGACAAAGGCGCCTAACACCTAGTCCAAAAGTGAGCCCACTGGCCACAGAGCGGCCACCCTACCCGAGTGCGTCCTAAGGCCCAAAGAAGGCTGGTCAGGCTAACCCATCAAGTAAGTGTCCAGCCCATGGGCACCGCAGCCTCCCGATACCGACACCCACCAAGCCACTCTCTCAGGGCCCCAGGTCTCCAGGGAGCCCTGGGCCCTGCTCACCTCTGGCCCAGGAGGGGATGGGCTTCCGGGGATGGGCCTCATCGTCAGTGGAGTCGTCACTATTCAGATCCATCCCGTAGTTATCTGGGTTGATCTTGGGGGGAGCCCTGTGCCCTTGGGGAGTCATCTGATAGGAGGTACAAGCTGGAGACTGGAAAAGATAAGCAAGGCCATCAGCTCCACCTTCCCTGCTCTGCACCTGCCACTGCCGCTGAGGTCGGCGGGCCGGGCCACCTCGCCTGTCTTCGCAGGAAAAACCCAAAGGCTCGGGCTCCCCTGAAGAGCCGCACCCCACACACAACCCCGCAGCTTCCTTTTTCCCGTGAAGCTGCACACGCACTTCCAGGTCAGCGTGTCTGCCCTGAACAGCAGCGGGGACTCCACTGGAGCCTGCGGTTTGTAACTTAAACATCCGTCCAGAACGGCCAGCCAGCTCCCCACGTCCCACCACGTTCGCCTGCGCGGCCCTGAAACCCTTCTGGCGGCCCGCTTTGTCTGGAAAGCATTAAACTGGAAGTCGCCTAAACGCTTGCCAGCGGGCGCTGGTTGCGGCCGGTACACAACTGTCGAAATTGAAACAGATTTACAAGTGGTAGGCCAGATTATTGTCTACAATATACTAAAAAAATCAAGCTGCCAAGCGGTATATATTGTGGAGTAAAGGCATGTGTCCTTCCCCTCCATTCCTGTTCAATCCCATCCTGCGACATGATGGTATTAAGAGGTGGGACCTTTCGGGGTGCTCAGGTCATGAGGGCACAACCCTCTTGAATGGGATTAGTGTCCTTAACAGACGAGGCCCCAGGGAGCCCTGTCTCCCTTCCACCGGGTAAGCACGCAGCGAGAAGACCGGGAAGAGGGTGACCGGGGAGAGGGCTCCCAGTCGACACTGGCTGCTGACACCTTGACCTTGGAGTTCCCGGTCTCAAACACGTGTGTAAGCCACCTAGTCCGTGGGACGTTGTTAAAGCAGCCTGAACAGACAAGGACCGTATGTACAGTCTGTGTCCACTTACACTCTGTTGTTTAAATGTTTATTCGTATAAAAATTGAGATACGTGCCATCAGAATTTTCATGAGGTACCTTTCTTTTAACTTTATATTATTTTATGCAACTTAGTTTCTTTTTCTTTTTCTTTACAACAAATTCTATTTTAAAAATAAGAAATACACGTATCAAAATTAGTGAAGTCATGGGCCAACTGCATCCTCCCTGACATGGTCTGGGCCTCCAGCTGCTGGGAGGGGAGGGGAGAGCAGGAGGCCCCTGTCCGCGCTGCGCCCACGCCTCACCTGCACGTCCACGGTCGTGTTCAGGCCCTTGTTGGCCGCTGCAGCCTCCTTGGCTTTCCTCTCCTGCTCTTCCTGTAGGCGCTGCTGCTCTTCCTGGGACCAGCGGCAGTCCGATGTTAGAGACCGTGGGAACGGGCTCCCCCCACCCCCAGGCCAGCCCCCATGGCCTGGCAAGCAGGGCGGTTCCTGCCCCAGGAGCCACTAGGTCAGGGCTCCCCAGCCCAAAGCTCACGGCAGACCCCATGTGAACCCCTCACCCCCGCAACCCTGTACCTTTTTCTTTTTGTCCTCCAGTTCCCGCTGTAGCTTCTCCTTCTGAAGCCGCAGGGCCCTGTCCCTCTCCTGCAGCTCCCTGGAGACCAAGCAAGAGCTGTCAGGGCAGAACGCCGAGCCCTGGCTCTGTTCCCATCCCTGCCAGGCCCGCAGCAGTGGCCGTAGAAGGCGGAATGGCAGCCAAGAGTCCACAGTGGCACCCTGTGCCCAAAGGGCCAGAAAGCCCAGCCCCAGGTGCAGGGAGCACTCGGCTTCGGGGTCCGCCCAGTTTGGCCCCCACACTTCCACACAAGTTAGGTCTCGGCTTCAGCCTTGTCTGCTGTACAATGGGATCGTGACACCTCTCCTCCAGAGTCGCCACGACAACTAGATGAGACAGTCTGAGCTCTCTGCCATCGTCCAGGCCTGCAGGGTGGACCCTGGGGTCCAAGGCTGGCGTGGGCTCTGGAGCAACACGCGTTTACTAGCTCCTGACTCGAACAGGCCGTTGAAGCTCCTGGACCTGTTCCCCACTCTGGGAAGCGGAGCTGCTGATCCCCACGTCACGGGAGCTTCCGGTGAGGATTCGACAAGGAAACGGGCCAAGTGTGCAGCTCCATCCCCACCGAAGCTGCCAGCCGATATGACCATCACACTGTCACCCGCTCAAAGCCCCTGGTGTTGCCTGGCACACATGCAACTCTAAAACCACATCCCCCACCTACCCTTCAGTCCCCCTCCCGGACTCTAGTCTCCGACTCTGCCACAAAGCCAGACACCTTCTGTCAATCGAGAAGCACAGGGAGGTGGCCTGATGCAGCCAGCCCTCTGCTCCCTCTCCTCACCCTTCCGTGGGGCTGCAGCCACCCAAAGACCACACGAAGTGTCACCTGGTGCTCCCCAGGGCGGGAGAGGCAGCTTCCAGGCCTGTGCCGATGTTAGGCCACCTGCTCTGCACACCGGGCACAGCTCTCTTCGGCCACACCCAAGCAGGCTCACCGCAGTGCGGACCCCACCTGGCCCAGCTGTCCTCCTCGGCATTCCCAGGACTCACACGACCAAGCACCGGGCAGAGCCCAGACACAGGCCGGCAGAACCCAGCGCGGGAAGCCTGTCTGCTACACGGAGGCCTCTGCCTCTGGAGCTGCACGGCCTGGGCTCTTCTGCCTGCTTCCCATGGGAGGCAGTCGAGCCGGGGGCTGGGGTGGGGAGACCCGAGCCTCCCCACCACAGAGCAGCACGCGCAGTGCGCAGGCGCCAAGGGTGCTGAAGGCCCTGCACTGCACCAAGAACTCCTGCCCTGATGCCCTGGGGGTCCTGTTGAGAAATCCTGGCTTGCCCTACAGCTGCAGCCCCACCCCGTCCCCGCCGTGTCAGCAGAGGACAGGGTGACCAAAGCGGGCACCCACCCGGACGGAGGCAGAACTAAGAGTCCTGTGACCCTGCCCATTACTTCCTCAACTTCCCCACGCCACCAGGCCACGTTCGGGTGGTCCGCCTGCTGTGGGCCTCTGGGTCGCAGCCAAGGAGGTGTGTCCATTCGTCTTTCGCAAACCCCAAGTGGAAGTGGGAGCTGCTGCTAGAGGACAGAGGGTCGCCTTCCCAGCCCTCGGCCCAGCCCACCTCTCGGCCTGGAGCCGCTCCTGCTCGCGCCGCTCCTGCTCCCTCCGCCGCTCCTGCTCGCGCTGCTCCTCCAGCCGCCTGGCCTCCGCTGCCTTCCGCAGCCGCTCCTGCTCCTCCTCCTCCTTCTTCTTCTGCAGCAGCTCCTGGTGTCGCCGCTCCTCCTCCTCCTGTGGGCGCAGAGCAGGGCAGGGTCTCAGGCCAGGCCTGGGCCAGAGACGCAGCAGGGCTGGGAAGGAGGGAGAGGGGGACCGGAAGCAGCTCCTCCCCTGCAGCGCCCGAGACCACCAGGGCCTGAGCCAGGGTCACCTCCGCCTGGCCTCAGGGAATCAACACCCCAGCCTGGAGGGGCACCTTGTGACAACTGCTGCTGCAGCAGGCTTACTTAAAGGTACAGAGTGGAGCCAAACGCGCTCACTGGGTGACACTGGGCTATCGCTTACGCCCTCTGGCCTTGGTTTCCTCATGGAGCAAATGGCAACAGTATAATACCTAACGCACCTAGGACGGTGCCCGGTGCACAGCAAATACTAAATCAAGTTTAGCCGTTAGCGTTATAACCCCAAAGATGGATTTATGCTCTCTAGAGTGGCAAGATCGACAGCTTCAAGGAGAAGGCAGGCCCCTACTCTTTGAGCAGAACAGCCCTGTCACGTGGACACTGTTGCCACCTGATGGAGAAGTCAAGTCACTCGTGTAAGGTCGCACAGCTAATAAAGAGCAGAACTGAGATGGGAAGAGTGGCTTAGAGTCCATGTACTTAACCTTCAAGTGCCACCTCTATAGAAAGACGGGAAGCAGGTTCACTGTCACCAACCCCATCTCAAAGCGTTTGTTGAACCTCCTCAGGGCTTGGAGTCACCAAGACCCACCAGGATGAACCCAGCAAAGAGGGGCAGGCCCCGCAGTGCTCTCCTCAGCGGCTGCCCCACCTCTTCCTCGATGCCCAAGCCCCTCTGTCCACCTGCATTCACACCTGTTGCAGCCACTTGAGCCTCCGAGCCTCCTCCTCCTGCTTCCTGCGCACCTCCATCTCCTCCATCTTCTTGGCCGCTGCCTTTCTCTTGGCCTTCTCCTCTGCCAATCGCTCCTCCTTGGCCTGCGGAGCCCACCCACATTGCCCATGAGAGCAGCCCGCTGCACTCCAACCCTATAGGATGGACCCCGGAACTGGGACAAGCGCCTGCAAATCCAGCTTGTGCCTCACAGCCCAGGGAGGGGACACCTGGGAGCCAGCCCTGCCCAGGAGCACCAGCCCACCCACTCACCAAGGCCTGCTGCTTGGGCCAGAGCAGAGACCTTCCACTCTCAGCTGGGCTCAGAGCCAACTCCAGAGCCCCAGAACAGACAGGAGGCATCCAGGGTGGCAAACCCATAACCCCCTGAGGGATCAGTCCTAACCCTGGGGGGTGTGGGCCGCTGGGACCCCGCAGGGAGGAGCCCCCACACCTGGCCGCCCACCAGCCCACAGCTCGCACCTTCTCGTTCTTCTCATCGAGCTGAGCAAACTTCTGCTCAATCTGCTTCTTCTTCTCCTCCTTCATCTGCTCCACGCGCTCCCGGGCCTGCAGCACCTTCCGGAGGCGCTCCTCGCGCTTCCTGTAAGCACAGGGCAATGAGGGGAAGCCTGCCGCGGCCTGGGGTGACCAGGGGCTGGAAGCGGGGCCACTTACAGCTTCACCTCCTCCAGCCGCCGCCGCCTATCCTCCTCCACCTTCTGCCTACGCAGCTGCTCTGCCTCCTCCTTCCGCCGCAGGTTCTCTAGGCGCTGCCGCTCCTTCTCCTGGGTGGGAGTGGGGGTGAGCGGGGAAAGCAGTGCTGGGCTGGGGAACTGGCTGGCTCCAGATGGTGCCCCAGGCCCACAGCCTCCAGCAGTATCACACTGCTCCTGGGGGCAGAGTTGCCCCAGACACCCTCCATTCCTACCCAGATTGAGGCCTGGGCCTTCCATCTTTCTTCTCAGGGCAACCCTAAGGCCTCCCAAGGACCTGTGTCACAAATGTCCTCAACTTAGCCCTGCCAAATCGTGGGCAGAAAATTAGGTTCAGAATTGGATGTTTGCTCTGCCCATAACTGTGTAGAAACACATTTGAAAGGAGAATGAAGACTAAGACTGGCACTTACTATTATGCTTTATAACTTCTTTACTCTGTGTGTGTGTACTTTAACAAGTAACTGCATTCTTAAGACGACTGGAAAAATGGAAAATCTCAGCAAGTAAAAGATCTAAAGAACAAAATGAATACTTGAGAACAAATACAGTAACTGAAATAAATTCAGTGGACAGGTCCAGAAGATGGAGAAGACAGATGTCAGTAACACATGAAGATAAATATCTGGGTAAAGATCAGTAGACTATGCTTTTCCTCTTGAGTTCTTTACCGTGTTTTGACAGTTGAAAGCAAAAATTACAACATGTCTGACCTGGTCATCCAGGTACAAAGATGTCACACGTAAGACAAGATTTCTACATTGCAACTGGACCAATATCGATTCTAAAGTGATTGTGAAAGTTAAGGATGGAATGCCTAGAGCAACCAGTAAAAAAAACTGCAAAGTGCAATCGTCAAAATCACAATTAAAATTAAAATGGAATACTAAAAACGTTCACGTGGAACGTTTACAAAGTATATATAGATTTTACTGTCTAATTCTCAACGTAAACTTTCAAGATAAAAGTGCTGTAGTTTTTTAAAGACAGAGGAACAGAAGGGAAGAGGTGACCGGGGGCCACCGAGGCTAAGCTGAGTGAGGAGGCAGCTGGAGGCCACTGGTTTCTGGGAGGGGGCAGGTGGTCTTCCGCTGGACCTGGCTCTGGCTCTCCAATGGCCCAGAGGAGGCCGGACCTCTGTCCACGACACTCACCCGCCCTTCTGTGAGGGAAGCACTTGGAAGCAAAAGCCAGGTGGCCCAGAGGGTGCCCACTACCACCTCTTCCTGCCCTGAGAGCCCACCAGATCCTGCTTTCAACAGGGCTTAGCAAAAGAGGGTTTTGTGCCAAAAGTTGAGTGCTAACATTTCCCAGCACAGGTCAAGAGAACTTAGGCCGCTGCACTGTGAATTTCATAGAAGACAAGGGCTACTCAGGTCACAGAATGTGTTTCCTCTTTGCTCCAACCCTTCAAGGTGGGCTGGACTGTCCCTGCTCCCCAGAGGCCATTGTCAAGGCCAACGCAGAAGGTGGGTGGACCCCAAAAACCTGTGAGGTCCCTTCTGCCTCCAGGGGCTTCAGGTGAGCAGTCTCCCTTCCTGCCAAGCCCTGCGCTGGATGCTTGACACATTACTCTCTGGGTCACCCAGTCCCTGAGGGGCCAAGAAAACTTACCCCAAAGGTTGGGAAACTAGTCCAGGCCCCAAGGCCTATGTGACCTACCCAGGCTCCCTAAGAACTATCCTACCACCCTCCACCAAATGCCCTGGGTAGGGACCTAGACTCCCTAAAGCAGGAAAAAGCCATTTCCAGGACCTCTCGGTCTTCCAGGGAGCCCCACCCGGCTCCTGCCAGCCTGGATGGGGCATGGAGTTCCCTGCAGGGTGAACAAACGTGAGGCTGGTTCCCTGCTATGGGTGCAGGTGGCTAGCAGGCACCTGGCAGAAAGGTATGGAAGCCCTCCCAGCCTCCCTGCTGGCATACTGGAAGGTTAGCCGTTGCCATGGCCACCCAGAGGGGACCAGCCTCCTTACAGAGGGGAGCCCACCCGACAAGCTGGGAAGCCGTAGATCCACCAGGCCCCAGGGCCGCGCTGCGGAGGCCTGCGGGCGCTCAGTGGAGGCAGAAACCCTCCCGTAGGCCCTTCGGAGCACCAGGGCAACTGAAGGAGCGAAGCAGCTTTAGCCTTGCTATTCAGGAGGCCCCAGAGAGCCAGGATCACGGGCCCCGGATCGTAGCTCTCTGTGGTTCCCTGCTCTCGGCTGGTGGCCCGGCTTGGCTCCGAGGTGTCTGAGAAGAGAGCAGCCTCTGTGGCCTCCTTTCCGAGACCGCAGACCCTTCCACTCTCGGTCGCCTGCCTGGCCTTCAAGCACGCGTTGCTCTGCACCCCCTTAAAGTGGTTGCTCAGGCGTGTGACCCAATAAATCTCAGCTTCAGACCCGGTGGAAGCCCGGAGCTGGGGAAGAGGGAAGCAAGTGGCTGTGGGGAACGTCAAGCTGCAGGTCACACACCCTTTGCTTCCTTCCACCTCGGGGAGGCTCCGAGACCCCCCCCTCCTGGTAGCAGCGGCAAAGGCCGAGGGACAGGGAGGAGGCCCGGCCCAGCAGGGCCCGCGCCTCCAGCTGCCACCCAGCGCCTCCGGGGCCCCTCCCACCTCCCGCGCAGCTCCCACACGGGTGTTAGTGTCGCTACAGGCGCTGTCAGTTTCGCAAGAACGGCTACAGCAGCGAAGTGCTAGGTGGAGCGAGGTTACAAGAACAGGAAAACGTTTTACTTACAACGAAGCTGTACTGTGGAGGAGAGGAGACAAGGAAAAAGCCAAGCGTTAATGCCAGGCCAGGGGGTGTCCTAGAAAGCTGGCCAGGCTCCCAGCAATGCCAGCAAGTCCACTCAGCCCGCACCCTCTCCTTTCACCCAGCCCTCATCCCCGAGTGAAAGTGTCAGGGTGTGTCTCTCACCTGCACCCTCAAGGCACTGGGTCAGGCCACTTATTCAACGGCTCAGACCCGAGGCCAAGACCCAGGGGTCGCACCGAGTTGGCTGAGCCTCTAGGCCACAGTACAGAGCCCAGGAGGTCAGGACAGATTCCAGACGGCGAGGCGGCCCATAGCCGGGCAGGCCTGAGCTGGCCTTTGCGCAGTGCCAGGTCACACGTGCCTTGGCCCAGCCCACGCTGCTCTCAGCAGCCTAGGGGACATCCAGGAACCTCCAGCCACACAGCCCCACCCCAGCAAAGCTCCGTTCAGGGAACAGGCTCCCTCACCTTAGGGTCCACTCGCAGGGGAGTATTGCGTTTAATGAAGGATTTCATGACACCGTTGCGGGAGGCCGACGTTGGGGTCATGAGCATCTGGTTCCTCTGCACGGTGTGCAGGAAGGTCCGGAGAGGCCGTACGACCTACAGACAGGGACCGGGGTCAGGACTCACGGGCGGGTAGAGACACCGAGGGACGGCAGGTGCCTGCTCACCTTGCTGGCTGGACAGGGCGGGGAAGGGGTCTTGCTCCGGGGGGGCTGCAGCTCCTCATCCCCCAGTGGCTGATCCTCATCCGCCAGCTCACTCACAGCCTGCTTGTAGCTGCGCTTCCTCCTGCAGGAGGGCGGTGGCAGCAGTGTCATGGGGCTGCCCTGGGAACCCCTCTGGAGTCCAAGCCACACCCAGGAAAGGGCATCCCTATGAAGAAAGCTGGGAGCAGCCCGCAGAACTCCATGCTGCAGAGATGGGGGTCTCCCTGACCAACTCCCCAAGGCCCAGTCGGAGAAAGGGAAATGACCAGCCCAAGGTCACATGACTTAAGAGGACACAGAAGGACAAGGTCCAGGGTCCGGTCCTCACCTCCCAGGCCAGGCTCATCCCGCAGCACAAGCTGCCTCCCTCACCGAGTCAGAGCACCAGGCCCCACCCTTGCTGAGAGACACAGAGGCCCTGGGCCATCCCCACCTCCCCAAGAGAGGACGCAAGGTTCACACCCTTCTGGGCCCCTTCCCACATACAACCTGGCGCTCTGGGGTGGCTCCTTGGGGCCATCTGCTTGACTGGTGCTGGCCTCTGTGAAGACAGTCATTTCAGCGAGGGAGCAAAACAACAGGGAGGGCTGGGGGAAGGTGCCCACCGGCAGCAGCTGTGGCAAGGGCAAGGGCGGCCGGGCAAGGGCGGCCGGGCAAAGCTCTCTCCCTACTGCAGTGTTCAGCAGGAGAAACGTCAGCCTTAACACCGACCAGCCTGGACAGATCTGGGCATGCCCTGCGCAGCGTGCTGTCCCCAGGCCACAGACCTCACCCCCAAGCCTCTGTGACAAGAACTTCAGGACAATCCCAAGGTGGCCCCAACCATGACCTGGCCACCGCTAACAGGCCAGTCAGGGGAGGCGGCACTTTCAGGAGAGGACTCCTATGGAACAGATCCCTTGACCAGCTTCGAAATCCCACTCCTGCCCCTTTCAGCGGGAGCTGACGGGACAGGGGGGCAGAGGTCCTAGGCAGGGTCCACACGGGGGCTCTGGGTCAGTACAGCTTCTTTCACTGCCAGGAGAGAGAGCTGACCTCTCCCCGGCCCTTTGACTCTTTATTCCAAAAGGTCCTTTATGCTGGGGGCTACGGGGCTGGCATGACCATTGTCCCTGACCCAGGGTCACTGGAGAAGTATGTTCAAGATTCCACAACTACAGTGCTCGTCACACCAGGGGGACATGAGCTGGACCCCAGGGCACCTGTGGCAGTTCAAGCCCTTCCCCCACCCCTCCCAGCCATGGCCACTCACATGGGCAACGTGGCAGCAGCTGCAGCCAAAAGGCGGGGATAGAACCTGCAGACTCAGGGGAGACCCACGCACCCCTGGGTCTCACTTCCCTGCAGCCTGTCAGCCCAGAAAAATGAAGTTCCCGCTCCCCAATGTCAGGCCAAGGCCACCAGGGACCTCATAGCTCGTCAGGAAGACTCACCTTGCTGCCCTACAGAGGGTGTCTTCTGGCCATCAGCCCCCGGCTGTGGGCCAGGTGTGCTAACGGCAATCTTGGTGGCACTGTGGGGTGACAATGCACTCCTTTCATTCTTAGGGACCTGGGGAAAGAACCAAGACTCTAGGGGTCTGGACCTGGGACCACAGCACAGAGCACAAGCCCACCCTTCCAGGCCTCCCCTCCCTGGCCTGCCCACCTTACCTCCACCTCAGCCTCCTTGCTGGGGTCCTCCTGAGGGCTGAAAGCAGAGCAGAACAGCATGAGACCCATGCAGCCCAGGTGGTCCCCACAGGAGCTCTGTCCCCCGCCCTGGCCTCGGCCACAACCCATAGCCCCAGGCAAGACAGGAGGACAACAACCAGGGCTCCCTGGAGTGAGTGTCCCCTGCCTGGGCAGAATGAGAAATGTCAGCTTCTGAATTGGGTCCCCTGGGGCTGGGTGAGCCACGTCTCTTCTGAGGCCTGCTCTCCATTCATGCTGGGGCCAGTGAAGCCAGCGCTCTCCCAGTTACCCCGTGCAAAGCACTTTGGTAATCCTGAAGTGAAGAACAGCCGCACCTCCATGCCACCCCACACTGTACCCATCCAAATTTGAACGCGGCTCCTCAAGGCTGTACAGTTCATCCACAGGCCTTCCTATCTGACAACCTACGGACCCTTGTCCCAGGATAAGGCTTGGAGGGGTCAAGGTCAGGCTGGGCTGACAAGTGATGGAGGAAGACCACACTGTGCCGCTTGCGGCCTGGTGAGGGGCAGGGGTAGGGCTGCAGCAATGGGCCATCCCAGGAGGAAAGGCCCCAGCGTGCCTGCCTAGCCCAGGGAAGGTCCCCACGCCATGGAACGGAACTCACCTGACTTTCTCCGGCACCTCGACATTCAGAAGCCTCTCCAGGTAACTGTGACCTAAGGGGAAAACCAAGGAACAAAAGATGAACTCAAAAACTGGCCGGGTGCCTCTCTAAGAGGTCTAGGGAACCAGGCTGGGCTGGTGGAGATGTGGCCATTTCTAGTCTGAAGTCAGAGCCTCTCCACCTCAGAGACCCTGCCCCTCACCCAACAGACCCTCTTCATACCCACAGGACAGGTACGTCCAGTGTCGTTTAAGAATGTCTTTGATGAGGGTAGAAACTAGGCACTTTACTAAGTGTAAGATGAAGTAGCCGCCTTTCTAAGACGATGTGATGAAACAGGAAGCAGGCCAAACGCCCGAGCCTCTGTGAAAAGCACTCAAGTGTGAGTTCCCAGCTACACCGGCCGCCCCTCTCATGGGACGGGTTTTAACTGAAGGAACCAACAAACTGTGGTTATTCAAGTTGGGAATCTGGCAAACATTTTCGTAAACATGAACAAAGTGACACAGTCACTGAAAACTAATGGTATTTACTGCCAGTAACACTGAACTCTGGCCAGGGTGGCTCAGTGGGCTGGGCGTCGTCCTGCAGACAGAAAGGTCCCCGGTTTGACTCCCGGGCAGGGCCCAGGCCTGGGCGGCGGGCTGCACCCCCTGGCTGCGGGGCTTGCAAAGGCAGCCATTCGGTGTTTCTCCCCCGCACTGATGTCTCCCTCTCTCTCTCTCCCTTCCCCTCTCTCTATAATACAATTTTTAAAATGCATTAAAAATAAATTAAGCCCCCAAAAGAGAGCCAAAAATAGAATTTTGGAAAACGGGTATCCGCCCCCCCCGAGCTTCATAGCTTCCTAATACCTCAAGATTTTCCTCATGAGACCACAAGCGTCTCCTTACCCTCTTCCTCCCACCTCAAGGTGGAGAGAAGTCAGACTTGGGCCAGATGCAGACCACATGAGAAGGCCGAGGCGGGGAGCCACTGGGACGGCTTCAGTGCTGGGGTCTGGGTTCAGATCCCAAGGTGGGAATGGGCTCTGGAGTCTCCCCCGCCCTTTCCCAGGAGCTCCGGGCTCGCCCGCCCCCAGGGCCTCGTCCCAGCAGCAGATTCAGGTCCCAGGGATCTCCAAGGTAGGTCAGAACCATCAGGGTCCTTCTCAAGATCCAAAACCAAACAGTGGATCGGCCCCCACATCTGCACCTGTGCGCCGCGGCCCAGAGCAAGCCCTTCCCCAGGAGCGGAAGGAACCTGGCGAGGTGAGGGCCTCACCTGCCAGCCTGAGCCCCACCCCGGGGCCTCCCACCAGGCCTCCTCAGCAAGTGGCCGCGGCCTGAACCTGTGGGGCCTGATCCCTGGCCTCTCAGTCTATAGACTCTGTGAGCTCATTACGCCCCAGTTTCCTCCTCTGTGAAGTGGGAAATCCCAACAGGCTAACAGAGCTGCCCCAGGGACCAAATGAGACACCCCTGAGTTTTACAAATCTGAAAGTGCCAGGCAGACACAGTAATACGACACCTGACCCATCTTCTCCACCAATCCCACCCCCTCTCAGTCCCCTGGCTGGCCCCCTGTAGCGGCCTCCTGCCTGGTCCCCCTGCCTCTTCCCCTTCCCTTCCTCCCTCCTCGTCATTTTTCAAGCAGTGCCAGGAAGCTCCGAAGAGCCATCAAGGGCCACATCCCCCACATTGGTGGGATCGAGCCCAAGCCCGTGTGGCACGTGAGCCCCAGATCCCCTGCACTTGCCATCCCATGCCTCAGTCTTCACACAAAGTGTCCCGTCCGCCAGGGACACCTTTCCTCTCCCCGTTTCTTCCACTTGGTAGGACCCCACCCACCGTGTGCAGCCAGCCCCGACTCAGAGCTGCCCAACCCCACAGGGATCCGATGATGATAAAAACAGTCGAGTTACAGAGCCCTCTGCACACGGCAGACACTGTTCTAAGCCCCTCTGTGGGTCAACTGAAAAAACCGCCGCCCTTGAAAGTGGGGCTATTATCACTCCAGCTGACAGATGAGGAACTGAGGCCCAGGAAGAAGTTCCTGTCACCTGCCCAAGGTGGCAGGGGAGGTATCTGGCTGAGCTGGCTACGGCGCCTATTCACGTCTCTTCTCCAGCATTTCCAGCCTAAAAGCGTCACTGACAGGATGGCCCACAAGTGTGGTGACACTGGAGGGCCCCTCCCGGGGGGAAGGAGAACACCCTGGCCCTGATTCTCCTGATTAAAGGCCCAGGTTCAAGTCTCACAACAGCATCAGCCACAGGGACCTCAGTTTCCCCAACTGTAAACAAGTCCTGCACTGTCCAATACAGTCCACGCTGGCTGAGTATGGCTATTTAAACCTAAATGAAGTAAAACGTAATAAAAGTAAAAATCCACTTCCTCAGTCACACCAGCTACTTTTTGTGGCTAGCAGACACGGAACATTCATGCCACCACAGAAACCTTGGGGGCAGCCCCTTATTAGGTTAGATAGTCTCCCAGAGCCCCTCTGGCCAAGGGGGGCGCCCGGGGGTCCACAGCACCCACCCACGGCCGAGCGCCAGGACTCACAGATGACGCGCGCAGAGGCAGCTGGCTCTTTGGTGGCCTTCTTGGCAAATCTCTTGCTTGACCTGCGAACAGTGCTGTCCGGCTTGGCCACCAGGGCATATTTGGGGGCCAGAGTGCTCTGGGGCTCCGGGGAGGACGGGGCGATGAGGCTGCGCCGCACTGACTGCCGGCCCACGCGGGCGCCTGCGTGCGTGTTGTCCGGCAGGATGGGAGCCAGCACCCGCTGCCGCCACGGGGACGCTGGGGAGTCGGGGGAGTCCGGGGGGCCGGGGGAGGTGCGCGCAATCCTGAGCTTGGAGACAGACCGGCCTGCCTTGACTCCTTGGCTCTTGGGGTCCTGGGGGGTAGCCATCAGGGAGCTCACGGCGACAGACCCCAGTGTCCCAGCCTCGGCCTTCCTGGGTGTTGATTCCTCGTCTGATGTGCAGGTGAGCGGAGAGGCTGGCGCAGCGGCTGGAGCCAGAGTGGGGGATGCGGCCCCGGCAGGACCGAGCTGCCTCAGGTGCTGGTCGGCACTGCAGCGCTCGCTGACTCCTATCTCCACCAAGGGCACCAACTGGCACCGGGTGACGCTGTTCTTGGGCTTCCCGGTCAGCACTGTGGGAGACTCCGCGGTGGTGGCTGCCGCAGCCGCAGCCGCAGCACGGGTCACCCGCCGTGGGACGGAGCCACTCTCCCGGGCCGCGGTGGCCAGCTGCTCCACCTTGTCCTTGCTGCACCGGCGCCGCGAGTTCAACTGGCTGCTCCGCGTCTTTCTGCGGGACAACCTGCCAAAGGCAGCAGAGCAGAAGCTGAGAGGACCCGGCAAGGAGGCACCCCAAATTCCAGCAGGGGCACCTGTCTCCCCAGGAGCTGCCAGCACAGGGCTTGGGGGTGCCCATGGCTCCCGTCCAGGCGCTGCCACCACGAGGCCCTGGGCCGCTCCCCTCTGAGCCTTACCCTCCCCACCTGTAAGGTGCGGGAACGCCAACCCTCCCCTAACTGCTGGGAAGAATGATGTCAGAAACCTCCCTGACTCAGCCCACACTGTGCCGAGCACCCAGGCCAGGCTTTGCTCATGTTACCACTTAATCCACAAGACGGTCCTGAGAAGCAGGGACTAGTCTCTATTTATTCATTTTCTTTTAAGGCTTCATTTTTATTTGGAGAGAGAGGGGAAGAGAGGGAGAAAAGAGAGGGAGAGAAACATCGATTGGTTTCCTCTCACCAGCGCCCTGACCTGCAACCCAGGCTTGTGCCCAAACTGGAGACCCTTCAGTGTGTGGGATGACACCAAGCCACTGTGCCACGCCCAGCAGGGCAAGGACCATTCTCACTTTACGTTTGAGGAAAGTGAGGCTGAGAGACGGAAAATTGACAAAATGACATACAGCTACTAAGGGGCCACGCTGGGGTACGTGCCCAGGACCTCCTGAACCCAAAACCCAATCTCCTTTGCTCATAGTCTGCAGCCCACAGTTCTATAGGTATCTTTTTTTACGGTTTTTATTTATTTACTTCTAGAGCGAGGGGAAGGGAGAGAGAAAGAAAGGGACTGAAATATTGACATGGGAGACCCATTAGTCAGCCCCCAGCTGGGGATCTGGGCCCACAACCCAGGCATGCACCCCAACCAGGAATCGAACTGGCGACCTTTGTGTTCGCAGACCAGCACTCAATCTAAGCCACACCAGTCAGGGTTCCATGGGTATCTTAACAAGCAACAGACCTGGTGGCTCTCGTCCAAGCAGAAGGTTGGATTCCTTCTTTCCCACCTCTGGAAACCGTTCCCATCCTCGAGGCCCACGGTCTTGGGTCACGCTTTGCTTCCCGCAGCATAGCCCACCCCACCCGCTCCTGCAGGCCTCTGCTCCCAGCTAACACTGGACATCGAACTCCCCAGTGGGCCCCAAGCCTCCAGGCCTTGCCTGCCCAGCTGACCCTCCCCTGGCTAGTGGCAGCCCCCGGGGTCCTCCTACCTTTTCCGTATGGGGTCCCTGTTTTCATCCTGAACATAAGAAATTCGTTTCTTTTTCCGTCGGTTCTTCTGAGAAGGAGTTTTGGGCATCAGCTCAGGCTCTTTGCTGAATTCACTGTTTGGTACAAGAAGAGTGATATTCATGGGAACCATGGGCCCCTCCTCTAGCCAGCGAAGCCCCTGCCCATTTCCTAGGAGTGACTGGTCACGCTGGGGTGACCAGCATCAAGGGAGCCCTCGACGGCCACAGGCAAGTTCCCTGCGAGGCATTCAGGGCTTCCCCCAGGGTCGGGGCAGGGGAGCAAGGTTGCCAGGCAAGTGTGCGCAGCCCCTTCCTCTGCGGCCCAGCCCAGCCCAGCACCTCTGCTTCCTCCTCCCATAACAGGTCAGGGCGGCAGCAAGCTGGGCACTCAGGAGAGACCCTGGAAGCCTGTCTCTCTTGCCTGTCCAGTGAGGAAGGGGGCCGCCGTGTCCCCAGGGCAGGAGCAGCCAACCCGCCCCGCCCTCACCTGGTGAACATGCGCTTGGCCTCCTCCCCGATCTCCTCCAGCCACACCATGTCCTTATTGTCCACGTTGCAGATAAACTCCAGGAGCTTCTGGTTGCAAAGCTCCAGCAGGTGAATGTGCCCTAGGGCTGTCGTCCCCATGGTGGCTCTCTCTGGTGAGAAACAAGGACAAGAGGCACAGCGGCTCATGGCTGGGGACTGGAACCTTCTCCAAGGGAAGGGTCTGCCAGGCCAGAGCCCCCATCCCCGGTTACCACAGGACACCACGCGCCTGAATCAGGGCCCCTCCCTGCTCACAGCCATTCCCCAGTGATACAGAATTCTGAAAGCCAACCCCCTAGTCTCGTTTTTCGCAAAAAGAAGGGCCATACTACTCACACCCTTCAAACGCCTGCCCCTGCCCCACCCACAGCACTTTGTCCCCCAAAGTCCACACCTCCAAGCCAATTCTGGTACCAACAGTCCTCCTTACAAATGGCCTTCGGCAAAGGTGGCGGTAAGGACTTAAAATGACAAGGCATGGCAAACTGCCTTCCTGGATCAGGGACAAACGGGCCACCACAGGAGCCCTGTCTACCTGCCCAAACACAGCCCTGTGGGTGAGCAAGGACTCAGACACAGCTACCCTGGAGCTACATGTAAGCTAAGCCCAGGCCTCAGGCCGAAGAACTTCGAATTCAACTGCCTCTTCCAGAGGCCGGTGAAAGGAGGAGGTTCTGCGTTTGTTCCAAGGAGTCGGTAAGAAGGTAGGTGGTAAGAAGGTAGGTGGTAAGAAGGTAGGTGGTAAGAAGGTAGGCGGCAGAGACCCCTCCTCTCCAAAGGCCCCCACCACTCTCTCCCTTGAGCTGAAATGTCCTAGAAACGGATAAGGAACCATGAAGGGAGTGGAGAAGCGATATCTTATTTTTAAGAAAACCTGTGTAGAAATATTGGACAAGGGGAAACACAAAACCAGTTTTCTATTCAGCTCTCAAAAACTAGCAGCTTCGGCATCCTCCTTAAGACTCGATTATATATGCTATCGTTACTGAAGTCCCAGGCTGGAGACAAGTGTTCCATACAGCATAGCAGAGGCTCAATAAATATTCCGACTGGGTGAATGAAAGAAAGAAGAGGCGAATGGGTAAAGGTCATAAGTAACAGACTACATGTCTCATGCCATGGCACTGACCCACCACCCCAATCTACCTCCCATCTAGAAGGAGGGGCTAGGATATGTCACCCCTTAACCCCCGACAGAGCTTATCACCAGGTCAGGCCGCCTTTGTCCACCTTTGCTCCTCGAACAAGCTCTACCCTGTGTGGAGCCTTCTGTCTCTTTTGTACAGCTCTCTCCTCATTCCTTGGATTTCAGTAACTCCAGGAGGCCTGACCACCGGCCATGGCCCCATCCCTCAGTTGCAGTTCTCTGCATGGCACTTGGGGGACTGTGTATCTGTTTGCTTATGGCCTGTCTGCCCACAAAACAATGCTACCGGGGAGCGAGCCCTTGTCTGTCTTGCTTATTGCGAAAGCCCAGAGCCCAGCGCAGTCCCTGGCATGAAAGAAATACTTGCGGAACGAATTAATTCACCTACTAATGCTGCACCTTAAACAGCCTACAGGTTTTCTTCCCATCCATCCTAACCCCCACAGGGATATCAAATAAGCTCACTCTACACAGGTCAAGGCATGCCATACTCATCCACAGCGCCTGCTCCGAAATGCCATGAGCAGCACTAATCAGGGCAGGGCCAGTGGGCTGGATCCCAGAAGCTTTGCAGGGACAGCTCTGCCCCCTGGCCATTCCTGGGCACGGCCTCTCCACCACCAGCCCTCTGGCTCTCCCCAGCCCCTCGGCCACAGAGCCCAGCCCTGGCCAAGTGCAAAACCCCCATTCCAGGCCAGCAAAGAGAAAATGATTCATGGAAGCTAACGCCAAAACAAGGGTTTAAGAAAAGCAACCATTGGCTCTCCTTTTTTCTTTCTTTGTTCAAAATGGCAAAGTAGGCGACAGCTCCTCCTTTCACGAAGTGCAAAAAGGTGCTCAGGCTGCTTCCATGGGGAAATTTGTTTTTAGCAGACCTCAGCTTTCAAAAGGGTCCCCGTACGTTAGAACTGCCCCCTAAGAAAGGAGGAATCAGCCTACCAAGAATGAGGCTCCTGGGAAGAGCAGCAAAAATATCTTCAGCCCATGTCAAAACCTGTGCACAAACCCAGAGCAGCCATTGCCCCCAACCCTTCCCTCCCAACACTTTATTCACACACAAACCAGACGAGAGGCCCCATTGCCCCCCTTTGCAATGCCTGCCCTTCTGAGGGTACAGGAAGTTGGGGTCGTCACCTCTCCCACACTTCAGTAAAGAAGTGTCATAATAGCAGCTGCATTTAGGAGTCCTATTCCATGCCCAGGTCAGGCATCATCTCATTTAATCCTCCCCTCATCCTCAAGGGTACCTACGTGTGGCTGAGGAACCCGAGGCTAAGAGAATTAACGCAGTCACCCTGGGTTCTGGAGGTAAAGTGTGCTCTAAGCCGGCTACTAGATTTCAGCCTCCAAAAGGCCCTGGGCACCCCCGAGAAGTCCACCGCGGCTGGCCGGGCCTGAACCGCGGCCAGAGAAAGGGCCTGGGGTGTGACCAAGGGGCGGCCCTGGCGTCCGGAAATGGTTAGTTTAAAATGTTGCTCAGCTGCAGGCGGAGGTGTTGAGCGAAGGTTAACGGTACAGAAAGGCCGCCCGGCGCAGCTGCAGGACACACCCGGGTCGGTGTGCGACTGCCCTGCGTCCCAGCCGACAAACGGCCTCGTAAGCACCCAACGAGGATGGTAGGCACCGGGAGGGCCCAGGTTATTTCCTCGGCACCTGGTGACCTAGGTGGAAGGTGGGGGGACACCCCAGGCCCCAGGACCGAGGAAGGTCACCACCCCACGTGAAAGAGGTGCCCCGTCCATTCCCAGGCAGAAGGGGGTAGAGGGTTACGCCCCCGGCCCGGAGTTGGCGGGAGGGGTAACAACTCGCCAACCACCCACACCCTGCCGGTCGCCCACGCGCACTCACTCGGTTAGCACCACGTCTACTGAGCGCTGCTCCGATCCACGCCCGGTGGCCTCCCTAGAGTTGCCCCCGCCCGCCCGGACCCTCAGCTGCCGAACTCGGAGGCTCAAGGCTACTGGGAAGCAAAGGGCTGTGTAACGCGGGCGAAATCTATGATTTTCAAAACTAAAGGCTCGACCAATCCCCAGCAAATTTGTCCGAGGGGTTGCAAAACCCTAAGCCAATCATGTAAAAGAAGGCGTTAATCGGGCTGCCTATTGGCTACTTAGGTTGGCAGTCTGAGGGATTAATAGGCGGGAAACCGGAAGCGTTGACACTTTAACTCCCTCAGCTTCCGGGAGCCGCTCTCCGAGGCCGAAAGAGGAAATCGCCCCCCCACCCCGCGGCGGAGGATGCGCACGCAGGACACCGCACGCCGGAACTACAAGCTCCAGCATGCATTGCGAATGCCCGGCGGGGAGTGGGAGGCGCGTCTGAGGTCACCTCGGGGCAGAAGTTATGAACCCCTGAGGTCATGGTTGTCTAGGGAGTCTTCTTTGCCATTTCATCCTCTAGCTTTGTCTTCCATTCAGGATGACATGCTTCCGACCTCTGCCACTTTTGAAAAGTACAAAAAAAAATCATTTTTATGATTTCTATCTCTGCTTCATTTCTCATTTTGTTCATGCGTTGTATTTCTGATGTCACTGAGTTGTGCTCGCTTGTAGCTCACTGAGCTTCTCATAAGCAGTTATCTTGAACTCTTTGTCAGGCAGTTTATAGATCTCCATTTCTAAAGGATCGGTTGCTGTAAATATATTGTTCTTTGGGTGGTATCATAAGTCCTTAAATATTCCTTATAACCTTGTATCTCGGCACATTTAGGGAAATCACCTCTTCCCAACTTTTTGGACTGGCTTTGATGACCGAAGACCTTCACCTACAGTTGGGTGTGAGGGTGCCAAATGCAGGGGGTGGGGCAACTCCAGCTCTAGGGGGAGCACAGCAGCAACTACGGCGCTGGCAGAGTACAGCAGCATGGGCTCCACAAAGCTCTATGAGCTGAGGTCAGTGTCAGTAAAGACTATGGGGACATTCAGCATCACACAGCTCTGAGGGTGTCCACACAGGTGTCCTCAGAGCTGCTCAGGTCCTTGGCAGTGGCTGTGACCGCTAGGATCCTCTTGCTCTCCTTTTTCTCCATAAGGTGAAGTCACAGCAGAGGGGTCCCTCTTGGTGCCAGGGCCTGAGGGAAGGTGTACAGGGCAGTGCTGCATGGGAGGCTGTGGCAGCTCTGGCCCCAGGGGAAGTGCCAAGGTGGCTCAGCTTTTGCTCTGGGTGTGCACAGTGGCTTGGACTCTGGGCACCTCTGTTGGTTGGGGTCAGCCCTGGTAAGACCTCAGGTGTCCTCATGGGTGTAAGCCCAAGCAAGATGACAACACTAGAATTGTGTCCACCTCCACCTGGCCTTGGTTTAACTGGTTTTGTTTTGCTGACCTAGAAAAAGGCAATTTCACGTGATTCGACCTAATATCTGGGATGGTTTGTTCAATCAGTCTACCAAAACCCTTTAAAAAATGAAACGTGTGAACACTTAAATGCAACGGAAAGCATTTAAGGAAGTTTAATTGAGGGCCGTTGTCATTCAGACGCATCTCAGTTTGGGCCCCACGCTCACAAAATGACAGTAACTCTTTACCACTGCTAATTCATTGAGCTGCTGTGCAGCAAAGCAAGTCACGATAGATATTCAGCTTCTATTTTTGAAAAAAAATCATGGAAGTGAAGAAGGTTAAGGTTGTAGAAGTGAATGTTCAGTGTTGACACCACTGGTTAAATAATGCATGATAGGTTCAGGTGTCCAGGAAAAATACCTGCTGGTAAACAATACAATGAATAATTATAGGTGTTTACTGCCTTACATTTTCTCAGGCTTTGTAAGTTTGCCCAATTTACCCAATTTTCTGCTCTGTATCTGTTTTTGTCTCCATCACTTGTAACACATCTTAGCAGGTTCCACTTCAGGCTGTCCTGAATTCATGTTCCTTCAACTTATTTGAAAACATTACTGCCTATAGTTGTTTCAGGCAGACCGTTTATAGAGGCAACTTCTCAGTCACATCGACCTCAGCAGGGACTCTGAGAATAAACAGCTGGCACTACTGGTAACATCTGTCCATTCATCGAGAGCCACAAAAAAAAACACTAAAAACCACTTGACTTGTTTTTTAATCAACTACTATATTTGTTCCCTAGGGCTGCTGTAACAAATTATAACATACTAGGTGGCTTAAAACAACAGAAATGAATTCTTTCATATTTCTGGAGGCCAGAAATATGAAATCAAGGTGTCAGCAGGGCCACCCTGCCACTGGAGGCCCTACGGGGAAACCTGCTCCTGCCCAGCTTCTGGTGGTTGCTGGCTTCCATCACCCACAAGGTCATTATCACTCCAATCTCTGCCTCCACCTTCTCTTGTTTCTGTATGTCTCTCCTCTGAGTGTCTCGTATAAGGACACATGTGGTTGGAGGTAGGACTCACTCAGGTAACCCAGGATGATCTTATCTCAAGACCTTTAACTTAATTATACCTGCAAAGACCTTTTTTTCCCCCAAATAAGGTCCCCTTCACAGGCTCCAGGGCTTTGATGTAGATGGAGTTGATATTTTGGCCTGGCATAGCTACTGATACTGCCCTCAATGCCCTCAACTCTTTGAGCAACTATTCTCATCAAAAGGCTACTATTTTTAAATACGTTTCTTCTCTCTGGACACATTGCTTTGACTGCTATGATTAAACATGATGTAATTAACTTACCAACTTGAGTTTTCCTTGCTTGGTTAACAGATGAGACACTGGGAAACTCACTTTGGCTGCAGATAATTTTTCATTTTGGTTTCTTTTTGTAAAGAAAGTCTGCTGTTATGAGATGCAACGTTTGAATTTTCCATTTTTCTAATCATTGTTGACCATTGAGAATACTCATTCTGATCATATGCTTAGTCTGAAGTAGTGCTGTTGTAAACTGTATTCTTTTAGCATGGTTTACTGTCATCGCATAAGAAACAAGTGCTTTGCCATCTGTTTAGAAAACAAAATAACTCACACTTTGCTGGGCCTTAAGTGCACAGCATTCTAAATCCGCTTCTCTTGTTTTGGCGTGTTGGGTATAAATTAGCAATCTTTTAAAAATGTGGCATGGCTATATGGGTGGCACTTGAAATGATGTTGAGTTGTCATGCTTCACTGTGACTTGTCCTGTGCCAAGCAGCAGCGCAAAGTGATGTCTAAGTGTTGAAGTCTGCGATGACAGTGTTGCTGGTAGTCTGTACATCTTAAGAATTTTATGGTGCCTTGAGGGTGGTCTTTGCACATCAAAAGGTGATTCAGATGCCCTGGCTGGTAGCACAGTGGATAAGGTGCTGGCCTGCAAACCCAAAGGTCGCTGGTTCTGTTCCCAGCCAGGGCACATAACCAGGTTGCAAGCCAGGTCTATAGCTGGAGGCAGGTGAAAGGCAACCATACACTGATGTTTCTCTCCCTCTCTGCCTCTCTCCCTTCCCCTCTCTCTCTAAATAATAAATAAAATCTTTTTTTTAAAAAAAAGGTGATTCAGGAGTGACTGTTTTCTTAAAATACTCAGTTTATTAAAGTTAGAGCTTAAAAATCCTGGTTCTTCCTGAAGGTTTTTCAATTTCATTTTCCATGTAAAAAGCTGGCACATTTTAATAATTAATTTTTAAACATCTTATTTATACATTTTTAGAGAGAGGGGAGGGAGGAAGAAAGGAAGAGAAACATCAACTGTTGCCTCTTGTACACCCACAACTGGGAACCTGGCCCACAACCCAGGCACGTGCCCTGACCAGGACAAACCAGCAACCTTTGGCTTCACAGGCCCGTGCTCAATACACTGAGCCACACCAGCCAGGGCTCAAAGACTCACTCTTTTTTGTTGTTGCCCTATGATAATAATGGCTGAGAAACTCATTGATACCAACTAAAAAATTGGTCAGAAAGAAAGTTATTAAAAAAGGGCCTGTTAATCAATGTGCAGTGAAGACTAAAACTCACCTAACTAAACTCCTTTTATGAGTAGTCTCTGTGTAGTCTCCTTCAAAAGCAAGGCACCAAGTGAATTCATAATCAGAGCCTCTTTTATTGAGGGTTTGGCATGAGGAATCACTGTGTTGAGTAGCCAGAATTCGCCCGGATGGAACCAAGTGTGTTCTTTTGATTGCAACCACAGAAGGTTTTCCTGAGGACAGAATCAGCATGGGAGATGGACAGATGGATAGATGGGTGCATCAAGTTATGATAGCCTGATGCACCCAGCTTTCAACAGGGAGAGCCTTGCCAGGGACAGCAGAAATACATGAGGTATGTCACACTCCAAAAGCCTTTCCTTTGGAACAGGAAATACTTGAAGTTTGATGGCTCAGACTCATTCTTCCCTGTGCAGCCATTGCATAAAGAGCATTTGCTGCTCTGGCTCTCCTTGTGCTTTGCTTGGTGACTATGCATATCTCTGATCTAATCCTTTAACAGTGTTCTTAGAGATGAGTTCCTTGATGATCATTCCACTTTTCTCTTTTCAAGGTTTATAAGGAGCACCTCTCTGTAGTCCCAACTCTTAATTGCCCGCTGCCTTGCAAGTCTGTCTCTATCACAGAATCGTAGCTGGCTGGGGGCAAGCCTACCTTCTTTGCACCCTATGGATCAGCAGCCTTTTCTGCCCCTGGCTGAAGGAGGCATTGAATAAGGGATTCCTACACAGAATGAGTACCTGGGCTGAGTTCCTCCCACCTCATCACTCCGAAATTCTGAGTTCAGTTCACGTGGTCCTTTTCACACTCCAGAAGTTCACAGTCGTTGGCAGCCTTGCAGACATGGCAAAGTGTGATTGACCGCTGGAAGGTGTTTGGCAGAGATGGCTCTGCAGAATCTCTATTAGTTTGATAGGGCTTCTGTAGCCAAGTGCCACAGGTAGAGTGGCCTAAGTGACAGAAGCGTCACCTCACAGTTCTGGAGGAGAGGAGTCTGAGATCAAGGAGTCGCAGAGCTGGCCCCTTCTGAGATCTGCAAGGGAGAGTCCATTCCAGGCCGCTGGCCTAGCTCCCGCTGGTTCCCCGGGGATCCTGGCACACCGACCTCCTCCTCCACGTTCCATGGGTGCCATGCTGTTCTCCCTTGTGCTTGCCTGAGGTATCCTCACACAGCCAAAGTTCCTGGCCTGGGGTGGTGTCCTTCTTCCCCTGCCACAGGTCATAGCCGTTCCCAGGTCTCAGGAAGTCTTCGAAAACAGGCGGAGTCCATGCAGCCTAAGGAAGCTGCAGGGCCATGTACAGGGATGGGCCCGGACTTGGGACACATGGCCCCGGACCCTGGTGAACGACTTTGATCGTCAATATCCCCATCTGCAATGTAAAGGAGGTGAAACAGGGGCTCCCGAAGGTCCCCCCAGCTCTCAACAGGAGTTCTTGGCAACAGCTGAAAAATCCTGTTGTTATTTCTGGATTTGGAGATGCGCCCTCGGCTGCATCCACTAGGAGGCAGTAAGTGCCTGCATTTGGATCCACTACCCTTTGTAAAGATGCCTCATCTGAATAGATGTCAGAGTGAGAGAGAAAAGGAAAGAAAAACTGGGCGCTGGCTGGTGTGGCTCAGCGGATTGAGCACTGGCCTGCAAACCGCTGCTTTCCAATTAGGGCACATGCCTGGGTTGCGGCTGGGTCCCCAGCTGGGGGGGTACAAGTGGCAACTGATCAATGTATCTCTAGCACATCGATGTTTCTCTCTCTCTCTTTCTTCATCCCTTCCCCTCTCTCTAAAACAAAATAAATAAAAAATTTTCATAGGGTGGGGGTGAGATAAGGAATCTCTTCTCAGGTTTCCCTTAAATACCAGCCAAGCTGCTCTAGACTAATAACTTCTAAGCCATGTCCATTTCTGGCGATAAGCGGAAAAAAAAAGAGTGTTTTACTGCTTTCTGCATCAGTCTGAATTTCCCCAGACTTGACCCCTTCCCTATGAAAAACTTTTTTCCTACTATATTGACTTATTGACTTAAGTCACAGAATTGCAGGCCTAGAAGGGCTCTCTGTAGTTGAGGAAACAAATCAGAGTGGCCATCCCCGGACTGGAAACCACTGAAGGTCGTTTCTCAGCTCTGTAATGAGAGGGAATCTCTGAAGTTCCTTTAGGCCTAACAGTATGGCATTCTGGTCTCAATTATCAGTATATCTGGCCAGTGAGCTCTGCTTCCCCATGATGGTTCTAACTAAGCATTAATTTTGCTTGGTAGGTTGGGTTTTTTGTTTTTTTTTTTTAATAGATATCATTTTTTAGAGTTTTTTAGGTACACAGCAAAATTAAACACAAGGTACAGAGATTTACTAGGTGGCTTCTTTGACCTAATAAAGGCATTTAAGTTCCATTCATGTCTTTCCATGGCTTGATAGCTCGTTTCTTTTAACTGTTGAATAATATTCCCCTGTCTGGATGAACCAGTTTATTGATCCATTCACCTCCTGAAGGACATCTTGGCTGTTTTCAAATGGGTTGAATTTTTTTAATGTGCAGAGATAGATTGATTATTCAAAATCTTCCTCCTAAGAAAGAGATTCGATTAAGTCTCATTGTGGGGGAGGAAGAAACTTTTCCCTACCTTCAGGGTTCTTCTGGCTGGTCTAATAGTCAAATAGATGAGAGAGGTTAGCCGGAGAAAATGACCAAATTCAATTACATATGCGTACATATGTATGGAAACACCATGCAGGAGAGAGTCAGAGTTCCCAAACACTTTAGAGGTTGAGAGACAAGTAGGGAAAATGAGGTACACAAAGACCTCCGGGGCCACAGATAGGCTGCCCTGGGGCTTCGGAGGGGAGAAAGGTCATTGAAGGATGATAAGAAAAGCAGATTTCAGTAATCAGAAGTTTGCCCTGCTCTGGAGATTGGCATAAAAAGTTATTTCTAATGATAGCTCTTATTATGGGCAAGGCCCCTAATTTAAATTCTTTAAGGGAGAAGTAGTTTCCCATGAGCCTACAGTCTTGGTTGCCTTTGGCTCAAAGTATGTCACATGCCAAAGTGGTGCATCTGGGGGTGACTCACTCTGAACCCCCTACATCATTAAATCCATTATCCCAAATTAAATCTCTGATTAAATCCACTGTAATGGTGGTTCTCTGGACTTTGGGATTTCACAAAGCAGTAAAATTAACAAAAATGTTTGGGCATCAGCATTGGGTTAGTTTTGCGGAGTGGTTTATTTATTTATTTTTGGCATGTTTTTATTTTAAATCTATCACTTTTTAATGATCCTGGTATTATGAAAGACATTTCAATTCAAAAAGGAGAGTGTACGCAATCTCAGAATACATCCCAGGGAGCTAAGTGAATGCCCTTATGAAAAACTCTTGCATTGTTCCTATTTTTCTCACTTTGTGCAAATCAGTAAAACCCTTGTCGCCTACTAAACCCAGCCTACAGATCAGGCCAGGCACCCCGGTTTTAAGGAACGAGCCAAACTTAATCAAAGTCCCTTCACAAAAGAGCTCTTCAGCCTGTGAGTGGCTCCCTTCAAGAGATGGCCGAGCTGGGTAAGAAAACAGGGAAGGGAAACAATGTCTTTTAAAGCTGACCGTCCCAAGAACTTCCCAGGAGAGCATGTGTGACCTCTGTTCCTGTTGGATCAAACACTCTGAGGCCTAAAATGTGTTCAAAGTAGAAGGGGGCGGGGAGGGAGGAGCGAAAGAGTTTCCCTCTGTGCTTGCAGACCCGCTGAACCCGTAACATGGAAGGGAACCCTGAGGCGGATGGTTGGTGACTGACGTTGCAGACTTTTCGCGCTGCACAGGGCTCCTATTGAGCAAACGCTGAGGGGAGATGGGAATAATCCCAAAGAGACATTGAGAAACCAGAATTCTTGTGTTTATTTACTCAGTGGCTTATTGGCAAAGTACCTATCCCCAGTCTACTGCTTAAGGGACACCGTACAATTATTGGCAATATCCACTCCGATCATGCTGCAACTTTTCCAACACTATCCCCGTTTTGACAAGCCGCATGTTATAGTGATTTGTGCCCTTCGCTTTATCTGTCTTACATTACATTGTCTGAGAAAAGATACACTTTTTAAAAAAGATTTTATTTATCATTTTTAGAGAGAGGAAATGAGAGAGGCAGAGAGGGAGAGAAACATCCATGTATGGGTGTCTTTCAACTGCCTCCGGCTATAGACCTGGCTGGAGACCTGGCTTGCAGCCTGATTATGTTGCCCTGGCTGAGAATCGAACCAGCGACCCCTGGGTTCACTGGCCAACGCCTTATCCACTATGACACCAGCCAGGGCTTGATATACTTTAAAAAACAAACAAATAAAAACGACAAAACACCTTCAGCTCTTTGTGGGATTTACTGAGTGTATACAACTAGGATATAAATCCTGTGATTTTGGTTGGGGGCGGGTCATAAGACTGTACCGTGTTCTGTTTGACTGGTAATGTTGCATTTTGCTATCTCTTACAATACTCTCTCTTTTAGTAATCAGGTAAAAATCAATTTGGGACTCTTCCTGGCTAGTAGGGGCACCCAGGGCACCCTCAAACCTCTCACCACCCTTGGCACTGTGTGCTTTGAATCTGCAGGAAAACAGGAAACCACAGTTGCTTGAAATACAGAGAGATTCTTGCCACAACCTCTCTCCTGAACTTGAAATTGTGCCCAAAGATCTCACTGCCTTTGAAAAGCTGAAAGAAGACATTTCTAGGTGGGCTGAAAAGGGAGGAGTTGAAATAAGAAGAAAAGCTGTGTAGGAGTGTCAAGTCTTTGTCATTAAAGCTCTGGTAGGTTAGTACAGTTTTCCCCAAAGATCAGCAGAGCCTTGTTCACTAGGGTAGGCTGCGAGGTAATTAGGGATATTCTAGAATCCTTCTGGATCCTGTCATAGACAGTTCAACTGTCCCTGCAACTTAGACTCTGCTCGACTTTTAGCTAATTCAAGCATTTTTTAACATGAAATGGAAAGTAAAAGAAAATATTCAAATAATACATCCTCATTATAGAAACTTTGGGGCGAACAGAAGTAGAACTTAAGCACCCGGGTCTCAGCCCCTGATGATGGCCACTGCTCTCTTTCTTCTTATTACTTACTCTTCCTATGTAAGTGTCTACAAACAGCTGTCCCCAGAGTGTCTGGACAATCGCGTGTTCTCTGGTCGCCCTTGCATGTGTGCACTTCACCACAGCACCACTCCATGAGTCTCACTTCTGCTGGCTACAAACGTCCTTCCTGTGGGTGGGAACACACATTGCAGTTCCATGTTCCCTTGAGTTTGAGGACAGGAAAGTTTTTGCTTCGGCTGCTGTTACCCACCAGAAATCTAGGGAAGTGTGTTGGCCCCAATAGCAACTACGGAGCCTTGGTGACGCTCCAAAATCTTTATTACAAAGAATAGCGTGTGTTTAAAAGACATCTGTTTGAGTCCCAGAGAAGTTGAACACCCCTCCATATTCTTTTGTTTGTGCCTTGTATGTTAGTGATGTCCTGGTTAGTCTTTTCAGCAGGACGCATTGGAATGCTGTTCCCCGCATCGGTGACCACTTAGAGATTAGCAGGAACAGTCCAAAGGGGAGCATTCCACAGAGAATGTGAGTGAGAGGGCTGCAATACTGTGATTAGCAAACGTACCACTGGAAAACACAACCATAAATAAATGCAATGTTATTTTCAAAGGTAAGACTAGAACTCTCTCCTCTGTTCGTTCCCAGTATAGTTTTGACTTGGGTCAGCACTGATATTTGACATTCAACTTATCTACCTGTGAGCTGAGTGGGTTAGTTTTTTGTCTGATTCCTCCTGCGGTCGGTGAAGGCAAGAAAGCAGTTACATATTCGTTGAAGGTTCCTTAAAATAAAAGCTTCACGTGTTCAAAGATTCCAAAGTATAGAACCTTTCCAATCTTAGAACCCTTTCTGCCACTGTTAAAATGTCCCATCTCTAGGTGACAGGCTAGCCTAAATGAAGCAATTCCTGTACTTGACAACACTTAAAAAATCGCTGATGATAGTTTTTAACTGAGCTGTGTAACCCTTGCCTCCTTCACATTGGGTTCAGTGTCTCCAAAGAGCAGAAACTCCACCTTATACTTCTGGAACTCTTAGAACATCTTACCTACTCCTTGGCACATAGGTGGGAACACGTACATTTTTATAAACTTGACAAATTCCCGGTTGTCAGTTGGACTAACTCTTTGTTCAATATTCAGCCCCCCTTCATCTGATGTTTCTGTGTATTCTGAAAGCCTGGGCTGATGGGGGTGGCTGACTCCAGAATTTTAGGAGAAGCCAGTTGAATGGTGACTCTCTCTTGAAGACGAGGTTGCATTTAGAGTCCAGATAGGAGCCGAGGTTGCTTTTAGAGTCCAGATAGGAGCCGTAGGGGGTGTTACAGATCCATGAATGTTGCCGTGTCCTTGTCCACCTATACTAGCGAGCAAAGCACATTTCACGGAGGTAATGTCTGTAAATGGAGAGGTAGGAAGCCCGAGTTGGGGGTGGGGAACACTGCAGCACCCCACTGCATCAGTTTTAGGCGAGTCTCCTTATCACCCAAAGCTCTAAGCAGAGGTTTCTTATCCCTTAATTGGCATAACAATGCTGTGTGTTTTCAAAGATGTGAAGCCATTGGAACTGTTACTGGGAGGACCTTAGTTACAATCCCTTTCAGAGCACAAGCAACAGCCAGTGTCTGCTAATGATGAAATACCAGCCATTCCACTCTTGGTTTAACCCTAGCAGAGTTCCTCAACCCTGGCTGCAGGTTAGAACCCCCTGGCGGACTCGTCCTTTTTAAACCTGGTGTCTCAGCTGCACCCCGGAGATTGAGTTCATCGATTCTGGGAGAAGG
This sequence comes from Noctilio leporinus, assembly GCA_004026585.1. Lineage (NCBI taxonomy): Eukaryota > Metazoa > Chordata > Mammalia > Chiroptera > Noctilionidae > Noctilio > Noctilio leporinus. The sequence goes on along the minus strand of PVIW01002735.1, from coordinate 161,317 downwards.
CCCAGAAATTAGTTGTTTTTGTTTGTTTGTTTGTTTCGTGTTGTGTTGTGTTGTTTTTTCAAGGTTCTTTGTCCTTACCTCTCCTTTCTGGGAGGCTCCCTCGATTTTATCTTCCAACCCTTCTTTTGAGTTTCTACTTCTACCATCGTATTTTATCATAACGTGTAAAATGACATGATGCGAGTTCCCCTTGGTGGCCTTTGTGGTTGCTTTCAATCATTAGCGAGGTCTCTAAAGCCAGCTGTTCCAAGTCAATGTCTCAACCGGGCCCCTCCCACCTCCTTGAGGGTTTCAGTTGCAGATGTCAGCACATCCTGGCCTGCTCCTTCAGTCGACCTTCCTGTAACTGATTTCTCCCTGTGGACCAGGGGGAGCAAAGCTGCAGGTGAATGTCAAAAGGGTTGTAACCCTGCTCCGCTCAGCCCTCCCGTACTGGTGCCCAGAGGAGTCGAGAACTATAGAGTATCAAGGCCTTGGTCGTAATGAAGGTCAAGGGGAAGTTCTTAGTGCTGTGCCTGGGACTTTTCCTAGGCTTTACTGAGGCAAAATCAAAAGAAAAAGATATAACACACGGTCACCTTCCTGGTGCAGGGAGCCCACTGGAAAGAATCGGAGGTAACGAGAGCCCCCCATCAGAGGGGGACTTTCTTTTTTTTAAGATTTTATTTCATTATTTTTAGAAAGAGGGGAAGAGAGAGAGGCAGAGAGGGAGAGAGACATCATTGCATGGTTGCCTTTCACCTGTCTCCAGCCACAGACCTAACTGGAGACCTGGTTTGCAACCCTGCTATGTGCCCTGGCTGGGAATTGAACCTGCAACCCCCAGGTTCACAGGCCGAGGCCTTATCCATTGTGCTACCAGCCAGGGCGAGGGGGACTTCCTGTGCAACAATGCCGATGATCACCAAAACACTCTCTGTGCCCTCTGCTTTCCAGGGAATGGGAGGACTCGTCCAATGGCGCAATGCACAGAACGTAAACCCAAAAGTGTTCTGGAAGGGGGCAGGGGTGATGTTGCACGGTATTGTGGATGTACGCAATGCAACCAACTTGCACACTTAACGATTAAATGATAAATTTTATGTGAGTTTTAGTGCAATGTTTTTTTAAATAGAAAGAAACTCGGTCGCTTGCTTCTAAAACCTACGATCCATTCTTGAGTCTCTCCTTTGCTTACCCCACAGGATCGGTCTATCAGGAAGTCTCATCAAGTCTTCCTGCAGAAGTCTTTCGGAATCATCTTCTCCATCTCCACACCTGTGACCTGGTCCAAGCCACCATCGTGCCCTCTGATGGCTGCAGCAGTAACCTCCTAATGTCCGTCTCATCTCCTGGACAGGCTCTTCCCCGTCTACAGCCATTTCCCTCTCAGAAGACAGATCATAACCTAGTTCATGTCGAAAGGATAGTTTGAAACCTATTGGCTTCTTTCGACTCTTGGGATAAAAGCCAAGCTTTCTGCCTGGACCCCTAGATCCAAAGCTTCCCACTCGGATCCCAGATTGATCCACCTCTATCTGCTTCTTTTCAGCTTCATCTCCTGCCACTTCCCTACTTGCTGCCTGTGATCCAGCCACTCAGACCATCCTCCTGCTCCTTGAACATGCCAAGTTTGTTCTCACCCCACGGCTTTTGCACTTGCTGCTTCCTCAGCCCGGTCCCTGCATGCTGGCTCCTTCCTGCCATTCCCACCTCAGCCTCATGTCACCTCTGCAGAAAGGCCTTGTCCTTCTAGGCCTAAAGCAGCCATACAGTCACTCCATCACCAGTCCCTGTTGCATTTTCCTTATAGCCCTTATCATTCCTGAGTATTTTCTTGTTTGTCTAATGAAGTGTTGTCTATTTCCCTCCCCCTGAAACCGAAAAAGAGCTAGTCGTGCTGCCCATCACTACCAGAACCAATAGTAGAGACAAGGGTTGAATAGGGGCACTTTATTCAGATGCCAGCAATCTGAGAAGATGGTGAGTTAGGTGCCCTAAAAGTCAACTCAATATTTCATCTGAGCCAACCTTTTCATAATAAGAAGAAAAAGGTAGGTAAGCATTTTGGGGAAAAGGTTAATCAGCTAGGCATTGCAATCCAGCAGTGATTTTTCCTACTATTTCTTTATCTATGGATCAACCGTTTTAAAAAGATTTCACTTATTTCTAGGTGGGAGGAGGGAAGGAAGGGGAGAAAACTATCAGTGTGAGAGAGAAACATCCATCAGTTGCCTCTTGCACACCCCAACTGTGTACCTGGTCCACACCCCCGGCATGTGCCCTGACTGGGAACTGAAGTGGTGACCTTTCAGTTTGTGGGAAGATGCTCAACTCACTGAGTCACACTGGTCAGGGCTCAACAATCCTTTGTCTGCATCACTGGGTGTTCCCTCCCTGGAACACAGTGGCTCAGACCCTCTAGGGCACAGAGATTGAATTGCTTATCGATCTAGAGTCACTCAAGTGACATACTCCAGTTCCTGGAACAACAGCTTTCCAGGTGCATCAGTCACGTAAGCCTGTCAACTATAACTAAAGTTACAATCTTTAACTCTTTAATTACCCTATCACCCTTACCTAGGATGGAAACTCCACAAAGAGCAGAGATTGCACTGCTGTATCTCAGCACCTAGAATGAAGCTTGGCACATAGTAGGTACACAACAAGAATGTCTGAGTAAATGAATGAAAACTTAAGTGCATTTCCCAAACTCCAGGAATCTCACAGGCAATAGGTTAAAAGTTGCCCCCAAAAGATATGTCTGTGCCCCAGAACCTGGGATTGCAACCTTATTTGGAAAAGTGGTCTTTACAGATACAATTAAGGATCTTGAGATGAGATCATCCTGAATTACCCAGGTGGGCCCTAGATCCAATGACAAGTGTCTTTATAAGACACAGAAAAGGAGAAGACACTGACACATGTGATGACAGAGACAGGAACTGGCGTGTATTGCTGTAAACCAAGAAATGCCTGGGGCCACCAGAATCTGGAAGAAGCAAGGAGAGATCCTCCCACATGGAACCTTAGGTGAGACAAAACGCTTCTCTTGATGGAAGCCACCCATTTTGTGGTAATTCGTTACAGCAGTATTGTCGTTATACCTACGACAATAATACACTCCCCAAATTCTTTTGAACTTTGTTGACATGCATTAATTGTATGTTTACCTTGATGCTAGATTAGCTATATAAACCAGAACGTGCTGGTCTCCCACATGTTTGTCACATTCTGCTACCTGACAGCCAGGGGAAGGATGTTATTGTTCTACTTCCTGGTGTCATCTACGTCAGTCTGCAGAGTGGTAACGGCAGGCACTCAGCAAGTAGACGTTTGTCTGAGTTCAGAATAAGCTGTCCCAAGATGGACCCTGTGGTATGTCAGTTGCTTTCAGCAAAAGGCAATTTCAGGTTCAGGCTCAGAAGAAACTTCTACCCCTCCCTTGAGCAACCTCAAAGAACTTGAATGAGGACCTTGCCCGCAATAAGAGATTATCAGATAACTTCTTTTGACCTATTCACGGGGCAAGACGACCTTCACCTCTGTTCTTCTAATCATCCTGCAACTAGCTACTCTTTGAAGCCCCCAAGATGCGTTGCCTCATGACTAGCTGGGGGGTGTCTTATAGGTCTCAAGTCCCCCTTTGTCTCTGAACCTCTTCTGTAGGTGGAGTCTCTGACTTTGATGTAGTCAGGGTCCCCCTACATACGTACGTAGGTAGGTGGGTATTAAGTTGGTTATGTCTCTCACCAGTCTGTCTCCTGTCTGTTTGATTACCACACCAGCCAGAAGAACCTGAGAGCAGAGGAAAGTGTGTCCCTCCTGTACGCATTGATTGGACAGTGGGCACAGCGACAGGCCCACTGCTCAGATAGAGGTTACAAAGCAACGACCCCGGCGGCTAAGGGAGCCGGGGGATTTGGCTGTGTTGATACAGGCTCAGACACAATTGTGGCCTTGTCTACGCTAATCCGCAGCCCCTCAAACTGTCTGGAGTTCCTCTTACCTCGACCCTCCCTGAGCCTGACGACTGTGGGAAGGTTGGAAGGCCTTGCTCTCTGTCTGGTGCTTCTAGAACCCTCAAAATGACCCAGTGCCGGGAGGGGAACTGCCAAGATGGTGGAAGTGAATGAACTTGGCTCTTGGTTCCTCATTTGCTGCCTGTGTCGGTGCCCCTCCAAGTGTTGGGTGGTGCTCACTGGGGCCTCCCCATGCAAAGCAGGAAGGGAGGGTGAAAGAGAAAAATCAAGGGGAAAAAGAGCCCACAAGGAAACAGGAAAAACAGCAGACTCAAGGGAAAAGCGACAACCTCACAGTTGGCGAGTCAGTAAAAACTTGTTCTGGACAAAGAAGAGTGCACTCTGTCCTTTTTGGGCGCCAGAGGATGAAAGAATCCCTAAGCATGTAGGTAGGAACCGGTGGCTGTGTTAGGGGCCAGCAGACAGTTGTTTGCCTTTTTCTAAGGCCATCCCTCTTGTTTTCCTTTCCTTTTTGGACTGTGGGTTTTTCCACTTTATCTTTCCTGCCCAGGCTTCTCTGAGGAGCTCCGTGCTCCCCCCTGCGCCTGTCTGGGGGAGGAGACCAGGAGGACACTTGTGGAGAGAGAGCATTCAGGACAGACAGTGGGAGGTCACTCTATTGCCATTTTTCCGCTGCTGCCTTTTCAGGGTTTTTCTTCCCCATTTTTTCCCCAAGTGCCGAAAGGAGCACAAATGTATGTGAAGCAAGGAGTGAGGATAAAGAAAGGAAGCCAGCAGAGGGAGAGAGGAAGGTGGCACACCTCGGGCAAAAATACGAGGCTTCCCGGAGGATCAGGCAGCAAAGTCAGTGCCAGCAATTTGGAGAGAAGTTCTCTCCACGTCAGTGAGGAAGATCAATCAGGACGCAAACTAGGGGTGTGAGCACCTTCCATACAGTCCAGACTAAGGGTCGATTTTCTCAGCTGCAGGCATTAAAGATGGAAATTTGCCACCGAGAGAAATGGGCTTGAGAGGTGAATCACAACCTGGAAGTTATAATCTGAGAAGTGGGAGAAGGAACATATGTATGATTGTCACACACGTGCACATGCACGTGCGTGCCTGCAGGCACACACACGCTTTGACTTAGGATGAGCCTGTCTGGGCCTTGGTTTATCTTAGGAAAGTTCTCGGTGGATCACGGTGAAGCCGGAGGCAGGATGGGCAAGCGACCCTGGAAGAGGGGGCCGTTATGAGGCAGAACTGGGCTGGCCTCAGGCAAATTCTTAAAATCATTTTGTTGTCAAATAAAACACAAGTACACACACGACAATGAGATACATTTAAAAATAAAATACAGCACAGGTAGAGAAAATCATGCAAAACAAATGTACGGCTTTAACAAACGACTATAAGGTGAACACCTTTGTAACCACTCCCCAAAGTCCGTCCTGTGCCCTCCCACCCGGACTCAAACCCCCCCTTCCCCCGCCAACAGTCGTGACCCCCTGACTCCTACAGAAATCACAAACTTGAGCTTTTTATAGGTGTATCACCCAGGTGTGCACACCAGACACTCCGGTTTATTTAGTCTTGTTCATTTTTTAATTGGGTGTGTCTTTCAGGCCTCCTTCCTGTCTGGATTTCCCCCGAGGCTTTCGGGTTCCCTACAGTTTCTCTGTGGCAGACCTGCAGGATTTCCCACAGGCTGGGTTTGCTGGCCACACTCTCCCAGGGCTGGGGAAGCTCCTGGCGACCATTTGAGAAGATGGTGGGTGGGTATGATGGAAAAGACCCTTGTGCAGGGACCTGAGTGTCAAGGAATCCATCACAGTGATCCAGTCCTGTCTCCAGGACTTATGATGCTTTGGCTTTGTTTCCTCTTCTACATGAAGGGCACACCATTCATCCCACAGGGTCATCGTAAAGGTTCCATGAGACAAGCCCTTTTTGCTGCTCCTGATGTAGAATAAGCATTTTCTTCTTATTTACTCTTTTAGCACTATTACCAAGAATCACTTTGGGCAGATCAGTTCACCTCTGTGCACTTCAGGTTGGTCTTTTTCTGTGGCATGGTTAAAATGACACACCTTTAAAAATACCTCTGAATAGGCTGACATATGTGTCTGCTTTTCTTCCGACAAAGCTTCTCCTCTTCTCTGCTGGCTTCGGCATTTGACTGTGATTCAGAAAAGTGAGTCAGCCAAGGTGAGGTGGGTAAATTGCTTGCGCCAGACTTGTGTCAGCCTTCCTGTGGGGAGGCGGTCGGGGAAGGTGCTCATTTCGTACCTCGCCGACAACTGGGTGAAATAACCAGACAACGTGCCCTCCCTTCCCCATGGGTCTGTTTTGAGATCCAAAGAAGATGATAACACCTTCCAGTGTCTTTGAAAGGGAAACCGCTGGCCAAGGACTGGTGTGGTTATTTTGTATTTCATCCTCTGCCCTCCTGCCTGGCTGGGGGCTGGACTAGGTCTAGTAACCAGGCCTGATCCCCCAGGGCTGGGGCAAAGCACGCCTGGCAGAGTGCTATCTATAGCACGTGCTGTAACTCCTTCCATTAAAAGCAATTGGAACAGTCCCAGCTGGCGTGGCTCAGTGGGTTGAGCATCGGCCTGCGAACCAAAGGTTTGCCGGTTCGATTCCCAGTCAGAGCACTTGTGCCCAGTTGGGGGTGCATGAGAGGCAACCACCCACTAATGTTTCTCTCCCTCTCTTTCTTCCTCCCTTCTCTCTCTCCAAAAATAAACAAAGAAAAGCCGTTTAAACTATTGTCTAGCTGGAGGAAACCCCGCCTCCAGCTACATTCAGCATTGAGGGAAGAACGTCTGTCTGTCAGGTGAAGGGCGGTTGGTAGGGACAGATGGGAGACTCACCACTGAGCTGGGCAGCACCAGGGGGCAAAGTGATGGCAAAGAAGGCATCCTGGCAGAGGGACCCCCTTGAGGAATTTTAAAACCTTTTGTTATGTCTCACTTTCTGTTTTTGAAACATCCAAACTCGCACATAAGTAGAGAGGATAGTAAACTGACCCTCCATGTGCCCGGCACCCATAGCCATCCGTGATCGACCTTCTGCACTGGAGGTTGTTGAAGATGAGAGTGAGAGGACTGGGGGACGGATAGATGGCAGGGGAGCAGGGGTGGTGATGAGCGCGGGAGAGCAACAGAGAGGAAGAATCGATTGCTGAGGCTTCTGTTCACACTTCTCGAGTCTCCCCTCTGTTCTAATAGACATGTGGATGAGTTTTTACAAACACACACATTTCATTTCCGTTTCTATCAAGAACTGGGGCTCTCACTTAGCATCATCCTCTGTAGGTCTACTCATGCTGTCGCAAAAGGTAAGAGTTTCTTCTTTTTCACAGCTGAGTAGTATTCCATTGTGTCAATGCGCCACAGCTCTTTTATCCACTCACCTACTGATGGACACTTGGGCTGCTTCCAGATCTTGGCAATTGTAAATAACACTGCAATGAACATAGGAGTGGATTTAGTTTTTTGAATTAGTCAGAGGGCAGGAGATAAGGGGGCTGGGTTAAAAAGTAAAAGGATAAGGGAAAAAAAAAAAACCTTGTAGACAGACAAGTGTGTGGTCATTACCAGAGGGAAATGGAGAGGTGGGGGGCAGGAGAGGGTAAAGGGGGACAAATGGTAATAGAAAGAGACAGGACTTGGTTGGTGAGCCCATACATAATACAATAGATAGATGATGTGTTATAGAATTGTTCACCTTAAACATGTATAATTTTATTAATCAATGTAACCTCAGTAAAGTCAATTTAAAAATAAAATATATGAATGGAGGTCAGATGTTAAAGTAAAAAGAAATTTTTTAATAAAAAAAAAAGTTGTTTTTTTTTAAATGAGTGGGGGAAGAATCCAGAATGACTTTGGGCCTCGGCCTGGGCTGAGGTGAGGATGCAGAAAGTCAGGCCGGCCTGGAGGAGGACGACCAGCAGGGCGAGCGGCTCTGTAGCGCCGGGCTGTGCCCATGCCACACGGGCATCACAGGCACAGGGCACGGGGTCCACCACGGGCTCACTGAGCCTCTCGCGGGACCCGCCCAGCCTGAGGGAGCTGGCCGACCACCTGGCTTGCTTCCCCTCTGGGCCTTGTAGCTTCATTTTGCTCCTTGAAGGTTTCCGAAAAATAAAAAAAATAACCACCTAGACTTTTTCCTAGTAAAAGAGTTTGAGCATATAAATCGAGGGAAGCAAAAGAGTGTTCTGGAAAGACACCGGGTGATGCAACAAGGCTCAGTTCCACCTTGCAGGCAGCTGCCTAGATTCTGCTCTGGGGAGGAGATTCTTTTAATTATTATTATTTTTTTAATTTAAATTTTATTGTCAGAGTCTGGAGAAGGACGGGAGAAAGAGAGGAAGAGAAATACTGATGTGAGGGAGCGAAGTAGCAATCGGTTGCTTTCTGCCTTCTGCAAGAGCCCAGCGCCTGCGACCCAGGCATGTGCCCTGACCAGGAATCAAACTGGTGACCTTTCGATTTGCAAGATGACACGCAACTCACTGAGCCACCCGCAGTCGCTTCCAGGAGCACAGAACGCAGCTGTACCTCCCAGCTGCCCACATTCTTCCTCTGCTGGGAACATGCTGGCGGGGGAGGGGACCATGTAGGTCACGCTGACCTACAGATGGAGGTGGGGAGCAGGCTCCTCCTGCTGTGCCCGACAGGGAACAGCCCGTCTAGTCTCGTTTTAAGCCAGAATAACGCTAACTGTTCTGCCCCGGCATGCGGAAGTCCCGCTGCTCCTCCTCTGATTGGAGTCAGTGATGTGAGCGCCCTAGCTGGCTGATCCTGAAGATTCCAAAGTGACTTCCTTACCGTGCTTTGAAATGCTCGCCATTACGGGCGACACCAAGGGTGAAGTCTCTGGTTTTATAACCCCTAGCAGGTTATAAACTCGAAGATACAGGCCTGAGTCACCCCAAGGGCGTTCATGACCCACGAGGCCCTGTCTTTCCGGCCAGTCCGACACAGTTGCGGTCTTTCCGTCGCCCTTCCAGCCCCAAAGCAAAACAAACGACTAACTTGATTAAACTTCCACCAGCCTTCTAAGCCAGCGCAGTCTTTTCTAGCCTCCCGTTTTCCCCAGAATCCCAATCGACACCTAGCTGGATGATTTGGCATTTTTCATGAGTTAACTGATCTCTGGGTGCTGCAACTTATCTGGACAACTGGGCGGAACAGAGCCAAGGACTCACGGAGCAGGCGCCGTGCCTCGGGGCCTATCTCGGGGCAGAGGCGGCTGTAACCATCGCTGCTGTTGCAGGAGAGATAACGGAGACTTAATCTTGGTTAAGCAACTGTAAGGTATGTTCTGGCTTCCATTCTAGGCAGGGCCCAGCCCTGGGAGCCTCCAGCTTCGCTCCCTCTGGCACAGTGTGGGTGCGATGACTCTGAACGTCACTCCGCCCCCATCTATTCCAGCTCAGCCTCTTTCCGGACTATCTCTGCAGGCTCTTTGGCACAGCCCCCGCCTGCCTATCACCACAGGGTGGATCTGCCCTCTGTGCTCCCCAAGTAGCTGCCCCCCGCCTGGTCCTGCATGCCGGCCCTCCCCCTGCCCCTCCACGGTCACTCCGTGGCCTGTGATGGAACTATGACAAAGATAAAGCCCACAGAGGAGAGCCACCTAACATTCAGTGAAGAAACAGACTGGAGGGGTGTATCACATTGATTATGAAATCAGATGAAGTGGGGCCACCTAGTTGTCTGGGGGGGGAGCCTGGGGGTGGCGTCAGCCAGGGAAGGACTGACAGCGGGCAGGGTGCCTGAGCTGTGCTCACCGGTTAGGACAGAAGATGCAGGAATGGGGTACACGGTGCGCAAGGGGACAAGTGTGGACGGTTCGGAGACTTGCTCAGGTTCAGGGTGGCCAGAGCAGAGGAGGCCAAGGCCTGGCTTGGGCAGCTGGCCCGACCCCACCACCCTCCCGAGACCCCTGCAGTGGCCTTCCCCACCTCCTTCTGGTCTCACCACCTCCTCCGTTTTTCCCTAAAACTCCGCTCTCAGCAGCCAAAGTGTCCTTTTAAAACATCACCCACTTTGCATGCACACCCCCGCCCCCATGGGTATTTGATTACAGCAAGAATGAAATCCAAACTCTCCACCTTGAATCGAGGCCCCGTGTGACTCCCTGCCCCGGCCTGTCTGAGGCCACCTCCATGGCTCACCGTGACGGGCACCCTGCCTGACAGGGGCACCAGTCACCACACCTGGAGTGAGAGGGGGAAGGTTGGAGTGGCAGAGGGCTCAGGTCCACTGGGGACCACAGGAAGATCACTCTCTCTGTGAAGCCAGTGCCCACAGACTCATTTGTTTGAGAAGATGACCCCACCACCCGCCCTGCTGCTCCTGCAGATGTATTTGTGCTCATGCACCGGGTGGGGAGGGGGGGAGCTCAGGGAGCAGTCGGCCCACTGCAGCCCAGCAGCCAGGCCCTGCCCCCAATCGACCTTTGTACAGCCCGGGAGCTAGCAACTAGTTACTATTTTTTTTTTTTTAATCTTATTTATTTATTTTTAGAGAGAGGGGAGGGGAGGGAGAATGAGCAGGAGAGGAACATCGATGCGGGAGAGACCCATCTATCCATCGGCTGCCTCACCCACAACCAGAGACCTGGCCTGCAGCCCAGGCACGTGTCCTGACTGGGAATCAACCCGGCAACGTTTCAGTTTGCAAGCTGGCGCTCAGTCCACTGAGTCACACCACCCCGGGCTAGTTTTCATGTTCCAGACGGTTTTTCCATTTTGAAAAGCATTTTGAAGTCGATTTAAAAATAAGACTGCAGCTGAAACTACATATGGCCACAGAGCCTACCATTTTGACCGTCGGCTCGTTGGGAGAAATAATTTGTCGACCCCAGACACGCAGGAATGCTTACGCAAGATGGTTTGTAATAACAAAAGCTGGAACCGTGAACTATCCATTAACGGTAGCATCAATAAATACACAGCGGTTTGTTCATTCATGCCTATTACACAGCAATGGCAGGGGACAAGCTGTAGGCACAGGTGATAGCGTGGATGAGTCTTACAAACTACACTGAGCGAGTAAAAGAGGACACATACAAAAAATGCAAGTGGGACGATTCCAGTTTTATCAAGTCCACAAAAACCCACACATCTAATTTAGGGATGCCTAGACGGATGGTGAGCTATGAAGAAAAGCAGAAAATCCAGCTTTTTAAAAAAAGTGGAAGTGTGGTTGCCTCTGGGGCTGGGGCAGAGGCTGCGATCAACTACAGGCACGTGGAGGCCTCTGGGGTGTTGAGCAAGGTTTGTTCCCCGACCTTGCCAAGTGCTGGTTATGTAGACTTTCCTGTGGACCTAGGTTTCTTCCACGTCACCTCTATGTAAGGCTATTTTGGTTAGCTATTGCAACAATAATGCCAGTCCAGTATTTGGTGACTTAAAGCCAGAAGCCTTGGTTCTCACAGCTCTGGGGGCCAGCGGAGCTCTGAACCATCTGCGGTGGGTCTGACTTTGGCCTGTGAGTTGGCTGGGACGGCGCTGCTCGAGGGACGTTCATTTCCGACCCAGGCTGCAGCGGCCTAGGGAAGTCCGCCCAAGGTAACATCAGAGGCTCAGGTGGAGCACAGTATCGCTTCCACCTCACTGGCCCAAGAAAATCACATGGGTTTGGTCAATGGCACAAGTCTATTTCTCCCAATAAAGGTATCAGGTAGGCCCTGGTCGGTGCGGCTCAGCTGGTTGGAGCATCATCTCTTAACTAAAGGGTTGTGGGTTCGATTTCCAGTCAGGGCACCTACCTGGGTTGTGGGTTCAGTCCTGGGTTGGGATGCACACAGCCCCTGGTCTCAGCCTGCGTAGGAGGTAGCCAATCAAAGCTTCATCGTGTTGGTGTTTCCTTCTCTCCCTCCCCTCCCCCTCTCTAAAAGCAATAAAAAGAATGTCTTTGGGTGAAGATTTTTTAAAAGTATTAGGAGAAACTTGAGGTGACTTTGGGAAGTTGCGGTTCAGAATGAGTCACCCTAAGATGTACCTCTGTGGTAGGCAGATTGTTCTGCCTTAAAGGCAACTCGAGGGCTGCTCTCAAGATCGACTTCTGCCCCTCCCGTAACTACCTGGAAGAACTTGAATGAGGGGCCTTGCCGTAGTAACAGATAGCCTCTCGACCTATCGAGCAACTAAACAACTGCTCTTATCATCCTGCAATAACTCTCTGGAGCCTCCCAGCCTTCTGACTCTGAACCTCTTGGGCATGTTGAGGCCTGTGTCTCCTGTATATGGTGTTCCCGTACATATGTATTAAAGTTGTTTATTTTCTCTTGCTAATCCGGCTCATGTCTAATTATTAGACCGGGGGACAGAACCTGGAGGGGAGAGGAAAGTTTGTTCCCCTATCGCAGGGGCATCCAGCCAGAAATTTTAACCTGGAGCTCAGGAAGGTCTCAGACAGAGACCAGGGCTTGGCTCTTCTGCATCGAGGTAGCAACTGATGTCCCACAGTGAGCTGCCCGGGGGCAGTATCCCCAGGCAGAGCAAGAATATCGCTACGGTGAGTTGGGGTTGGGCTCAAAAAGATAATCAAATACAGGGGATTTAGACAGGGACCAGCCAAAGGAAAGGAGGAGAGGGCAAGGAAGGAGAGAATTGAAACACAGCAAGGCCGATGCTGCTGACAGTTAAGATCAAAAAATGTCTTGCTTTTGGGGATCACCTTACCTTAGAGGAAGAAACTGTGGCACCTCTGTAGGCCCCACATGCCACCTGCAATGGGTTGAGCCCATATTATGTCTTGCCCATAATGAGAGATGTCCTCTTTTTTCTTAAACCTTTATTTCTTAATTTTTTTAGAGAGAGAGGAAGGGAGGAAGAAAGAAAGGGAGAGAAACATCGACCAGTCGCCTCTCTCATACACCCCCAGTGGGGGACAGGGCCCACAACCCAGGCTTGTGCCCTGACTGAGAATCGAACTGGTGACCTTTTGGTTCACAGGCTGGTGCTCAGCCCAGTGAGCCACACCAGCCAGGGTAAGGGATGGCCTCTTTTGACCTCTTTACTAAAAAACATCTACCTCGCTTACCATTCTGCAAAGACCCCATGCCACCTTATTTAATCCCTGGCTCAGAGTGTCTTCTATGCTCACATTATGGGTTGAGACAAAACCGGACCGTTCTTTCAAGCAGTGGGGCTGCCCAAGCGGGGGTTCCCAGACGTTTTCCCAGCTCATTCTGCGCAGTACCTCGCACTGTCAGCAGCTGCAGGATGACTTTCAACCGACACCAACTTCCTCTCATCTCATTTTAAAAAACCTTGTGACGTTAAAAAAAAAAAAAAGAGTTGGTGGCTAAGAAAGGATGCTCTACCCAGGGCGGATCTCGTATTGCCTACAAGAGTTTGGGTTTGCGCCCTACGCAAAGGTGAATTCATGGTCAGTGCCCTTGAGGAACTTCCGGTGTTTAGGGAAGGCTGGCCAGGACTGCCCCGGAGTCCGAGGCAGGGCACCAGCAGGGTGGAGCTGATTCAGCCGCTATTCACAGCGATGGCGTTGAGGAAGGGGCGGCAAATGCTGACCCGGAAATGCGGGGAAGGGCAGGTGCGCAAAGGAAGAGCATCGAGGAGGTGGACTTGGCTGGAGAGCCGAGAGGAGAGGCATGGAGTTGGCCGTCGGTGGAGTAGGGAGAAGGGGGTGGGTGAGGCCAGAGAGCAAATGCGGGGCTTCGTCATGCGCACGTGTAACGCCAGGGGTATCTGTGTTTCCACTCCGGGGAGGGTTTGAGGACAGGGGCGAGGTCCAACTTGTTTGAGGAGGTACCTGGTAGCGACATGCACAATGAATGAGCTGCCTGCCACCAAAGGAGGAATTTTTATTTTATTTTATTTTTTTAATTTAAGATTTTATTTCATCATTTCTAGAAAGAGGGGAAGGGAGAGAGGCAGAGAGGGAGAGAGACATCAGTATATGGTTGCTTTTCACCTGCCTCTAGCCACAGACCTGACTGGAGACCTGGCTTGTAACCTGGTTATGTGCCCTGGCTGGGGAATCGAACCTGCAACCTTTGGGTTCGCAGGCCGGCGTCTTACCCACTGTGATACCAGCCAGGGCCCAAAGGAGGAATTTTACCCGGGGACGTCAGGATGGAAATGGAAGTTCTTTGCAAACCACGACAGGGTGGAACCTAACGGGGTGGGGGGGAGTGAGGCTAGGCGGTACTTTGGATGAGCGTGTCCTTGTCCTCTCTGGCCAGCAGACAGTGCCATACTGTCCCTTCCATGGAGGGTAATGGGTTCGAGAAACTTCACAGCTTCCTCTCCCCAGGCTCCTTGCGTGCAAAGGTGGAAAATGATCATGAGACTAGTCAGGGCCCAGAGCCAGGCTGTGACCAGGGGGATGCAAGCTGTGTCCCAGGTCATGAAGGAGAAGAAATCTGCCTGTCTTCCTAAGGTGACTCACTTTCGCCAGGAGTTGTCGCTGACAAAAGGCTCACTCAGCCGAGTTTGGTAAATCTCTAAACGAAGGCTTGCACTAGATTCTCTGAAAAAACAGTACTCTGTCTGGGAGGCCCCATTTATAACCCTCAAGGTGATCCATCTTCACTAGTCTTTGGGGGTCCTTTTAAATGACACCTCTCAGTTTGACTTCTACTTATTTTTTTTTAACCAAGAAGCATTTAAAATTCCAAACTATACATCTTGGTTGGGAGGTTCAGATAATATGATCTCTATAGCTATGGGACAGGCCATTTGATACTGTAGGTCCTCAGTTTCCTATCTGAGGACACCTGGTAGCTGAGTCCCCTCCTGCTGGAATAGTCCCAGTCTAGTGGCCCTAGATACTAGACAGAAGGTTGGCATCCTGACTCCATCACTGGCTAGCTGAGTAGCCAGCTGAGCTACTTTACCTCTCGGGGCCTCAGTTTCCTCATCTGAAAATTGGTGGTGATAATAGAACCTAACTCACAGGTTGCTGGAGAGACTAAATGAGTTCATACAGGCGAAGTGCTCAGAAAAACACCTGGCACATGCGCAGTGCTCAAAAGGGAGTTGCTTCGTCATAGCCACATGGTGGTAATGACCCTAATGACCCACGTGTCTATCACGGGTGAGCGAATAAACAAAACGCAATCTACACGTACAATGGAGCATTATCCAGCCTCTAAAAAGAAGGAAATTCTGACACCTCCTACGACGTGGATGTACTTCCGAAACTTTATGCTAAGTGAAATAAGCCAGACACAAGGGGACAAATACTGTGTCATTCCGCGTGTATGAGGTTCCTAGAGCAGCAATCCGGTCGACAGAGACAGAACATAGAATGGCGGTTGTCAGGGTGTCGGGGCCGGGGGTGGGGGCATGGAGACGGATTGTTCAAAGGAAACAAAGTTTCCATCTTAGAACATGGAAAAAGCCCTGCAGGTGGACAGTGGTGATGTTTGCTCAACTACGGGAAGGTACTTGATGCCCTTCAACCGCACAGAGAAATGGTGAAAATCCTAACTGTTATGACATAGGCATATTTTACCACAACTTTTGAAAAAAAAGAGTGTTCACTGTTGTAATCTTTAGCTTCAGCTATCAAGAGGGTTTCTCTAGAGAGAAGAGCCCAAAAGGATTCAACAATTTCTGTCCGGCAGGTAGAACTCAAATTTGGCTTCCTTTGCACGTTCTCAGTTACCTTTTCTTCTTCGAGTCCAGCCCTATCTGAACGGTACCCCAAAGAACGACGGAACAGTCTGGAAGGGACAGCAGGTGAAAAAGGAATAAGAGGTTTCTGCAGAGGAGGCCCCCAATTCTGCTGGAACTCGGATTGCAGCTCCCCGCCCTCACCATGCACCCAATGGGAGTTACAGAAGTGGGTTTTTGTGGGGTCCCCCCGATCAGTGCCACACAAATGGCAGATCCCAGAGGAGCGATGCTAAGATTCCGGAGAGCGTTGAGTTTGAGGACTCTTGGGTCCCCTTTGTGCCTCCAGCAGAGCCATTTTCCTGTGAGACCCACGGGAGTGAGGGCTGGCCATCCCGTGCCTTGTGCAGATGATTCACAAAGTGTCCCAGTGAAATGGCCGGGACCAGGGCCTCCCCTGGCCTCACGGAAGGAATCCCCTTTCACGCTTTATTTCATGAGTCTTTATTGAATACGTCCTCTAAGCGGGACTCAAAAGTGGGTGCTGCTCAACCTTGGGGAGCTTAATGGATACTGATGCCTCCACAGCTCCCAGAAGTTCAAGGTTCATCGGTCTGGGTGGGACCAGGGGTTGGGATCTTTAAAAGCTCTCTTGGTATTTGTAATGTGCGACCAAATAGGGGGACTGTGGCCCCTGGGAGGGAAGGGGGAGCTACAGCAGAGAAGTCCAGGGGAGCCAAGGAGGCAGCAGAGGAGGGGTGGCATCCTAAGGAACAGACACATGCCAGGTGGTGCTGGGCTGCTTCTCTCGGGCAGGGCCCTTGACCTGCAGCTGGCTTGGTCTTTGAACACACAGTGACGTGAAGGCCCGGCCTTGCTTCCCGAGAACCCAGGTTTGTGAAACATACCATACTTCCCCCAGATTGTCATTTTTCTGCCAGTCACGGTGTCAGGGATTCCCCTTTGCCTTGTCTGTAAGTGCTGGGAGGGGTGTGATCACAATAAACCCTGTCACATCCTGTCCTGTGAGTGTCGACTGACTGCACAAGGCTCCTGCTGACTTCAGCTCCTCTGAAGTAATAACGACACTGTCCAATGGGTCTCTTCAGTCGGTGACCTCTGCGGTCCCTTCTGTTTTGAAATCCACTTGCAGTGGGGCACTGACTCACCATCCCCAGTTTACGGAGCGCTGCTGCTTCCTGGATCAACAAACTCGGCAGGCCCTTCTAGAGTTCAGGGACCTCGGTGGAAACTTTCAGACTCGACATCAAGGGCCTGGAATTCTACTGTCAACTCTCCCACTGTTGGGCGGTGGGGAAAGAGGGACGTTGTGCCAACATTTGGGGCTTGAGATGTTTGTAGGAAAGGAGGCGTGCAGTTCACCCTCATTCAGACCTTTCAGGAGAGAACCAGAATGTGTTCCTCCACGTGTGGATGTGGGTGTCCTACCGGGTGGCCCCCACACTAGCTAAGTTTTTGTGCAGCCACTCAGGACGCATTCAGCGCCAGACCCTGTTCTAGGCTCCTGGAAAATGGCCAAGGCAAGTTGGGTCTGGACCCTGCCTCTTTTTATACTTTAAGACTTTGGCTGTTTAGAGAAGTGTTAGCCTTACAATAAAATTGAGAGGGAAGTACAGAGATTCCCAAACACCCCAGTCCACACACATGCACAGTCTTCCTTGTGATCAGCATCACTCCCCAGAACGGTACAGTTTTACCAATAGTGAACCCACACTGACACATCATAATCACTCCAAGTTAGTAACTTGACTCAGGGTTCACTCCTGGTGGTGGACATCCGACAGGGTGGGGCCAAAGTCCATTTATAGCTGTGAGTGTGCAAAACACAGTTTCTTCTTGCATTATTTATTGTGTTGTTTTGCATACGGACTTTGGCCCCATGCCGTATGGGTTTGGATATATGTGTAAGACATGTATCCAGCATTATAGTATCACACGGGTGGTATCACTGCCCTAAAAATCCCCTGTGCTCCTCCTGTCCACCTGTCTCTCCCCCTGCCTCTGACACCCACTGATCTTCTTCTAGTCTCCACAGTTTTGCCTTTTCCAGAACGACATATAGTTAAAATCATAGCACCTATCTATACCCTTTCCAGATAGGCTTCTTTCATTTATAATGTTCATTCAACGTTACTCCAAGTCTTTTGATAGTTTGATAGATAGAAAGTTAGATTTCTTTCTAACAAAGTTAGATTTCTTTCTAACACTGAATAATATTTCATTGTCTGGATGGACCTCAGTTTATGTATCCATTCACCCACTAAAAGTTCACTTTGATTGTTTTCCAAGTTTTGGTAGTTATGAATAAGCTGCTATAAACATTCGTGTGCAGGATTTCCTATGGAAGTACACTTAAGTTTTCAGTTCCTTTGAGTAAATACTGAGGAGTGAAATTGCTGGATTGTATGGGAAGAGTATTTTAGTTTTGTAAGAAACCCACCATGCTGTTTTCCGTGGCAGCTGCACCGTTTTGCACTCCTGCCCGCAATGAACGAATAGCAACACCCTTGCCATCACTTGGTGTTGGCAATTTCTGGATTCCGGCCCTTCTAATAGGTGTGTGGTCGCATCTCATTGTTGCTTTAGTTTCATGTCCCTGATGACATATGATGTGGAGCATCTTTTCATATGCTTCTTTGCCATCCGTGTATCTTTTTTTGGTGAGGTGTCTGTTCAAGTCTTTGGTCCATTTTTAAATCATGTTTTTTTGTTTTATTGTTGAGTTTTAAGATTATGTGTGTATTTTGGACACAGCCCTTTATCAGAGGTGGCCATTGCAAATATTTTCTTCCTGTGGGTGGCTTTTCTTACACTTTAGATATTAGAAGTTTTTTTTGTTTTTGTTTTTTAAGATTTTATTTCATTATTTTTAGAAAGAGGGGAAGGGAGAGAGGCAGAGAGGGAGAGAGACATCAATGTATGGTTGCGTTTCACCTGCCTCCAGCCACAGACCTGACTGGAGACCTGGTTTGCAACCTGGTTATGTGCCCTGGCTGGGGAATCAAACCTGCGACCTTTGGGTTCGCAGGCCGGCACCTTAACCACTGTGCTACCAGCCAGGGCTTAGAAGTTTTTACTTTTAGCCGGACCCTGCCTCCTTGGGGAGCTTACATGTGCTGGGAAACAGCATTCTCTGACTTTGGACTATTCTAATTAACTCATAATAGCTAAGACTTGGGGGTGCTTACTGCATACCAGTTTCTGCGCTAAACCCTTGGTTTGCATTCATTTTTTATTTTTTGAGAGATTTTATTTATTTTTAAAGAGAGGGGAAGGGAGGAAGAGAGGGAGAGGAACATCAATGCATGAGAGATACATAGATTGGTTCCCTCTTGCACACCCTCAGCAGAGGACCTGACCCGCCAGCCAGGCATGTGCCTTGCCTGGGAATTGAATAGGTGACCTTTTGATTCGCAGGCCAGCGCCCAATCCACTGAGCCACACCTGCCACAGCTGTGCGCCTTTTTAAAAAATAACCATTTCCTTGTATTACAGTTCCCATGTGCCTTTCCCCTATAAACAACCACTCTGTTGTGTTTCATGTATGATCTCGTCTGTGTTTTGGGAATTTCAAGTTGTTGTTTTCTATGCGTGTATCCTCATTTATCTTTATGTCAGATACATTCAGGTGTATGAGGATGCCTCCCCTTTCCTTCCAGCACTGTGTTAGGAGGATCCACCCGTGTGGCTTTGGGCAGCTACCTGCTTCTCCCAGCTGCGGGCTGATCCAGAATGCGGTCCCCCCACAGGAGGGCCCCAACTGCGTTCAGTTCCTTTCTCCACAAGCAGCCCCGTGCTGTGATGCCCAACCTCTTGCGTGCGTCCTTAGGCCCCTTCATGAGAGAATGCGGGGTGGGTGGATGGACAGAGAGAGAGAGGATCGCAGAAGGACTATATCTACTTAACGCTACCCACCCCTAACCCACGTGGCATTATTCAGTTTAAAATTTTTTGCCCAATAGATGGAAAGTAATACCTATTTGGCTTAGTTTGCAATTACATTATAACCAATAAACATCTCTCCGCGTATTTGTTTAGCCCTTTAGTTTCCTTATTCTGAAAATTACCCATCCATACTTTTTGCCCATTTTCCCACTGGGTTCACTCTGGCTTGTTGACGTGATGAGTTCCTGCGTATTTTAGATATTGATCCCTTTGCGGCTTCAGGTATTGCAATATCTCGCCCTAACCTGTTACCTGCTCGTTATATGGTATTGTGTCCCTTGTTTTAAAGAAAGTCTTTGGAGGGATCACATTTGCTCTGAGCCTTAGGGGAGTGCTTTTGAAGTTATTTTAAGAAGCTCTTCTTCACCTCCAGTTCAGAGATGATACCTTGCAGCCGTTTGCTCTGCTACCTTCTGAGGCCACCTTTCGTAGCTGGGACCACAGTCCGTCTGCACACAAGTTTATAAGTGGCATGTCTCAGGCGCAGCCTTGTTTGTCTTCACTCACTGTCCTCCCTGGACCTTCAGATCCGCTCTCTGAGGCAAAGGAGGAAACTGAGGACAAAGAAGGTCACAATGCTAGCAGGCAACAGAACCCAAATCCGATTTTGTTTCTTCACATGTCAAGTCGCTGGACTGCATGTATTTCAAATCTCCAGGGCAGGGGAGCCCGGTGCATAATCAATTCACCCAGAGCAGGCGCTGTTAACCACCTAGCGAATGGATGCGGCTCTGGGTTCTGAAATGATGTCAAACCCCAGGCAGGGCCCCACCCAATGCCCCAGTTCCAGTTGGCAGCCCCTTCCCATCTCTCTGACCCTGTCACCGTATAGGCCACTCACGTAGCTGACTCAAAAGTCACTTCTCCTCCCTCACTTAGGACCTCCTTCTACTTCCTGTGCTTATGAACGCTAATAAATCCTCATTATGACTGCCATGGAGTGACCACTTTCTATGTACCAGGCACTAGTCTAAGTTCTTCTCATATATGCTCTCATTTGGTATTCACAATAACCCTAGGAGGTGCATATAATCACTGCACCCATTTTGCAGATCACAAAATTGAGGCCAAGGTTCTGCTAGTAGCCCAGCAGACACATGAACCCAGGCCAGTAGAGCATGGAGCCTGCACATCAGCCACCATGTCATACAGTCCCTTATAAGGTACATTACACTCCCGTCCAGATCAGAAATGATCCCATAAGGTAACTGAACTCGACTCTGACTTTTACACTGTTGTCGTATCGGATGTTGCCATGCGACTCTCCAGTCTCCAGAATCCCCTTGACGAGGACTTGCTTTCATGCCAGTGGCCTGGTGACCTCCTATCCCTGCTGGTGTGGGACACCCTGGACATCTCACTCTGCAAAGAAAGGCCTCTGAATCCAGTAAGGCTAGTGGTGTGTGGAAACCGTGTTCAGGAAACATTCGGGTAATTACGGAACCGGTTTCCCAGCCCAGCTGGACAACAGGATGCTTGTCATTGTGTTTGGCAGACGTTCTTAGACCCCATTGTGTAACCAAATTCAGAACTGCTGGCTCTGGGGCCTTTGTTCTTCTGTCCCGGCACCCAGTGTTCTCAGATCCTTGGCTCTCTGCTTATCTTGTTTGTACCACATCTTGGTTGCTGTGCATTATCTGCACGTTTCCTCACCGCCTCCTCTCTTGCCTCCAGCTTTCGTCTCTACATTTTCCTTCTCATACTCAACAACTCTTATCTACCATTCCTTTCTTAGCCCCTCTCTTTCTCTCACTACTCTTCCTAAACCCATGTTGGAGCTGGCTCTGGGCAGTGCTGTTTCTCCTTCCCTCCCCGGCCCCACTTCGCCACAGAGGCCCAGCTCCCCTGCCCTACCTTCTTCCTACCTTCCACCTGGGAACCCAGGGAGGGGCAGTCCCCTTCCACTCTGCCACACGCAACCACATAGGGCTGGCTGCTTCTTGCTGAAGTTCAGAGCGCATCTCTGGGGAAGGCGCCTGTCCCTGACTACTTCTCGATGTCTCTTTCATTTCCTGGGAATAATCTCCTTTCCTCGGCTCTTGCCGTTAACCCTGTTCACCTCATCTCATCCTGTTAGCCTTCCCACCCTCCACATGTATTTTTTAATTTATTGATTTTTAGAGAGACGGAGGAAGGGAGGAGGGAGAGAGAAAGAGAGAGAGAGAGGGAGAGAGAGAGAGATCACTTTGTTCTTCCACTTATCTATGCATTCTTTGGTTGATTCTTGTATGTACCTGACCAGGGATCAAACCCACAATCTTAGCATTTCAGTTTGATTATTTAACCACCTGAGCTACCTGACCAGAGCAATCGTATTTAGTTATAAGACCGCCCTACACTGTCAGCTGTTTCCTCCTTGTCTTGTTCTTTTAGGGGCTCTGCCCAGGACAAATGCTGAGTCCCTGCTCCCCATTGCCATGAGAGACTTACCAGCGAAAGTTGAACAGGTACTCTAAGGCTTGAGATGCCATCAAAGGCATGCTTTGCCACGGGTTGAATTTAATAGACATAGATTATTTCCCAACACTAAACCTGACCTCCTTCAATAACTAATGCCAGCCCCTCCTGAGCCACTCATCACTGTGAACACCTTTTCTGTCAACCCTTCCATACCTTAGCTCATTCTGTCCTTTGTCCCTTACTTCTCTGACCACACCACCCATGGCTGCTCAAGGCGGATCACGCTCTGCTTCACCTTTGCCTCCCCCTGGCTCCCCCTCCCCCACTGCACTGATTGCTCAGGGAGCCTTGTGTTCCATTTCCAAACTCTGGTTACGTTACAAGTTCCCAGAATGACACTCGCCCCCTGTCACCCAGGGTCACTGTGTTTCTGAGAGGCCCAGACATCAGGGCTCCTGGGGACGACCAGGTGCCCATGAACACAGACTGTGGTGTCCCTTGGCTCCTGTGGACAACTTCACCCATTTGCGGGTGAGGTCCATGTCCCCTCACCCACCTGCCTGGGCCAATAGAAACATCTTTCACAAGCGAGGAGAAGAAGTCCATCTACCGGACACATACAGAGGAGGAAAACAAAATCTACCTCCTTATCGAAAATCCCCATTTTTCCACCCCTGGCCCCAGGGCGGAAAGCTCTAACGGGCAAAACCAAGGGTCCTTCTGACCTTGATTAAATTAAATCTTATCTGTAGAAACTCATCTCTCCCTCTCTCCCAGGATCTAGACTTTCCCCTGATAATCAGCAACCTTCAAGGCGGCAGAAGACAATGGTGAGGACCTGACTAATAATCACATGGCCCAGACCTCTGACATCTTGACCTAAGTTATGTTTTAACTCCTCTGCCCTAAGGTGGAGTGACCCCCTGGCTACTTTCCCATGAGACCAGACAGAGGAGCACTAGATCAGACCTTTGAACTGTCCTCAAGACAGGAAGAAATGACCCTGACCCTGTGGCTGAGTTGGCTGAGCATCATCCCATAGAGCAAAAGGTTGTTGGTTCAATTCCCACAGAATGAAAGGGCGCTGGTCTGAGTTCCATCAGGGCATATGCCTGGGTTACAGGTTCAAGGCCCCAGTCATATGTGCCCTATGAGAGCACCAGTCTGTGAAACGAAACGTCACCAGTTCGATTCCTGGTCAGGTCACAGGCCCGAGTTTTGGGCCAGGGCCTTGGTTAAAGGCATGTGAGAGGCAATCCATCGATGTTTCTCTCCCTCTCTTTCTCTGTCCCCTCCCCCTCTCACAAAATTAAATAAATAAAAATCTTTGAAAAAAAAAACAAAACACCCCTGAAGAAATGATTCACAACCCTTGCCTTACCACCAACCAGTCAGCTCCCAGCACGACCCCAGATCCCAAACCTACGATGCCTTGTGATCTTGCCCTATATAATCTGCAGCCGACAGGCCGCCAGGGAGCCCGGGCTTTGAGGGTTAGCTTCCCATTCTCCCGGACAGCGTCATTCATGATAACACAGTATTTCCCCACCCCAGTTCTCGGTGCCTAGCATCTGGCTCTTCCAGCACCGGGCGGATGAACTCTTCCTGTTCGGTCCAACCCTGGTTTTCCTTCAGCGTGTGGCTTCTAGGAAACAGTCCCTCGGCTTGCCACCGCCGACCATGGGGGAGAACCAGACAAGTGGAGTTGGGTCTCCAAGGGCCATCTCTAGCAGAGGTATGTAACTTCAACCCTGTGGGCCCTCCGTCACCAGGGCCAGCCCTCCCCCAGCCCCCCGACAGTTTTCCTTCATTAGAAGGTACTTTCTCCCTCAGAGCTAGGGTCTTAATCACTGTGACATCATTTCCTGCCCCGGCCCCGGCCCCTACAGGAGGCACCAGGGCGCAGGGGTTAGATCACAGGCTCTCCTGAGTCAGACACACAGGGGCTCAGGTTTCAGCTCTGTCACTCACTATGTGACCTTGAGCAAGTTGTGTAACCTGAATGCCAAGGGGGCTTTTTGAGGGGGAAAAATGAGACAGTGGATGCCTTGCTGGTTGCTCAGAATTGAGTAGATAGAAAGCAAACGTCAGCCATTATTGTCATTATTTTTTTAGATTGGTATTTGAAAAATGATCACTGGGGTAAAATTGACCCTTTTTGAGTATACGATCCTTTGAATTAGCGCACGTATAGATTCGTGTAACTGTCACCATAATCAGAACACACAACAGCTCCATGATCTCCCTGATCCTCTCTCTTGCTCTCCCACTCCCCCTCCCCCCTCAGTTACCCCTGGCAACCACTAATGTCTTCCCCCTCAGTTTTGGCCTCAAGAATGTCATATACCAGCCCTGGCTGGTGGCACAGTGGATAAGGTGCCGGCCTGTGAACCCAAAGGTCACTGGTTCGATTCCCAGCCAGGGCAACATAACCGGGTTGCAGGCCAGGTCTCCAGCCGGATCCGTAGCTGGAGGCAGGTGAAGGGCAACCATACATTGATGTTGCTCTCTCTCTCTGCCTCTCTCCCTTCCCCTCTCTCTGAAAAATAATAAAATCTTAAAAAAAAAAAAAAAAAAAAGAATGTCATATAAATGGAAGTTTAGTTATAACCTTTTTTTAAAGATTTTATTTATTATTTTTAGAGAGAGGGGAAGGGAGAGAGGGAGAGAGACATCAATATATGGTTACCTTTCACTTGCCTCCAGCCAGCTACAGAGCTGGTTGGAGACCTGGCTTGCAACCTGGTTATGTGCCCTGGCTGGGAACCAGCAACCTTTGGGTTTGCAGGCTGGCGCCTTATCCACTGAGCCACCAGCCAGGGCTTTAGTTATAACCTTTTAAAACTGGCTTCTTTCACTCAGCATTATGCCTTCCTCTTTTTCATTGCCTTGGAGTATTTAAGGGGGAATGCCCCCCAAAATGAACTTATCTTCTGGAGGGAGGGCCCCTTGTGTACAGGATTCCCCTACTCAGTGAGTGTTCTAGGAACCCATTATTAAGTGATCCAGTTGGAATTAGTGAGAGAAGCTGTGTTTGGCTTCAGTGAATGTTTTTTGAAAACTCTTTTCAATGGATTCACTCATTTCATCATGATGGGTGATTCACCAGCCCACCTGCCCGCGCCTCACTGAGTGTTTAGCAGTTTTTGACCAAAAATGGCATGACCCCCATACCCCACCCCACCCCTATTCACCTGTGGGAATAAATACACAATCTTTTATAAATAAATTCTGCGTTTTGGGGGTCCTCCTCATACACACTCTGAAAGCCACTTCCTCGTTTCTCACCCCAACCAACAGTCCAAGTCAGAGAAACACAAATGGGCTCTACAAAGCCATTTTCCCTGGGGAAGCTGGTGGCCCCACCTTTTGTGAGATGCTATCATCTCCCACACGCCTTCTAAAAGAAAAGGCTCTGGTTCCAACTCTATGGTTTGACGGGGAGAAAAACCTTAGGTCCCCTGGGTCGTAGCAAACGGAAGACACCGAAGAACTGGCAGGTGATGTCTGGGGAACATCCCTCCGAGCCTGGGTTCCCTTGCACTCCGCGACCCACAATTTGCAGCCAGCCGGCCAGGCAGTAGGGCAGCCAGCTCTCCCTTTCCCCCCACACACTAATCACAGGACAGAAAAGACTGGTGTCCGTGGGTGGGAAGGAGAATTTCAGAGCATGAGGGGGTGACCGAGCAGGAGAGGGAGGCCCGTTGTGAGCACGAATACCATCATTCTTTGCTGTATTTTTTCCCCCAGATTGGTTTGGAGGCACAGCCCAGCTGCTGCCTTGACACTTGCTCAACATTTTTATCTTTTCTTAGCTTTATGATCGAGCAGGTATGACACTGCCTCGGAGTTGTCCGGGAATGTCTTTTTTGCCTTTTGTCTGTCCTGTCCATTTCTGGCTGTCCTAGGGCTCATTTGAGAGACAAAGGGGGCAGGGGGAAGAAGAGGGAACAGGGAGGGGAGAGACCCTTTCTAAGTGCAAGGTCCATAGCCAGCCCTCAGTCTTTCTGACACCTTCTAGATGCTCAGGGGACAAGAGGCCCAGTTCTGTCGAACCAGCTGTGGGGAGGGACGATGGCCCGCTGGCCTGGGTGTCCTCGCTGGTGCTGAAGTCAAGCTTTCACTTCCTCTGGAAGTCCCACACACTTGACCTCTGAGCCCTCTGCAATATGTGCGTGTCCCAATTTTCCTGGGGCCTTTGTTTCACAGATTTTTCTGAGCAGCGAGATTACACACAAATGTTACAATCCTGACAAGCTTAACACCCAGAACCACAAAATACTGAGACCATGTGAGTGCGTTAGAAAGTGTACTCTTATTGGGACTTGACAGCAGAGGGATTCAAGTGAAGTCACGAGTTCTAATCGCAGCTCTGCCTATGACCCAGAGACCTGGGGCAGGCCCTGGGCTGTGGCCTCCTGAGCTTAGAGTCCTCCAGATTCTATTGTCTATTCCGGGTCACTTCATAGGTGCCCTGCTCCATCCAAGGTCCTATGAGAGACACAGAGGGAAAGATGGGGGTGGTGGCCCTTGCCTGCTAAGGCATGTAGAGACAAGGCCCATGCACCAGAATGGAACAGGGAGAAGGAGGACATGACTGGAGTCAGGAGCACCATTGGGATCAAAGCATGTGTGTGATGGAGGTGTTGAGGAGGACCTTCAGAGGACGGGGGAAGGTGCCTTGGAGGCAGGGGAAATGACAGAGGCCAAGACCCCGGGGGGAGGGGTGTGGTTTATTCTGGGGCAGGAAAAGGCCAGAGGCCCATCCAGCAAAGATTTGAGGGGACAACATCCAGGCAGAGGGAACAGCAAATCCGTAAATCCTGATGTACATTGAATTACCAGAACCAGGAGATCCAGGGAGCTCTCTGGAGAATCTCTTGGGATCCCCTTCCCTTTCATCTGGTTCCTCGAAAAGATGGTCCTGAGGCAGGAAGTCTCCTGCACCTGCATGGAGCATCTACGCGTTTATCTTGAGTGCCACTGTGGCAGAGCAGAGCTCTTTCCAGGGGTGCCGCACCCCCTTCTAGACCGTAAGCTAGGTCTTCAACAGCCCTGTGTTCCCTTTTCAGTGCATTTTCAGAATGACCAGATGTCCTGGTCACTGCACGGACTGCTGACTCCCACGTGCCCAGAGTGGGGATGAGGAAACTTCCTGTCCTGCTGCAAAAGCTTCAACTTACTTCTCTTTGGACACACATCTGCTGAAAACTTCTAAACCCAGACAGTTGTTCTGGCAATGGAGGCCCAAAACACCCCTTGGAGCCGAGGGTCAAGGGCTTTGATCTCTTCTCCTGGGAAATGTGGAGCCAGACGAGGTACTGATTAACCTGCCCGTAGCTCCCGCCAAAGCTGTCCCCTGGCGCCCTTACCTAACCCTGCTCAGCCCAAAGCTGCTTCCCTCTTCCACTGGCCTCTGAGCGCCCTGGGCCCCTGCTGGGCTCGTGACAGTTTGGTTTACTTTCCTGGTAAGCACTAGGGTCTCAGAGATAGGACCGAGGTGGCATGTAGGTGCTCCAAGCCCCCATGTCAACCGCTTCCCCCTCCCAGGTCTATGAGTTTGACCCCCGAGGTTGGTTTTCCCTGTGAAAATAATCCTAATACTTTCGGGGATGAGGTGATGGTAGCACAACAGTGTAAGTGTTGTTTATGTCCCTGAACTGGACACGTAACAATGGTTAAGATGGTAAGTTTTATGTTATGTGAATTTTACCACAATTGAAAAAATAAAAGGAAGGAGGAAAATCTCTACTTGCTCTTACAATGTGACCCTTAGGATACATTGCTAAAGGAAAAACACAAGGTGGAGAAAAGTGTGCACAAAGTATTATTTATCTACGAAGGACACGTAAAAGATAGGTTTCTTATCGTTAAAATATAAACGGTGGTGGTTTGAACAAAAAGGAAGAATGGAGTAGAGGAAAAGAACTGATGTTAGGTCCCTTTAAACATATCCTATTTTATAGATTTGACTCTAGCCATGTGTGTCTTTTGCATAATTACTAAAATGAAATTAAATTTTAAAATGCAATTCCTAAAAATTGAAAGCAAAACAAAGTAAGGGGCTCTGAGTAATGAGTTGGTAGCATACACACACAGCAAAGAACTGTTCCAAGTAACTTTAAAATACATTAATTTGCCCTGGCAAGTGTGACTCAGTTGGTTGGAGCTTTGGCCTATAAATGAAAAGGTCATGGGTTTGATTTCCGGTCAGGGCACATGCCTGGGCTGGGGCGAGTATAAGAGGCAACCGCTTAATGTTTCTCTCACGTTGATGTTTCTCTTCCTCCTTTTCTCCCTCCCTTCCCCTATCTCTAAAATCAATAAGCATGTCTTCAGGTGAAGATAAACAAAACAAAACAAAACATTAACTTGACTGTATTTTCCTAGTGGGGTTTACTTCAAGAAGAAAACTACAAAAGCAAAACTTTAAGCTATTTTCAAGAATGATGGCAGTCTTGGAATTGTTACTCGAAGACTGCTGTGTACACCGTGGAGAACAAGTTTAATTATGTCGAGAACTGAGACTTGACGCAGGGGAGAATGATGAATCAGATATAAAAGCTATAAGGTTAAGTAAAAACCCTAGAATTCTGAATTTGAATTGAAAGGATTGGTATGAACTCCATTGTTTCTTTTAAAAGTCCTATCTCTATTCTCTGAAAAGTCCTAGTGTTACTGAACAATGCAGAAGCTGTAAGTGCTTCTAGGACCCAGTCAGTGGCCTCCAAATACCATGTTCAAATAAAAGGAACCAGGGCTCCTTGGGGAAACAGCTGATTGTGAAACAGGGAGAGCAAAAGTACAAACAGCTCTTCATTCCAGAAAGCAAAAACTGTATTAAAGGCCTCAAGCGTAAGGTTGCCACTTGGCCCTAAATGAGCCAACTTGAAAGTCAATACAGATAATAATTGCAGTTCATGGAAACATGTCTTATATGTTTAAATCCACGAGTTCATAATGATTAAAAAAAAACTCATTTGTTACCTTTGGTGGCTATTAGAGAACTAACTTATTAGAAATACTGGTAAATTAAGAGGAGAGATCAAATATTTATTCTATCTTTTCTTTAAGAAGCAAACCTCAGGGTAACCAAATAATTGAGAAGGGAAAGTTTCTCTCTCTAGAAATGGTTCACATAATGGCCAAAGAAGAAATGATAGATTTGAATAGCACCATTTTGCAGATCCTAATAAATGAATAGATCAACACATGCTGACAAGCAGAAGGAGAAACATAGTATGTGCCTCGTGATGAAAGAACATAATACCACTGGTAATTTTGCCAAAAGATATTCCTCCCAAAATATGATCATGCCTCTAGGTTTAAGTCCCAATTTACAGGAAATTTAGGGGACAGAGGAACATAGCAAATAACACCACAAAGATAGAGTCAGCAGAATCCAGATCGTGGGAGGGTGGGGAGAAGATGGTGGAGAAATCTACTTCAAGGGTCTAAAGAGACACACTAGCCATTGCATATCTTGTTTGGATCCTGATTCAAATAGACAAATTAGCATTTTTTAAGGCATATGTGGAACGGTAAGGAAATGTGGATATGGACTAAAGAGTTGATGTTATTAAGACATTATCTCCTGTGGTTGTGTTTCAAAAGGATGACCATTCCCTTCTAGACATACATACTGAAATATTAAGAAATGGGATTTGTTTCAAAATAACCCAGGGTTGGACAGGGGAGTGAATGGGATACAGACGAAACAAGGGTAACTCTGGGCTGATAATTGCTCAGGGTAGGTGATAGATACATGGAAACTAAACTAGTCTCTATATTTTGATAAGTATTGCAAATTCTCAATAATAAGATATTTTTTTAATTTTAGTGATTTTTTTTTTTACCCAAGGAGCCACAAGACTTGCATGCTGTAATTTATAAAACATTGCCAAAAAAAGAAAAAAGAAAAGAAAAAGAAAAAGAAAGAAAGAAGACACAAATAAGTAGAAAGACATTTGTGTTCACAGACTGGAGTACTTAATATTATTAAAATATTCATACTACCCCAAATAATCTAAAGATTCAATGCAATCCCTATCAAAATCCCAATGGCATTTTTTCCATTTTTGCGAAAATGAAAGAAGTCCAGAGATTCATATGGAGTTTCATAGAACTCCCCCAGTAGCCAAAGCAATCTTTAGAGAGAAGAACAAAGCAGATTTTTGAAATCTATAACAAAGCTATAATCATCAAAACGGTATGGTACTGACATAAAGCAGATATATACAAAAATGAACTCAAAGTGGATCTAAACATAAGATAACAAAAAAATAACCCAATTTATAAATGGAAAGGGGACTCGAACAGACATGTCTCTAAAGAAACTATGCAAATGATCAACACGCCTCCAAATCAGAGTGCTGGGCCCCTCACAGGTTTTCCAACAGACCTACACATAGTATACTGAGCTCTGACGGGTACAAGGTTGGGTGCCCCAGCTCCAATGCCCTGCTACCAAGAAACTTGTGTTTTTGGCTGGACTTCACCTGGGTTTGGGGCTGCCAGATCTCTTCTCCACCTGCAAGGATATTTCTGTCTCTTGGCAGCTGGGAGCTCAAGGACCTTTTTCCTCCGTGGCCCGTGGCTAACGGTCCTATACCATCCTCAGGGCCGAGTTTCAGAACCGCAGCGGTGTGCCAGGGCTCCCAGGCTGGAAAGTTAAATTACCCCATAATTAGGCATGAAGCTCCAGCCACAACCCTGTCTCTTACTGGCTGTGCAGCCTTCCATTTTCTTCTCTGAAGAGATTGCTTACAACCAGGCTACCTGCTCTCCCTCTTCCTCAGCAGTGGTGCCAGTTTCTGTCACCTGGAGGTGTCAGCGTGTGTTGTGTAAACTCTCTGGCATGTTCCGTTTGTGGAATGATAATGGCTGCAAGAATGCTCTTGTCTTGTCTCCAAGAACCACGGGGCATGTTTTCTAGCGAAGTCAATCCTTCTACACTATCTCCCTCGCCCCTGGTCACCTCCCACGTATTCCCTTTGCCACTGAAGCTGGCCAAGGAAACCAGTCCTCAGAGCAGAGAGCCCATGACCATGGTGTCACTACCCCTCTGGCCCAACCAGTCACAGTGGCCGCAGGCCTCTGCTGGGAAATAATCCTCAGCCCCCCAGAAAGACTCCCTTATTCTCTGCATCTGCCACGTGGGAGGGAGAAAGAGCTAGTTTTACTTAAGCAAAGATGGAAAAAGCAAAGCTGTGAGGTAAGGGATGGGGGAGGCCCATCCCTCAGAAAGAGGAGCAGTGAGTAACAGTCCGTGGCCCTGGCACTTTGCTGGGCACTGAGCTGGGGTGGGAGAGCCACTGCTGATGAATAGGGCATAGGAGCCCCCCTTCCAGGGTGGGAGGCAGGTACGTAACAGGTCACTGCAGCCGGTGTAGCTTAGTCGTGTTGGAGGGCACGTCAAATGGAAATTCTCAAGTCTGCAAGGAGAGCCAGGGAAGCCTCGCCGCCCGCCCCTAAGGAGATGTGAGCTGAGGGTTGAAAGCTGGGTCGTTCTTCAGGCAGAAAAGCCAGGGGAAGGCAGTTGGGCACAGGAACCAGCTGTGCCATGTCCCAGGGTGTGCGGGGACCAACGCTGGGCCACAGGGAATGGCTGGAAAGCGTCCTGGAGGAGTATGGCTGGCAGATGGGCAGGGCCTTGGGTCACGTAGAGGGGTTCTGTTTCTGTCCCTACGGCCTGGAGAGTGGCAAGCAGAGTGAAGAGCTCGTCTGTGCACTTCGTGGGGCTGGGAGGTGCGTGGCAGAGACAAGTTAGAGCAGGGCGAGGAGCAGGTGGCCGAACAGGCAGGACGCAAGGAGGCTGGCGGGGCCCCTCCCAGGCGAACGGTGAGGTCTTTGGGGTCCTGACCTTCTCATGGGACACTCAGGACTCCCCTCGGCTGCCTACGGGGCCTTATCTGCTGGCCCAGCCAGAAAAACTAACTTGTGCAGGCTGCACAGAAGGGACCTTCCCTGTGACAGAACAGTCACGTAGCTGCTCATGGCCATTGCTTCATTCTGCGACCTGCAAGCCCTGTCAGCCCTCAGCTGCCCCTTGTCTCTCCCCGCCCCCCCGCCGCCCCCCTACCTCGGAGCTGCGTGGCTTGCTGATGAGTTTCTTTGTCTTGTCCCCACAAGGATGTTGGGATCCCCGCCCCAAACTCTGTGCAGCCTGATGCTTAAGCTTCTCCCTCAACTTTGCTGTCACCAGCAGATGAGAGGCTGCCCCTGCTGACACAGCCTCCCGAGGAGCAAAGTGTCCAAAGCGTCCACAGTGTGAAAGGCTGAGGCAGATGCACATCCTAACGTCCACCAGGAGTCACGCCCAGCCCCTGCCAGACAAAGCAAAGGCGTCACCCTCTTTCTGAGACTAGAGGTCGCCACTCCCCACCTGCCCCCCTGGCTGAGCGAGTCCTCTCCTGACCTGGCCAGGATGGGCACGGCTGGGCCTGGATTGTGTGACCTCCGCAAACCATGGGCCTGGGTGCTTACTACATCACGGGCTGCAGTATGAAACATGGGGATCAGGATACCCGAGGGGGTAACATGGGGGAGGACTGACTCCAGAGGAATCCACATTCAGAAAGGCCAGTGACCTCTTTGGAGTGCATGGCATGCGTGCACACACCCAGGAGGTCATTTGGAAGGACACAGCAGGAGACCCAAAGGTCATATCCTTGACCTTGGGGGCCTCCAGTCCGAAGGTAGACATCAGGCCTGAGGACATGATGGCCGGACGATCGCAGAGGACAGCTGCAGGACTGCAAGCTGTAGAACTGGAAGGGCCCCTGGGCTGTTCTAGGGCCAGGCATACAGCGTAAAACGGGGCTCCAAGTCTGGCAGGAAGGGAGACAAGCAGAAAACCGTGCAGGAGCAGGCAGAGGTGTGGCAGGCTGGGCTCTCCCCTCGGGAACCCCCCCAGAGGCAGCAAGGCCTCCCATTCTCTGTCACTCTCTAACCTCCCAGATCAAGGCTCCTGACCTTAACTCCCTGGAACAGAAGGGTCCTGGGCGCCTACATTTTGAGTCTACATTGCTCCATGGGTTTTCAAGAAATGGCCAGAAGACAAGATCTCTGACTCATTCAGTCTTGTTTTTTTCTATTTCAAAATTTCTCAACTCTTATTTCTTGCATACTTCTCTCTACTTTAACTTCAGGGGGAATTCCAGATTTTTAAAACATTGGCTAGTCAATGAAAACATTGTTCAACCCAATCTTGCCCAATCCTCATCTATACTTCCAGCCCTTTGGTTTTCCTCATCTATGCTTCCAGCCCTGTGGCTTCCTTCATTGCAATCGTCTTTGCTTGCACTACTCTGAGTTCCACTCTTTCACGTCCCATCGTTTCACGTACATACTCCGGGAACAAATTTACTGTTTTCTGATGACCTTGCCATCTCCCGTTATTTGCCCTACATTTTAGTTTGTGTTTCTGCCAGGGGCTATGGCCTTGGACGAGCCCTGGCCCTGGCCTTCTATAGGGAGTTCCCATCTGTATAACATGGTGATTTGGAAACACTTCAAGCTTTTTTTTTTTTTTTAATTTAATTTTATTGTTGTTGTATTACATCCATCCCCTTTTTGCTCCCCTCTGTCCCCCTCCCCACCCACCCATTCCCCGCAAAGTCAACCCCACCTGTTGTCCATGTCCATGGTTCCTTTATACTAGGTTCTTGTCTAAGCTGCTCCCCTTCCTTGCCTCTTCCTCCCCCCTTCCCTCAAGCTCTTTCTAAGCCTTGACATTCTCCGCGGAACTTTAAATTGT
Source organism: Noctilio leporinus (assembly GCA_004026585.1). NCBI lineage: Eukaryota > Metazoa > Chordata > Mammalia > Chiroptera > Noctilionidae > Noctilio > Noctilio leporinus. Next base: position 127,644 of record PVIW01002735.1, on the reverse strand, counting down.
AACCCCTAGAAGGAACTTTAAATTGTAACCCCTAGAAGGGAGAGACCCACCATCTGCTGAAAACCCCTACGAAGCAGGAAGGCACCAAGGAGTAGATAGACAGGGAAGTACCATCCACTCCTTTGAATAACGACACAGCACGGGGCCTGGCCTGGTGATCTAGACCCCTTTGTCCCTGGTCCAGCCTGGGCAGCCAGCCACATGAGGAAGTGGGGAGAGGGGTGCTTCCCCTCCCCCACCCAATAGTTAAGTCACAGCCCTCCAAGCCTTCCGCCCCTCCTTGACAAAGCACTTTCGGAGCCCACGCCCAACCCCTCCAGCCCAGCAGAGTGCTGAGTCATGGTGGGACAGCAGTTTCCACCCCCACCCCCACCCCCACCGAGCCAGGGTCCTACAGACACAATTACGCAGCCTCTTCTTCTTTGACCTGTGGCTCCGCCCACCAAGCTGCTGTCCCAGAAGGCCAGCCAAACTCCCCGCCTCCTCCAAGTCACGAGTTGCTGGGGGCTGAATCCAGGCAAACAAAGGTCCAAAGGCCAGGCCCTTGCTTCAGAAGACTCTAGAAGCATGAAGCTTGGCAGTCCTGACACCCCAGTTTCCAAAAGGTGGGGAATGTCCCTAAGCAAACAGACGCCGGCGCACACACACACACATCAGTGCAAACTTTTCCTTTCACTCTTCCCAGCCAGCCTCCCCCAGTGACTTTCTGCAGCCCAAGTTGTCCCTCAGTTTTGCCGTCCAGTTCTCAGCAGCCGCTGTGTTTAACCAAGCACGGAGCCAGTACTGATTCATAAAACCTCCTTTCTGCCACAGACCCACCTCATTCCTGTGGGTCCAGTTTCATGCTAGCTCTGTCCACCTGGATGTCCTGGAGGCCCTGAAACTCGGCACCTCCTGTCCAAAACCTAGGTGGCCTTCCCCAACAGCCTTCCCCGGCCAAACCACATTTCCTCCCGTGCTCCCTGTCCCAATGAATGGCAGCTGCAGCCCAGGCAAGAAAGCTGGGGGGCTCTCTTGCCTGCCTCTCACCCTTCCCGTCCACCCCCACAACATCCAATCAGCCACCTCGCCCCATCTGTTCTGTCTTCATGTCTCTCAGACCTGCGGTCTCTTCTGCTCAATGAGAACCAGGGCTATGGCCTCCCAACCAGTGCCCCGTCCTCCGGCCTGACCTTCCCTCCTCCGCCTGCAATCAGGTGTGCATCTGCTCATTCAGCAAACACTGAGCACCAAGTAAGAAGCACCTTGCAAAATGCTGGGGGCCCAGGATGAAGACAGAAATCATGCCTGCCCTCCAGCAGCTGACAGTGTGTACAGTAGCAGGGAAGGCGATCAAAAAGGCATTCAAAGGTGTGACTTACACATATGAATCTATATTATCGTTAAGTTACTTTCACTGTTCATAGGAGCTACAAATACCATCAGCTCCATCATCATTTGAGTTTTAACTTTGTTTATGGCATCTCTTGTTTTACAGCTTTTCATCTTTAAGTAGTCAACATGACCAACTATTTATGGCTTTTGGCAGCCTCCGAATACTCCCCACCCTCAAATCCTAAGATCATCTTGTGTATGTTCTTCTAGTAACTTCAAACACTGTTTTCTACAGTTTTTATTTACCTACTTTTAGAGAGGGGGAGTGAGGAAGAGAGCAATGTGTGACATACATGGATCTGTTGCCTCTCTCGTGTCCTTCACTGGGGGACCTGGCCCACAACCCAGTCATGTGCCCCAACTGGGAATCGAACCAACTACCTCTTGGTTCATAGGCTGGCACTGAATCCACTGAGCCACACCAGCCAGGGCTTCTTTCTTTGTTTTTTAATACACTTTTTAAGGCTTGAACCTTTAACACATCCAAAATGTTTTGAAATACAATTAGTCATTTTCTTCCACATGACTATCAAATGTTTCAGCACAATTATTTGAACCTACGCTTTCTTCCCTAGTGTGAAATGCCACTTTAGCATCTACCAAGATCCCACTTGATGAGGGTAGAGCTTGTTCACCGATGTGCCAGGACCAACTGCTCACAGTCCTTTATAGTACTTCTTTCATGTACTTAAAAAGACTTTATTTATTAGACATGGGGAAGGGAAAGAGAGGGAGGGAAACAGCAATGTGCGAGAAATACGTAGATTGGTTGCCTTTCGCACACTGCCAACTGGGGACCTGGCCAGCAACCCTGGCATGTGCCCTGACTTGGAAATCAAACCCGCAGCCTTTTGGTTCACAAGCCAAGGCAGCGCTCAATGCACTGAGCCACACCAACCAGGGCGGTACGTCGTTTTTTAATATCAAGTAGGCAAATCTACTATCATAGTAGATTTGCTTATCACTTATTCTACACTTCACTCTTCCCAATGAACTTTGGAATCATGTTGTTAATTTTCAGGAAAAAAAAGCCCCACTGAGTTTTATAGAAATTGCACTGAATTTATGTTTATTTTAGAACGGACAGCTTTACAAAACGGGGGTTGGCTATCCGGAAAGATGGTTCCTCCGCATTGATGCAAGTTTTCTTACTTTTCCAGCAGTAAACATTTAGTTTTCTCAACTTTACTCCTAGGTGCTTTCAGCTTTTGTTGCCAATACAAATGAAAGCTTTTTCTTTCATTACATTTTCTAACTGGTGGTTACTGTTATAGACGAGCTTTGCACTGGTAACTTTGCTGCCCTCTTATCTTAGTAGTTTTTGTTGACTCAGTGTAAGGTTTCTGAAAACAAAACCAACATGATGGCATCTCCCTAGTTAGAATCCCTGTAGTGTCCTCATGTCCCCAGGATGCAATGTAAGCCCTTTTCATGGCACACAACCCTTCCTGACCTGGCTCCTATACTCTCCAACATTCTCCAACAGGACTCTATTATCCAAGACAATACACTTTCTTAAGGTACCTTGGACAGGCCCTGCATTCCCACACCTTCGCATAATGCTGTTCCCTCTCCCTTTAATTCCCTCCCCCATCTCCCATGTCCATGTCACCTTTCCTTGACTTTTTCTTCAAACCTAGCCAAGTGTCACTTTCCTAGGGAAGCCTTCCCTGATCTACTATTCCAGGTTCGGTAAGGCACACCTGTCGACTCTCCCAGCATCTTTCTGCTGTTTAATTGTAGCTATTAGCCCACTACACTTTTCCTGAAAATAATATATGCTCCTTTTGAAACGAGTTAAGTGCCACAATTCCATTAGCAACTTGTTTTAATGTTTGAATAATCTCTACCCCATCCCGATTTGTTTATTTATTTTTCTCCCCCACCCCTTCTTTTTTTTTTAAGGGTTGGATGTCCGTCTTCTAGTTTCAGGTTTGTGAGCATCCGGAGAGGCGTCTTGCCTGTGTCTCCCATCCAGGTGAAGAAGGGCCTGGCTCGGAACAGTGAAGCTCGAAGCCAGCAGACTGGGGCACAGGAGATCCAGCCTAGCTCCAATCCTGCCGGCCACGAATTCACAGCCGGCCTGGGACACCTGGAGGCCAGGCGCGGTGGACCTGCCCCAGGGTCCGGGGCGCCCATCGCACCTGATTAAAAAAGGCCACTTCAAAATGGCCACCGAGCGTCGGCTCCGGATCCAAGTCGCTTATCCTATTTTTCCCCCTTAACTTCTGAGTTTTAAGTACCACCAGCGATTTTTTCAGAAACCGGGTGTGTCACCCACCCCCACGGCTCCCGGGGGCAGTTCGCGCGCCCGCCCGCCCGCGCTTTGTTGCAGCAACTGCAGGCGCGGGAGCCATGTTTGCTCTCTGCACCCGCGGCCGGGCCGATCCGAGGCGGCCGTGGCCCCACTCCGCCTCGGCCTTTCCCAGCCCCGCCCGGCTCATTCGGCCTCCTAGGGCCCCTGTTTCCACCTTCCCAGTCTGCAATATCGGGGTGCGGTAACTGCCCTGCCGCGCCGATGAACGGGCCCTGGACCCACAGCGCTGAGTGCCGTTAGGGACCTCAGAACCGCCCTGACGCCCTTGCGGCCAGGGACGGTTTCCCGTGGGTTCCGAGACCCAGCACACCCCCGGGGCTCGGGATCCGGGCTGGGCCTCCCACCCCACCGCCCCCAGCCCCCAGCCCCCTACACCGCGCGGGGCCATAGCCGCCCAAGTACTCGGCGCCGCACGCCGCGGCCCCCCCCTCCCCCCGCCGAGCGGGCGCGGTGGGCGGGCGCGCCGCGTGATTGGCCAGGGCGCGGCCGATGCCGCTCCGCTATAAAAGCCCGCTCGCTGGCCCCTGCGCCACAGACTTCGCAGAGTCGCCGTGGATTCCTGCTTCAACAGTGCTTGAACGGAACCCGGCGCTCGACCCTCATCCCAGCCAGCCGCCCGGATCCATCCTTCCGCCACCTTCTCACAGCGCCATCTGACCGCTCCGAGGCCCCCGTCACAGCTCCAGCACCGGGAAGCCGCCAGTCCTCCGCCGCTCATCATGACGACCGCGTCCCCGTCCATCTCGCAGGTGCGCCAGAACTACCACCAGGACTCGGAGGCCGCCATCAACCGCCAGATCAACCTGGAGCTCTACGCTTCCTACGTCTACCTGTCCATGGTAAGGCCCGGCGCGGCCTCCCGGGGTGGCAGAGCGGAGGGCGGGTGCAGCCGCTCGGGGGCGGGGCGGAGGGGTGGCTACGGGTCGGGGTCTCGCGTTCCCCTGGTTCCCCGCCAGCACGCGCCCTTTGGGAAAATGGTTGCTGCTCCGAGAGTCTCAGAACTTGTCTTGCGCAGAAATGTTGGCACTTCGCCCTTACTGCCGGCCTCCGGGGGAGGGTGTTCTCATAGGCAAGGGCTGCCTCCGTGCACCGCTTTATATTTGCGGAGAGCCCGGTTTCCGGGAATCCCGGGATTTCAACTTACAACCTGCACAATTCTGCAGTTAGGAGGTGGATTTTGGCGTTCCCACCTCTTCCTCTGAGTCCGATCGCGAGCCCCTGAGGCCCTCGGTTTGCTTGGTTAACGGGAGAAGAGGTCCCGCTCCCATCCCCCTGGTATGGCGGAGCCTGCTGGGTAATGGTGTCGAATAGCAACCTTGGGGGCTGGTGCAAAGTGGCTTATCTCCCGCGGGCCGACCACTCCCGAGCAGCTGTCTCCACCCCTCTGCTCTGCTTATCTTTAAGCCTCCCTGAATTGAAACATATCTTAGAAATTGCCCCTTGTTTGGACGTGGTCCTAGTGCCTGGGTACTTTGTTCTTTATCCTTTTTGTGTCTTAAGAATTGTAACCCTCTAACTGAACTCAGTTCTTGGATAAAATCCACCAACAGTTACTGGGCAAGGAATTTTTCCCGGTAACCCTAGAGTTGTGCGAACTAGCCAAGAACAGACGTGTTCCAGATGGATTTGAAAACAGGTCTGGATTTCTATGACTGCCATTCCATTTCAGGAACTCCTGAATGCAGCACGTTCCTAAAACTAGAATCAAATTTTGTCTCCCGATAGTATTTATCTGCATCAGCTTGCTCACAGTTGTCACCTTGCCTAGTGGGTTAATTTTAGAAATCCTTCAGTCTGCCTGTAAGCAGGTAAGGGTTCATCAAGGAGGGGAGAGGCACTGAAAGTGCCGGGTAAATTCTCCAGCACTCTCACCAGTGAAATCGGACACTGGCTCAAACTTTGCAGTATACAGGTCCTGAAGACATTTTATTCCTATGATATGCTAAGGGTTCCTTGTAGTCAAGTTGCCAATAAAAGTCTCAGGTTTCATTTCTGTATTTTAGAGTAGAAACCAATCCAGCAACACCACCTGCCCCTAACATGACACGTTCGTGTTCCACTTTTAGTCTTACTACTTTGACCGTGATGATGTGGCTTTGAAGAACTTTGCCAAGTATTTTCTTCACCAATCTCATGAGGAGAGGGAACATGCCGAGAAACTGATGAAGCTGCAGAACCAACGCGGTGGCCGGATCTTCCTTCAGGATATCAAGGTGAAAACCAGAGAACCCAGGGGTGTCATGCTGCATGCTTTATCCAGCAAATCCTTGGGTGTCGTTTTAAATGACGAGGCTTTGGCTTTTATACTTATGCCCATCATCCATCTAAGCCAAAACAGTAATGGGCAAGGATATCAAATTGGAAACTTATCAAGGGAACCTTAGACGTCCCTTTTATCAAAAAGGTTACATGTTAGGTGCCTGCTGAATTGCCATGGTTTACTTGGTAGAAATTATAGGTGCCTTGACCTGCCTGCCTCCCTCTCCTTCAGAAACCAGACCGTGACGACTGGGAGAACGGGCTGAATGCAATGGAGTGTGCATTACACCTGGAAAAAAGTGTCAATCAGTCACTGTTGGACTTGCACAAACTGGCTACTGAAAAAAATGACCCTCACGTGAGTATTGGCAGCCTGAGAGTAAATGGAGGGACTCATTTTCCTTGGTTGGCTGAGAAATTGACCACTAATTTTCTTCCCCACTCTGTGTTTTTCTAGTTGTGTGACTTCATTGAGACGCACTACCTGGATGAACAGGTGAAATCCATCAAGGAATTGGGTGACCATGTAACCAACCTGCGCAGGTTGGGGGCCCCTGAAACCGGCATGGCGGAGTATCTCTTTGACAAGCACACTCTGGGAGACTGTAAAGAGAGCTAAGCCTTAGGCTGCCTTCCCACAGCCACGGGAGTGACTTCCCTAGTCACCAAAGCGGTGTGTGCATGTTAGAGTTAACCTTCACCTTTTCTATAACTTGTACCAAATCATCCACTTATGTCCTTCATTTGTACCGTTCCTTCAAATAAAGTAATTTGGTACCCACCTATTGTCTTTGAATTTTGGGGATGGGCTGACATACTAATCAAAACGAAATGCCTAAGAGAATTTTTATTCATGAAAATCCTTAGTTTATTCATCTTCAGTTATATGAAAGGGCTCTTGGTTTTGAATTACATGTGTCCAATGATTCATTCTATCACTATTTTTAGGTACAAAAGGCACTTAAACTAATGATTGGTGTTACCCATTGAGCTAACCGTTTAATCCAGGTTGTCACAGGGAGCGTACTTTTCAGTGTAGACAGCTACATGGCTATGACTGGATCAGTGTCCCACTGCTGTACACGGAGGAAGGACCAGGCCGGTGAGCGTCCCCTTTGGCAAATGGGCTAGGGATGTGCTTCATCCCTGTTGAAAATTTGAGAAGATTTATATGAGTATGGAAGAAAACCTCATTTCAGTATGAATTAACTGCAGTAGGAGAGCAAAGGTGGACATATTTATGTTAAAGACCAGTGACTAGTGTCAGGAGATTGCAGAGCCTTTAAGACCCTCCCCCAAACAAACCAGTGATTTCTTTCAGCCCAGGCCCTAGAAGCAAGACAAGAACACACAGTCAAAGCTGTGTCTTCTGACCACAAGTAACTGAATCTAGAAATGGGAAGTTTAACTTCCCTCCCACATGACGATGGGATACGGGGTGGGTGGGTGTATAATTGGCTGTATGTCTAGTAGGTAGATAGAATAAAGGGAAGTGACTGTAGTTTTGTGATAGCTTGGGTTGACCACTACGAAGCAGGAGGAATATTAAGTTGCTGAGGTCCCCACAGCAGTCAGATACCCCATGGGACCTGCATGCCCTCACCTTAACTATCTGCCAGTCCACAGAGATGTGGGACCCATAGCAGACTTTCAGGGCCAGTGAGTGGCCTTGGGGGAATGCATGTATACACTCCCAGCTAAGCCTGGGCAGTGGGTTGAATTTTGGGGCTACAGCCTAGAGCCCCACTTCTCTGATTCTGCGTCTGCCACGCTGCTGAAGGTAAGCTGGATCCATGATAACATCCCACCTAAGCCTGACCTGGTAGCCCTTCCTGCAGCATCATTCCTGCCAGTGCAACCTCGGCTTTCCTTCCTAGGGACTCCTGGTGATGCCAGGCTCTTGGGTGACATGAGCTAAAGTCCCCAACACTTCCATGGGGCCCCTGCTGAGGTGGCCAAGTGTATGCTTCTAGCCACTGCTGGGCAGTGATGGAACTATAAGAAATGGAAGGAGGGTAAACTCGGCAAGCGAAGCTGGGGAGGGCAGGGTGCAGAAATCCTGGTTTGGAAGACGGACCTGTTTTCCAAGTCCCAGTAGGGATCCTGATCTTCACGTATGTTGCTTGTTGATTGTGTCTGTGGTTCTCGGAGATGACTTCCAGGGGCCTCTGACATGTCGGTCAGGTTAAACGCGACAGTTTTCCTCTTGATGTCACACAATTCCAGATGCTCCATCGAGGCCCCGGCAAGCACTGGGAGCAATTCAAGGCTCCTCTTGGTGCCAGGAGGCACAGGCGGTAAGCTTTGGTCTTGAACGGTGCTGTCAGAGACCCGGCGAAGCCTTGGGGGCGCTGACTGTCCCAGTGGGAAGACCATAGGGACAGAGCTGAGGGGTGTCTGTGGGGCACTGTGGTAGCCTGACCTCCCATACAGTGCGGTGCACGGAAAGGCATCCTCCCCCTTCATCCTGCAGGCCGTGCTGTCTTCCTGGTCCCTAGAGCTCTTTCTGGCCCCGCTGAGATTCTCAGGCTGGCCCTCGTGGAGGACTCCTCCCTTGGGCAATAGTAGTTTGGTCTTTGAGCTTGTCCTGGGGGGCTGGTGGTTGTGGGATTGCAGCCCCAGGAAGCGGCGGATGATGCCGTTGTGAGCACCTTCCTCCTCCTGACGTGGCTGGAACTCCATCTCTTCCTTATGCAGACTGGAAGGAAGCCGGAGACTGGAGGTTGAGTAGGAGGAACAAAGGGCTGAACCTGCCCTTAGTTCTTCACTCCCTCTTCTCTCTCCCTCTGGCTCAAGGTCAAGGACACACACTCTTCCTCCCAAAGCCTTGACTCTCGTGATCCACCCAGTACCTCCTGATTAATTGCTCCTCGCCTAGCTCACCAAGTGGTCGTGCTGGGGCTCCCTCTTGCCTACGGTAACATCCAGACTCCCTGGCCTGGCATTTAAGGGTTCCCTCTTCACCACCCACACCTTCCCTTTCACACCCCTCCCTCCAGGCCATCTGAATGACGGGTCTGCAGGTAGGGGTGGTGAGATGAAGCCCAGGAGTAACCCTGGGCAAGCCAGGGGTTCATGGTTCCAACCGGGGAGCCACATCCCAAGGACAGAAGTCTGGCTTCCTGGGAACCCGAGGTCTTCACTCTGCAAGAGAATGCCTGGCTACCGTAAAGTGCGGCCTGCCCCCGCCCTTATCCAAATTCTCCACATGCTTCAAGGCTCAGCTGCAGGCTGGGCCAGAGGCTACCTCCCAGGTGGACAACAGCGGCCCCTCATCTATGTTCTGTCCTTTTCCCAGGCATGCGGTACCTGTACTGTGTGGCCAGAGTCTGCGCTCCCTCACTAAATGGTGTGTTCCCTGGGGGCAGGGCCTATCCCTGCGTTAGTGTTTTCTGCTCCTTCCTCTCCATCTCCCTGACCTTCAGCTGCTGGAGTTCAGACCACCCGGAGCTCAAGGCAACATCCAGAAATGTTTCTGACCTAAGTGAGCCTTCCTCCTTGGATCACTTTTCCAAACCTCGTTCACGCAAACTAGGAAACTCGAGCTAATTCTAACGACAGCTTAATAGGATATTCGGTTCTTAAAAGAACAAGAAGAGAACACAGCTTAATACTGTGGAAGAAAACCTTGATGGTGTGGACCCTGACCTGTACCAAGCAAGGTCCTTTCCACTTTTATCCTAGAAAGATAGCACGGTCAGCTGGCTGGGGCCCAGGAGCAGCTCAAAGGGGATTCTGACTAAATCAGGGAAGCGGGACCCATGTGGAGGAAAGTCTGGCTGCTGCGAGTGACCGGAGGCCTTGACTCTGTCACACAAAGTCTACCCAGGAGGTACCTGTGATGACCCAACCTCCTGCTTGGCATGCCTGCCACCCCTCTCCCTTTCCAGGAGCACCCCTATCCCACCACCAACAACCATTCCCCATCCAGACACCCTGGCTTATCAGAAAACAGCTCAGGCCCGGAGTCAGGAACCAGACCCTGACATCCCCACTGCTCACAGACCACTGACTGCCCGTGAATAAGTCCCTTCTCTCTCTGGGACTCTGCTTCCATTTCTGGACACAGAGGGCTTAGACTGGAGAAGGAGTACAAGGCGAGAGTGAAGGGTGGGGAGATGAACCAGCCACCCCTGGCCCACAGGTGTTAGCTACATGGTGGTGGGCTGGGCAACTTACTTAACCTCTCTGAACCTGGAATTAATCATCTGAAAATGAGATAACAAACCAAGGTTATTGGGAAGAAATAAAAACCAGCTGGTATGTATAAAGAGCTTAGTACAGTGCCCTGCTCTTAGTAAGCACCCCCCATGCCTTAACTAGGCCATTCTAAGTCCTAGGCAGGCCCTTGCACTTGGGAGTTTCCTATTCACCCACGGGGTTCCCTGGCACTGCCCACCTGATACTGAAGGTGGAGCCGAAAAAGGAGGGTCGGCGAGACTGGGCAGAAGCGACTGTGTAGGGGGGATGTGGTTCTGGATCATTCCAGTACAGGTCCCTCTCCAGGGGGGGCAGGTCCTGGTGCATCTCGTCCACACCCAACAGGGACACCTGGGTGCCAGGGACGGAAGCAGGAGTCCAACAGAAAGATCAGCCCAAGCAGGACCATGAGGTTGCCAAGTGACTTCAAGAAGCCACTTCTGTGTTTCTGGGCCTCAGCCTCCCTACTTGCAAAATGAAGTGACTGACACCTTTCTGAAGCCTCAAAAGTTGGGGTGACAATCCTGTGAGCGGATGGTTGATGCAGGAGGAGAGGGAAGCAATTCACTGTCAGGCCTCTACAGAATTTCAGGGTCCCCCTCCCTGGGTCCCATCTGGAGAAGGTCCATGGGACAGGCTCCCTCCTGCCCCCATACCTGCAAGCTCCTGTCGACAATCCAGTTGGTCTCAAAGTCATCATCATCCTCTCCAAACGGGTTTATGAGCTGCTCTGCCACCTTGGGGGTAGGTGAGGCTCTGGGAACCCTCAGGTAGAGCTCCTTGCAGCCTTGCTGCCCATCCTTAAACCTCAGCTTCCGACATTTCTGCCCCCCAACCCTCTCCCAGGTGCCCCTCCTGCCTGACCGTTGTCTCCAAAGGGTTCCAGCCACCACACATGTGGGCACCCACACACACTGCCTTTCCCGTTGGGACATGGGGCCTTGCCGACTCCTCTGAGCCAGTTCCCCTGCCTCTGGAACGCCCAGGGCTGCGCTCAGCCCAGTTGTCACCTGTTGTCACCTGTACCTCCCCTCATTGCATCTTACCTGAATGGGCATAAATTCTGTTGGTTCGTTCAGTTACTCATTCATGCTTTCAATCATTGATTTAGTCATTACTTTCTAATGTGACAGACTGAATGCTGAGGCAGTGCTGCACTAAAGGGTAGACCAAGTGGGCAGACGCCTAGCGTTGGTCCCTGAGGTCTCCTGACCAAGCCCTGCTGTGGTACTGAGCTGCAGGGGGCACCTTGCGGGCAGGTGAGGCTCTGGAACGTGAGGCAGTAAGGTGCAGAGCACCTCCTGTGAGCCACTGGGACCCAAAAAGAGAATTTCAACCTGCAACATGGTGTGGTCTGGTTTGATCTGTAGGCATCTGGGGGAGGGGGAGAGGGAGTGGCTGTGTGTGAGAAACATGGACAGGAACGAGAAATTGGGGGGCAGGGAACACCACTACCACCAAAAAATACACGAAGAGCGGGAGGGCGGGTGGGAAATGGATGGAAAGCTAAAGAGGTAGACAGAACACTGTTATTCGGAATTCCTGTTAGAAAGATGTGATAGGAAGGAATACTTGGATAAGCCACTTCGGGTAGAGATATGGACCCCCATGCCCCCCACCACAGACAACCCGAGTAAAGAGAGGTGGTGCTTATCTGCATTCTAAAGGGGAGCAGGGGTAGTTAACCTCAGGGTTTCTGTTTTACTGAGCAAAGGGAGCAAAACTGGCTGGGGACAGTGAGAGCCCTTGTTATGGACAAAGAAGTAGCCATCATGCTCTTGAGGAGTCATCAAACGGTCTGTGACAACTGTACTATCCCTACGTCTCTCAGGCCTGCTACGCTCCAGGCCCAGGGTGAGCCACCACCGTCAGGCTTGGGTTTAGGTCGCAGTTCCTTCTTATGGAAAGAGGTGGAGAGGTGACAGCATCATGGTCAGGGCCCAGGGCACCGCTTTCCACCTTGGGGACGCTCCTCTCCTGGATGGCCAGGACCCTGCTGGCCACACCCACAGCCCAGCCTTGTTCCCAGAGGCTCACCTTCAGCCAGCCAGCATAGAAGAAGAACTGCAGGAATGTGAACACAGGGACAACGAGGTCCAGCTCGTGGCCGGGGTAGGCCTTAGCCGGGTTCAGAAACTGCCGCCCAATTAGGCAAGCCAGGAAAAAGCTGTATACCGCCACGGTCACCACCTGGGCAAGGAAGGAGGCAGTGCGAATGGGCTGGGTAGGGCCTGGGGTCAGGAAGTTCCCCAGGCTGGAAGGACAAGGCCTTGCTCTAATTGACATACTCAGATGATTTGGGGTCTTCGTGATCTCCTCCTTAAAATGAGACAATCACAAGGTCTCTACCAGGCTGGTCCTGGCAGGAACCTGGACTCCTTGGGCACAAAACAAAATCTGCAAAGTCCAGACCTAGCTCCCAGGGTGAGCCTCTCTCTTCCTCAGCCTCTAAGTGAGTCCTTCCCATTACAGGTGGCTTCCTGGCACCTCCTGGCCTCAGTTTCCCAAAGGGGCAGCTTCACCAGCCTGGTCCTCACCTGCGTGTACACCAGCGGGACACTGATCCAGTCGTAGGCATACAGCTGTCCACACTGCGTACGCAAGGTGTTCATCTCCTGGGGGCAAGAGAAGGGATTGGGGTTCTGACTAGCCCTGGCTTTCCCAGGCTCTGCCCCAGGTACCAGGTTCTGGTGCTCACAGTCCAGCCCTAGCTGTGTGGTCACAGGCAGCTGACTGAACCTCTCTGAGCCTCACCCTCTTCATCTATCAAAAAGAAACCAGGCTCCCAGAGGCTCGCCTTAGGTAGGGGGATGGCAGGGGACTTTGGGAGGGGCCCCACCGCTTTGTGGAATCCTGTTGGAAAAGGTCCTACAATGGATCCCAAGGCAGGCTCTGGGAAAACACTCAGGGGCTCAAGCCTTCTCCTGGTTGGAAGCCTTGTTCCACCTGGGGCACAGCCTCCCTGCTCCGCGGCAGCCCCATCTGCGTGGTGGGCTCACCATCAGCAGGCTCTGGAGTAGGACAGGGTCCCGGATTCGACCCGCGATCCAAGCTCGCATGGACAGGTTGGCAAACCACACCCAGGGTACCCAGAACGTGTTGTGCGGCAACCTCAGTTTTTCCAAGTGCTTGTGTTCTGCGGGGGTCATGAAGCCTGCGGGGCAGGGGGAAGAAGCCGTGGCTGGGGGAACCTGCAGAAAGGGTGGCTGGCCAGGCGGCAGGGACCTGAGGGGATCCAGGATTCAGGCCCAAGTCCCTGCTGAGCCCATTGGGACTTCAGAACTCCTTTGCCATCCTCTTTCTTTCAAGCGGTCATTCCTGAGTGCCTACTGTGTGCTGTTCTGGGCTGAGAACATGAGAGGGGTCTATCTTATTAACCAGGACATTGTCAGGGAAGACCAGAGACAGAGGTCACAGACGACGCACAGACCGGGAAACAGAACAGGAGAGCAATGGGGGGTGGCAGAGAGCAGTGGACCCTAGTTCCTCACCGCTTCCCAGGCGCCCCCGCCCCGTCCCACCTGCTCTTCCCTTACCCGACAAGGGTCCTTAGCCCTACCTCAAAGGCCTGTCCTCCGACCGCTGCTCTCTGGCCCGGCCCCACCTCCCCCTCCCCCGGTCTGGTCCCGCCCGCCCCGCTCCGCGGCCGCACCTGCGCGCACCAGGTGCTGGGGGCTGGGGAAGCGCTTGAAGACGGCGGCGCTGACGCTGCGCAGCACCAGCAGGCCGCCCAGGTTGGCGTAGCGCATGAGCGTGCGGCGCAGCAGGCGGCCCTGCTCGTCCTCGCCCTCCACCAGGCCCGACACCAGGTTCATGAGGCGGTCGGGCCACGGCAGGTTCTCGTACTGGTTCCACCAGCGGGTCACGACCAGCGTCACGTAGAAGCCTGGACAGAGGGGGCGGGGCGGGGCCCAGGCTGCAGCCAGAGCCCCGCGAGGGCGACGCCCCGTCTCCCGTCCTTCTAACGGGAGCGGCTGCCGAGCCTGCGGCCAGGCGCCAGGAGGAGAGGCGCTGAGAGCCCCGCCTGGCGGCCGGAGCCTTCAGGTCCCGCGCCCGCCGCGCCCCACCCCCGCACTCCCCCACCCCGCCTGCCCCTGCGCCCCCCGGTCCCCGGGGGCCTTGCAGCCAGCGCCGCCCCGCCCCGGGAGGCGAGGTCCGGAGTTCTGCCCGCAGGAGGCCGTCCAGATGTCGAGCTCAGCCCTCTGGCCGCAGTCTCCCCGTTTCCCCAACTACCCCTGGACACGCCCCGCCGCCCCCCACCATCCCGCCCCCCACCATCTCCTGCGGGTCGAGCAGCTGCAGAGCCTTGACCCCAAAAGAGGGAGCTCACCCAGCACGAAGGAAATGGGGATGAGCTGGATGTAGCTGTCGCAGTACAGGGTCAGCTTCTCAAACATCACCTGCTGGTCCTCCGTGAGGGCCATCCTGGGGAAGGGGTGCGGGAGGAGATGGCCCGACCCCCCACCTCCGCGGTCCAGCCGGGCTCGGTAGAAGCGTGGCTGCCTAAGTCCCATGGCCGCCCGTCGCCTTTACTGGCCCTTCCAGCTCTGACGGCCTGAGCCATGTCCCCCGTGGCTGCGGTAGCCCAGAACCGCAGCGGAGTTCCAGGGCTGAACGGCCGGGGGGGTTCTCCCTGAAGTGCAGGAAGGCAGGTGCTGCTGAAGGGCTCAGCGTTGGGTACCACGTCCACCAGAACCCTGACAATCCTGCCGTTTTCTGGGGGCTCCAAAGGACAGTGTGTGTGTGTGTGTGTGTGTGTGTGTGTGTGAGAGAGAGAGAGAGAGAGAGAGAGAGAAGGTTGAAACAAGGGGTGTTTGGTCTTTAAAAAATTATGGTAGGCAGGGATGAATAGGCAGAGCACAGAGGTGTTTAGGGTAATGACACTACTCTTTATAACGCTGTCATAAGGGTGGATGTGTTACAGGATGCTAGAAGCAGAGGCGGGCATGTCTCACCTGCTAACTCAGCCCTGGGCCTGGGCTGATGACATTGCCAGGTGTTCCAGGATCACAGGAAACACTGTTAGCATGGGGAGAGGAAGGTCCTGGGAATTGTATGTGTCCTTTCCACTGTCTGGGAAGGAAAGCCTTTGAAACTGTGTTTATATTCCAAGACCCATTCCAAAGGCAGGAAAGGGCCGGAGCTGTCGCAATAGAGCCTTAAAGGAGGAAGCCCATCAACACCTCTAGGTATCCACGCCCCAGTCCTGGAAAGCTGGCACCACCTTAACCTGTCAAGCAATATGTAACTTCTTCACCCCCATCCCCCCATCTATGTAAGGCCTCAGGAAAAAAGGACTTGCTCTCTTGGTACCCTTGGCTCTTGGGGACCCCCAAACCTCCGGCCCCACTAGGGCAGGCTTGCCACCCAGGCCGTTACCCACCCTTGTTTTTGCCCTCCCACTCATTAATAAACTGGGTGCATGCCAAGAGGCTCCTCATCTGTAATGCCTTACTGTGTTGTCAAGGAGAACCAGGGTTTCTCTGATAACAGATTCAAGTCATCCGTTTGTCCAAACCCATAGAATGGTCAGTGCCAAGGGCGAACCCTCATGTAAACTGTAAAGTGGATTTTGGGTAATAACGGTGTGTCCACATGTGGGTTCGTCTATTATAAAACGAACCCATCTGCTGCAGAATGTTGATAGTGAGGGAGGCTCTGTGTGTGTGTGTGTGTGTGTGTGTGTGTGTGTGGGTTTGTGGGAACTCTGTACCTTCCTCTCAGTTCTGCTTTGAACCTAAAACAGCTCTAAGAAAGAAGTCTAATTATAAAAAATATTATTAATGCCCTGGTAACAATGAAAGGAAATCAATGTGCTTATGATTAGTATTACCACTATGAGCTCGAGAATCTTTAAAAATATTTTCAATCTATTCAGTCATTAATGCTTTTTCTATTAAAAATGTTATAATTCACCCTAGCTGGTAGCACAGTGGATAAGGTGCTGGCCTGTGAACCCAAAGGTCGCTGGTTCGATTCCCCAGCCAGGGCACATAACCAGGCTGCAAGCCAGGTTTCCAGCCGGGTCTGTGGCTGGAGGCAGGTGAAAGGCAGCCATACATTGATTCTTCTCTCCCTCTCTGCCTCTTTCCCCTCCCCTGCCTCTGGAAATAATGAATAAAATCTTTTTTAAAAAAGTTATAATTCTGCGATCATATCTGTCCTATGTTTTATTGTTTAAATAAACATTTTTATTGGAAAAAAATTTAAGATACTTCCCTGGTGAGTGTGGCTCAGTGGGTTGAGTACCAGCCTGCGAACTGAAAAGTCACCAGTTCTATCCCCAACCAGGGCACATGCCTGGGCTGCAGGCTAGATCCCCAGCTGGGGGCATGTAGGAGGCAGCCAGCCACTCAACGTTTCTCTTTCAGATTGAAGTACTCCCCGTCTCCAACTCCCTTTCCCTCTCTCTAAATGTAACTAAGTAAAATCTTCAAAAAAGATGGCCGCTGGACCTCCAACCATCAAGCCAGAATTCCAGGCAGAATAAAGAAGAGCTAAAGGATCCCGAGTCAGTCTGAGGACCCAAAGGTCGCTGGTTCGATTCCCAGCTATAACCAGAGCACATAACCAGGTTGCAAACCAGGTCTCCAGCCAGGTCTGTAGCTGGAGGCAGGCGAAAGGCAACCATACATTGATGTTTCTCTCCCTCTCTGCCTCCCTCCCCGCTCTTCTTTCTAAAAATAATAAATAAACTCTTTTAAAAAATAAATAAATAAGGCTCCGGAGCTGATTTGGCCTCTCTTCTATGAAACTTTCCAGATAGCCCACCCAAGAACTCCAGTTTACATCTTGTTAACCAGTAACTAACTGCAAGGGAAGCTGGGAAATCCAAGTTTAAAGAAAAGAAAGAAAAGGACTGTCTGGGCCTGTGAACCTGTGTGGAATTCAGAAGAAAGCCCGGCTGAGTGGAACCAGGTAAGGCGTGGGTTCCAGGACCCACCCTGGGTTGGCAAAATGGGGGTCTGAGGTGCTCGCTCCCAGTTTGCCTCCGTTTCTCTCCAACCCCCAGCCCCAGGGGCTGGGCCACAAGTTCAGCTAAGCCTTGTAGGTCTCGGGCGCATGGGCCCCCTGGATGGCTTGGAGGTCTCCTAGGAGCTCCAAGCAGCAGTGCACCCCTCCCGGGCCCCACCTCAGCCCTCTGCTGTACCTGTAAATGAAGCGGATGGTGTAGTAGCTGAGCAGGAAGATGAGGAACTCGCCATAGAGCAACTTGTAGATGCTGCCTCGCCAGCACAGCAGCAAGCGGGAGAAGGAGCCTAAGCGGGCATTAGCCACTTGGCTTGAGTAGGTGACGGTCATGGTCAGGTCCTGGTGGACAGAGAGGGACACTGATGAGGGGAGCAGGAGAGAACAGGAGCCTTGGTCAGAGCCTGTCTGGGGCTCACGTGTGACTTTAGCCAGCACCCTGCCCAGCTGTGGACCTCAGCTCTTCCTGCAAGACACAGGAATGGGGATGAGGTGGTCTCTAAGACCCAGCCAGCTCCGACTGCCGGGGGGAGAGGCAGGAAGTCAACTCGGAGTCTGCCCACAACCCTGGCAGGGAAGACATAGATAGATCTGGGCCCTTCAATTACATGACAAGGACAATGGCAACAGCATACACGCGGGGCCCCGTCCTCTGTAAGCTCCCCAAGCTCCCTCAACTCACCTTGGAGAATTGGTGAGGAACCTGGTCAGTCTTGCCTATCATCCTGTCCCCGGAGCCCAGACCAGAGTCTGGCTGGTGGAGATGGTCAAATACTGTTCACTGAATGGTGGCCCCAGGGCCTTTCCACCTGCTGCTCTTCCTGCCTGTGGAATGCTCTTCCTTATCTAACTCTAAGGCTCATTCCCACTTCAAGTTACTTCTTCAGAAAGAATGTCCCCAGCCATCCTACCTGAAAATAGCCTCCCAGTGTCACCCACACATTGTCCTCCACCTTGCTCAATTTTTCCACACAGCCCTGAATGGTGTTATACTTGAAATTATAATTTACAGACTGCTTGTTTGCCGCCTAATCCTTGCTTAGAACGGCGGCGCCTGTTGTGTTGTCAAAGGAGGCACTGAATGAAAATGTATGGAAGCCACCACGGTTGATGCCCACCCTCCCCCACTTGCTCTGATGCCCCTTCACTGGCTCTCTCTCCAGTGCACACCACGCTCGTTCCCACCCACTGCCTTTCACAAACACACAGGTGCCCACACCCCTGCACAGGCGTTGCCTGTGTGGATATACCACACACACGTACTCTGGGACAGTTATGCACCTCCAAAAGCCCTCAGAGCCCCAGCCCAGCCCACCTGCGCAACCCCTACTCACAGGTGGGGCTCCCGGCTGGTCTGGTGATCTGGCCACTGAACTGGTGGGACACTCTAGGGTTCTGTAGCCAGTGTCACTGCCTATACTTAGTGGCTGGCACTGCCCATGTGGGCACTAAGCAGTCACTTGACTCCCTAAGCCAGTACCTCCACAAAGGAGACCTTGTGTTGGTTCTTCCTCATAATCTGCCCATAAGCAGTAGCCAGCAGTCTGTCGGGACCCCTCTGATTCCCTCCTGGCAGGGCAAGGAGCTGAGAATGGGGCTGAGATTTCCGGCAACCCCCCTCCACCACGCGCCCTGCCAATCCTGCCATTTTCTTGGAGCCCTAAAGCCTGGAGATTGAGAATTCATCTCTGACCCTTGAGGTCTTGCAAGGAATGCTGTGGGGAGAGGGGCCAGAACTATGCACAGAGGGGGAGACCCAGCCCAGGCCCTGGGGTGGGGGTGGGGGGCTTTGGCAGCACCGGAGCCACACTTGGAAGTCCTGGCTCTGTCCGCTGCATGCAGTGACCCTGGCTGGGCCTCCGCTCCTCTCTAGGCCTCAGCGTCCCTAGCTGCAAAAGATGGCGTTTCTTTAGAATTCCATCACCTCAGTAAGAGGGGCAGGATGCTGCATGTCCCGGTGAGGAGCTCTGATTGGGTGCTGGTGACATCAGCTATTCGAGCTGTGACTGGATAGCAGGACAGAGTCAGTAGGTTGGTTCTGAGCTAGGGAGGGAGAAGGGAGGTAAGGGGGGCTGCTGTGTGGGGGCCGGTCCTGGTGCAGGATGACACAGCAACTCTCTGTGCTGCTGGCGCCCAGCCAGCCCGTGAGAAAGGGGAGTACCGGCCCAGGTCCCCAAGGGCAGCTGGTTAATATCTCAGCAGCTGGCTTCATGCATTTTAATGCATCGTTCCACACCCGAGGGCCTTTCAAGGCCACTGGAAGTGATGCATGTCTAGGATGTATTCCTCTTGAATTACGGGAAAGCTTTGAACAGTGGGAGTGCTTAATCTTCAGTGACTGTAAAAATGGCTGGGAATAGTTATTAAACGTGTGGCATCCTCAGGGTCCTTCTCCAGAGTGATTCTGTGACGGAGGGGGTGCTGCGTTTCTCTCTTTCTTTTACTTTTTTAACGGTTTTATTTATTATTTTTGAAGAGAGGGGAAGGGAAGGAGGCAGAGAGGGAAAGAAGCAGCAATGTGTGGTTGCCTTTCACCTGCCTCCAGCTACAGACCTGGCTGGAGACCTGGTTTGCAACCTGGTAATGTGCCCTGGCTGGGATTTGAACCAGCGACCTTTGGACTCGCACATAGGCACCTTTCCACTGAGCCACCAGCCTGGGCAGAATCTATGTTTCTAACAAGCACTGTGGGATTAGGATGCCAACTGTCTTCCAGCCACACTTTCAGAAGCCCTGATTTACTATCGGACCTCGAGCCTTAAAATAAATTCACCACCCCCTTCCTCCCCCCGCCCCCCTCTGACATAGTCCCAAGTGTTAACCATGCTGAGACTGCAGGTGATTTTGGTGCACCCCACTTTTTGCCTCTATAATTTAATGCCTAGAAACAAATTATAATTATTTCACAATGACCTTGTTTTGTTTTGTTTCGTTTTGTTCCCTATTCACAGCAAACATGCAAGTATATAAGGCAATCTCTTCAGAAATCAGGGACAGCCCTGGAGGTGTCTTTGGTGCCCCCCTGCCTCCCGCTGTGGCTGGTGGGAATTGGGTTCTTCCACGGGGTCACAAGGATGGCATTCCGAGGACCCACACATGACAGACTTGGGGGTTGGCAAGATGGTTTATTCTCGTGGAGATAGAAGCTGCCCCTGGGTTGCAGTGGTCCCGGCTCCCTCTGCCCTGCCATGGAAAAGGTCCGGCCATGTCCTCAGCAGGGCCGACAAAAGCCAGCGTCCGGAGTTTCTGCTTCATATTACAGCCTAGTCCAGTCTGGCCCCCAGCCACTTAGTGTGAGTTTCCGCTGCAGTCCAGGCTCCCTCCTGGAGCCTGAGAGTGGATCTGTGTGGCCACGGGCCACGTGGCTGCTAGGGCCACAGAGAGAGAACAGGTGTGTGCAGCGTTCCGGTACAGGTCATGAGCAAAAAAGACAGAGCTTGGTCCTTTTGGAGCCCACGCCATTTGCTGCGGGGCTGGTGGCTGCGTGGTCTCGTGTCCCTGGAGAGAGGGCCCATGAATGAACAGGGCGGGTGTATCACTGGGTGGGGGAGGGTGGGAGAGAGAAAGAGAAAGTGAGAGCTTCTTTGGTCCCCTGAGCTCGTGACCAAGAGCTTGGGTTTGGAATGGACCGGTAGACCAGGCGCTTTCTCAGAAGAAACAGTTGACTTCCCAGACTGCTGAGGGCTTTGGTGGGTCCATCACTTTGTTAGAGTGACAGGCCTCTCTGGCTGAGCACCTCCCCCTGTGCCCACCCCCACCCCAGTCCCAACTGTCCTAGACAGACAAGGGGAGGAAGGAGTGTTAACCCCCTTGGCAGAGAAATACTATAATCCCCTGGAGTGTGAGGCTTCAGCTTCCTGGCTGAGCAAGCAAACAGGCTTATGTTTCCCACTTCATTAAACTCGATTTCTAGTTCCCTTCGCCCTTTTGCCTTTATCAATATTTAGCTAAACAAAGATGGTTACACTGTGATGTGGGAAACACCTTTCCCAGCACCCTGCTGAACTGAACCAGGGAAAGGGGCAGATGCACTTGAACCTCAGTCTCCTCATCTGCTAAATGGGACAATAACACCTACCTCAGCAGCCAGGTAAGACCACTGGACAAGAAATGTGTTAGTCAACTCTCCAAACCAGTGATTCTCATGCCTGGCTGCCTGTTAATTTTTCATGGACTACAGACAAACCCAGGGTGTCTCTGTCCCACCCCTGCAGATTCCATTTCCTGGACCAGGTGCTGGTGTTTTTTTCAAGTTCCCTGGGCAAACCTAATGGACAGTCTGGATTGAGAACCACTGCTATAAATGAATATTTCCCAACCTTGTATTCCCTCTTCCCCCACCAACACATACCCCGAGAGAGAGAGAGAGAGAGAGAGAGAGAGCTTCCCATTTAACAGATGATTAATAAATATGTATTTTAATTAGAATTGAAACACATGCCTGGTACCACGCCTGGCCCAGAAATGCTCACTCTCTTAGTTGAAGGAATAAACAAAACCCCAGCCTTTGTGGGGTCTCAGGGGTTTGCCTCCCCCATGGTGTCCACTGGAGGGAGCCCTTCACTCGCTGGCTCTGGCTGGCCCCCGGAAGCGTGGCCTGCTGATGGGAATGTGTGTGGACCCTGAGCTGGCCCTGGATGGTGCCTTCATCTCCTTGACCCTGAGCAGAAGCTTTGGAGCCATGAGAGGGAGTTGGGACACTGAGTCCTCCCTCCCTTTCTCCTCAACTCCGGGTCTCTTCACGATATCCCCAAAGTCCCACTGGGACCAGCTGACAGTGCTGCCCCAGGCTCCCTTCCCCGCCCTGATGTCCCAGGAGATCCCCTGAAGCACCCTGAGCAGCTGGCACTCCTGGCACCTTGCCAGCACGAAGACAAGCACAACCAAACACAAATCGTGGCGTCTCCCTCTGGGTCTCGGCCAGGGAAATGTTCCCAGCCAGCCTGGGACAGCTCAGGCACCAGAAAAGCCACAAGCACTGACTGACCGAAGTCGTGCTTGGACACAAGGCCCCAGGATTAGCTCCTTCCCGGATGGGGCCCGATGCAGTCAGCCTTGGCCTCTTCTGCTTTCCATTCTCAAAGCAGTCGTTCCACAAACTCTTTCTGATGCCCAAACTGAGACTATCCTAATTCCTGCCTCTGCGAAGTCATGAGCAGTTTATCCAAAGCAGCCCAAAACACTAATTCAAAAAGACGTGTGCAGCCCTACGTTCCCTGCGACCTTATTTAAAAAGCCAACATATGGAAGTAACATGTCTGCCAATAATGATGAATGAACACAGATGCGATACACCCGCACCGTGGAATATTAGTTGGCCATAAAAAAGAATGAAATATTTGCAACAACATGGATGGACCTAGAGGGTATTATGCTAAATGTCACACAGAGAAAGTCAAATACCATATGATTTCACTTATATGTGGAATCTAAAAATAATAATAATAAATGAACAAACAAAACAGAAATACCTGGCTGGTGGCACAGTGGATAAGGCGCCAGCCTGTGAACCCAAAGGTCACTGGTTCGATTCCCAGCCAGGGCACATAACCAGGTTGCAAGCCAGGTCTCCAGCCAGGTCCCCAGCTGGAGGCAAGTGAAAGGCAACCCTACATTGATGTCTCTCTCCCTCTCTGCCTCTCTCCCTTCCCCTCTCTCTAAAAATAATAAAATAATAAAATCCTTTTTTAAAAAGTTAAAACAAAAACAGCAACAGAAACAAACTCGTAGATGCAGAGAACAAACTGATGGTTGACAGAAGCGAGGCAGTTCAGGGGATGGGTGAAAAAGGCGACAGGATTAAGATGTACAAACCGGTCCTTACGGGTAGTCACAGGGATGCAAAGTACAGCACGGAGGGTATAGTGGATATTGTGAGAGCTGTGTATGGTGCCAGGAGGGAACTAGACTTACAGGGGTGATTACTTTGTTAACTATATAAATGCCTGATCACGATGTTGTACACCTGAAACGAATGCCATAGTGCATGTCAACTATAATTGAAAAATAAAATTCTTAAAAGAATACGTAGTCAAATAAAAACCAGGGGAACAACTAACTCTAACACAGAACATCAAGGCCTAACATCTGTGCCAAGTGCACTAAGGCCAGGGAACATTTTACAGAGAAGGGAACATTTGAACTGGGTCTCGAAGCATGAGTAGGAGTTCGTCTAAGCTGAGGAGGAGGGAAGAGCATTACAGATCGAGGGAACAGACCATGAAAAGTCACAGAGGAGTTACTGAGCAACGGGGTCAGTATGGCATTAGCATTTACATTTTACAGAGAAGGAGGCTGAAACGCAAGGCCTGCCTTTTCCTAGGTCCCCCAGCTATCAAGGGCCAGGTTGCAACTGGAATGTGGGTCTTCTGTCCTGCACCCTTTCCATCGCCCACCACCACCTCAGCAGTGAAGGTCAGTGGCTGAGGGGCAGAGCTTTTCATGCGAGGGTAGTGGTTTCTGTTGGGGTTGAAGGGAGTTTCAAGGGATGGAGGAGACGGAAGAGTCTCTGACTGCAGCACAGTCCCCCAGCAGAAAACATGTCCGAGAGCAGGTAAAGCAGAACTGGCAGGTGGGTGGAGGTTCCAAAGGCAGAATGCTGTGGCTTCCTTCTGGATCACCATGGCAACAGGATCATCACAGAGGGTCTGCCACTGTGCCCATCCAGGGCCTGCCTCCGCTGGGCAGGAGGAAGGGGACCCAGCTTGGCTGGGGACAGTGGGCAGGGGGCCCTGAGGGGGCCAGCCAGGCCTGGATGCCACCTCCACGCTCTATGTAGGGCACCTGCCAGCCCACACCCTTCTCTTGGGGCAAACACAGGACAAACAGGGCAGGAGCCGAGAAAGGAAAAGGAGGACTTGGCGCAGCTGCATAGGGGAGGAGAGGGATGCTGCCAGCCCGGGGCCTGGGAGCAAGACGGAGGACACCTCTGCCCTCAGGCCAGGCAACCCTCACCCCTGGGGGGCTAGACTGACTCAACATTCAAAGAGAAGAACACGTAAGCTTTGATAACCTGCAGAAAGACACAGCGACCAGAAGAGGCTTCGAGAGGCTGCGACACACCTGGGTCCAGCGTCACCAAGCCCAGTCCTACCAATGACAATGAAATAGCATGAGTAAGCCAGGGCGGGTCCTATGAGAGACTCAAGGCAAGAGGATTCACCACAGCCCGGGGGGAACGCCGATCCCCCAGCTGCCCTGTTGCCATGGACTCTGCCCCGCAGAGGCCAGCCAGGTGAGGCACAGACCCTATTCATGTCCCCTACCCCCATCCACCCTATGCCCTGGGAACTGGGGCAAGTAGGCAGGTGAAGAGAAGGACCATCACAGGTCAGCCCTCTCTTGGAGAACGGCACCGGGTGTGAGAAGACCCGCATGCTGTCACACATTCAATACAAGTCAGTGTGGCCTCGGGTTCCTCATCTGTCAAATGGGTATGCTAACAGTTGACCCGGCTTGAGAGAATGGGAATGGCTTCTCATCCAGTTGCTCATTTTGCAGGCAAACCAGGCCTAGAGAAAGAAGTGGACTCGCCTCATGCCACCAGTCGCAGCTGGGAGGTGCAGGGAGGGCTGAGTCAGAGCAGGCTGCCTGTTTACTGTCCCAGAACGTTTCTGTGGTTTTAGTTCCACGTGCTAACTGCAGCTGGGCTCAGCTCTGTGGTGGGCCTTGCGGGGGAAAAAGGAGAAGAAACAATGGTTTCTCCCCTCTCTTGAGCGTTTACTGGGTGCCAGGCAGTGCACTAAGTGTCATTTAGAAATGAACTCATCTTTTTGTCAGAACAACCGCTGGGATGTAGGAAGTGTTCCCATTTGGGGGCTATTATTGTATACGTATGTATAAGGGTTTGTTTAAACTTCTGTCCTCTGTTCTTTAGGGGACATACCCAGAAGTGGAATTGCTTGGATGGATGGTAATTCTATGGTTAACTTTTCGCAGGACAAACAAATTGCTTCCCCTAGCGGCTGTACTTTTTAAAACTCCCACCAGCATTGGATGAGGGTTCCAATTGCCCCACCCCCTGAGAAACACTTGTTACTTTCTTATTTTTATCTTAAATATAGCCCGTTCTAGTGAATGTGCAGGGGATTTTACTGTGGCTTTGATTTGCATTTTCTTCATTGAAGAAAAGTCTATCCAAGTCCTTTGCCCATTTTTCAATGGAATTGTTCATTGTTGAGTTGTAAGAGTTCTTTATATATTCTGGGTCCTAGACCCTTATAAGATAGGTGATATGATTTATAAATATTTTCTTCCATATCTCCAAGAATGCCATTTGATGCACAGAAGTGTTTCATTTCGATGAAGTCCAGTTTATCAATTTTTTTTCTTCTGTTGCTTGTGTTTTGGTGTCAATGGCTATGAAAGTGTTTCCAAATCAATGGTCATGAAGACTTGCCCTTCCATTTTCCTCTAAACATTTTATAGCTTTAGCTCCTACACGTAGGTCTTTGACCTATTTTTGAGTTAGCTTTTGTATAGATAGTGAGGTAAAGGTCCAGCTTCATTCTTTTGTATGCAGATACCCAGTTATCCCAGCACAATTTGTTGAAAAAACTGTTCTTCTCTCATTGACTCATCTTAGCACTCTTGTTAAAAATCGAATGGCAATAGATCTATGGATTTATTTCTGGACTATCAATTCTATTACATTGATCTATATGTCTGTTCTTACATACTCATTGCTGAATTCAGTTTGCTAATAATCGCGTTTATAATTTTTGTCCCTAGAATTAGTAATATTGTCTTATACTTTAAAAAAAAAAAAGATTTTATTGATTATTTTCAGAGGGAAGGGTAGGGAGAGAGAAAGAAAGGGAAAGAAACATAAGTGTATGGTTCCCTTTCACCTGCCTTCAGTTTTGGACCTGGCTGGAGACCTGGCTTTCAACATAGTTCTATGCTCTGACTGGGAATCGAACCAGCAACCTTTGGGTTCAAAGGCTAGCACCAATCCACTGCATCTTATACTTTTTTATTCTCATATGTTTTTGTTGAGTTTCCCTTTCTCTTTTTAAAATTAATTTTGATTTTATCAAAGTAGTAACATGTATATAATTTAAAAAGTCAGCCCTGGCTGGTGGCACAGCAGAAAAGGCACCAGTCTGTGAACCCAAAGACCGCTGGTTCGATTCCCAGCCAGGGCACATAACCAGGTTGCAAGCCAGGTCTCCAGCCAGATCCGTAGCTGGAGGCAGGTGAAAGGCAACCACACACTGATGTCTCTCTCCCTCTCTGCCTCTCTCCCTTCCCCTCTCTCTAAAACTAATAAATAAAATCTTTTTTTAAAAACCCTAAAAATAAAAATTAAAAAAAAAAGAAGAAGAAGAAGAAAGAAAAAGTCAATGGTCACAAAAAGGCTTATAGCAAAACAGCCATTTACCACTCCCTCCTCTCCAGGGCCCCCTAGTTGTGCCTTCTGGGATTTACGCATCTTCATTATCTTCTCAGTAACAGGACTATGCAGGCGAGTTTTATTAATCATTTAATCAACTGACTTCTTATTTGGTAGGTGAGGGTTTAGTTACCTGATACCACTGTGGTTAAAGCAAAAGGTCTATAGAAATACTTGGCCTTTACACTTTTATGCCTACTCAAAAGTTATTCATTGCTGAGTGCTTTTTTTTTTTTTTTTTTTAATTTATTGTTGTTGTATTACATCCATCCCTTTTTGCTGAGTGCTTTTTAACAGTGATTATATTTTCTACTTTAGGTTATCTCTAAAATTTATAATTGTTGTCTTTTTTTTTTTTTTTTTTTTTTTTAATTTTAAGACTTTATTTACCCGTTTCTAGAGACAGGGGAAGGGAGAAAGAGGAAGAGAGAAACACCAATGTGTGGTTGACTTTTGCATACCCCCAACCAGCAAGCCGGCCTACAACCCAAGCACCTGCCCCAAACAGGCACCGAACCGGTGATTCGGTTCACAGACCAGCACTCAATCCACTGAGCCTCACCAGCCAGGGATTGTTCTGTCTGTTTGTTTGTTTGGTTGGATGGTTGGTTTTTGTACCTACTATTGTTAGTTCTTTCCACACCTTCCAGTAGCTTCAGTCACATTAGTTAATCTATCGGTTCCAATGACTTTTCACTGAGACATCATTTCTAATGACCATCATTCTCCTCTGTCTGGGCTGGCTGCTCTCTGTACAGTTGCTACACAGTCTTTGTCCTAGAACTTTGCTCTTATCCTCGGAATAACCTTTCTCGTTGTCTTGGGTTGGGTTCCTTGTTTCCCTGTATCCTTTGTCTTTCTTTCCTATGGCTTACTCTCTATTTCGGTTGAACACAACCTGGGACAGTTCATGAGTTCAAAGTGATGGTACAGTAGTAGAAGGTATGGGCATTGCTTCTCTCTCTGTGCCAACCTCCCAATCATCTGTCTTCCACACTAGACTAATTCCTATCTTTGCCTACACAGGATCCCAAATTCTGCCTTCACTATCACCCTGAAGATTCCTTTTCCTTTTGTTGTTTGGTGGCTTTCCTGTCTCCTGACCTATGGGTTTTCTTTCTGATGAACTCATCGTTTTGTTGAAATCATCAGAGTTCCTGAGAAAGAGTGTATGATGAGAGTTACATTTTTTTCAGCTGTGCACATATACTTGAATGATAGTTTGGCTGGCATAGAGTTTTAGGCTGAAAATCATTTTCCTTCAGAATTCTGAAGGCATTTCCTTCTTGATTCTGGTCACTGCTGAGACACCCACGTCTATTCTGATCCCAGATCCTTTGATATTAAGGATGTTAAGCTTGTATGGTGCCCAGTTTCCTAAAAGTGTACACTGATGTTTCTTAGTATTTTCATTGACTCTGCTAGGCAAAGTGAGCCTTTTCAATTTGACAAACCATATCCTTCATTTAACACAATGGTCTCAAATTATGTATTTGGTGCTTTATTTCCTCTCCTTTCTTCTGTTCTCTCCTTCTGAAATTTTTTTCAGATATTAAACCTCCTAAATTTGTCCTCTAATTTTCTAAACATTTCTTTATTTTAATTTTGATATTTCATGATACAGTAAATCTTTTTTTTTTTTTTTTTTTTTTTTTTTTTTTTTTTTTTTTTTTTTTTTTTTTTTTTTTTTTTTTTTTTTTTAATATTTTATTTCATTATTTTTAGAAAGAGGGGAAGGGAGAGGGGCAGAGAGGGAGAGAGACATCAATGTATGGTTGTGTTTCACCTGCTTCCAGCCACAGACCCGACTGGAGACCTGGCTTGCAACCTGGTTACGTGCCCTGGCTGGGGAATCGAACCTGTGACCTTTGGGTTCACAGGCCGGCGCCTTATCCACTGTGCTACCAACCAGGGCCTATTTTATTTTTTAAAAAGATTTTATTAATTATTTTGAGAGAGGGAGCGAGAGAAGGACATCAATGTGTAGTTGCCTTTCACCTGCCTCCAGCTACAGACCTGGCTGGAGACCTGGCTTGCAACCTGGTTATGTGCCCTGGCTGGGAATCGAACCAGTGACCTTTGGGTTTGCAGGCCAGTGCCTTATCCACTGTGCTACCAGCCAGGGCCTCATTTCTTTATTTTTGTTTATTTTGGGAGCTATTCCCTTAATTTTGTCTTCCAATCCTTTTTCACATTTCTTATTTCTGCCATCATGTTTCCTAAAAAATATTAATTCCCAAGAGTTCTTTTTGTCCTCTGAATATTTACTTGTTTAAAAAGCACATTCTTATTTCATGAATGCAATATTTTTCTCTTCTCTCTCTGAGGATATTGATGACAGTTTTTCCCTGAGCCTCTGTTTTGTTGCAAGTTGCTTTTTTTCTGCTTACTAGGTTTGATTTTTGTTATGTTAGAAGTTCTCCTTAGCTGTCTGCTCATTGCTAAGAACAGGAGCTTAAAATTGATGGGAAACATTAAGCAAGTTGACTTTGAGCTTCCCACTGTGATGCTCTTACTGGGCATTTCTTGGGAACATCTAGTCTTAAGGTCTTTAGTTCTCTTTTTGGGATGACCAGAGTCCCCAAGGAAGGCTGTCGCAAGTTGCCGCCTGAAGGGTAAAGACCTGGCTGCCAAGTGAGGGAGCAGTGTTGGGGGACCCCCATTTTCAACTTGTAAGCAATCACCTAATCCTCTGAGTCAGATACTGGCTCAAAGCCTCTCTGTTCTACCATCTCCAGGGAATAAACTTCCAACCTTATGCTAGACTTGGGAAGAAGAAGTTGCTCAGTGACATGAAGTAGGGAAGGGAGTACAGGTCCCCTAATTGCTGTTCAATCAGCTTCGATCTAGGGCTCAATGTCTCGGCCTTTACTGTGGATGTCGGAGGCTGCGCGGCAGGCAGTTCCTGGTATTTTGTCTCCTTGATCTATTCATGGCTGGGAGAGATTTGTTGAGCCCTCACACCATCATTATAGGTCGGTCCAGTTTTCCCGGTAGCTCTATTGGTTTTTGCTGTAGGCGTTTTTAGGCTATTTTATTAGGCACATATTAATTTCAGATGGTTACATCTTCCGGGTGAATTTAACTTTTATTTTATGAAACATTGTCATCATTTTATTATTACTGCATAGCGGCCACCTCTGCCCTTACTAATGACGTTTGTCTTAAAGTTCAGTTGTTAATATAAGTATACTTTCTTTCTTCTATTTTGTATTTTATCTATTTATTTATTTTTAGAGAGCGGGGAAGGAAGGGAGAAAGAGAGGGAGAGAAACATCCACGTGCCTGAGATACATGGATATGTTGCCTCTTGCGCACCCCCAGCCAACGACCTGGCCCGCAACGCAGGCCTGTGACCTGATGGGGAATCGAACCGGCAAACTTTGGGTTGGTTTCCGTCAGTATGCCTTTTGGCATACAGGCCCCATGTGATCCAGCCACGGATGCCCTGATCAGACTCGTCTCTTTCCATAGTTCCCCTTGCCTCCCACGCTGTTTTCTTGGGAACACTTCCTAGGTTTCCTAGGTTTGGAGTTCCGGGAGGTACTTCCCACCTATGTACCCATCACAAGTATTATAATTAGACTTCAGCCTCTTCCAAACTGTATATTTCACAGGTACCGAAACTCCGTCTTATCCACCATTGTCTCCTCAGTGCCTGGCACAAATGTTCATTAAATATTTGTTGGATGAATGAATGAATGAATGGGTATGTTTATTGAGCGCCCAGTGTTATTTTTCTTGCTTTTTTGTGAATCCTTTCAATATTAAAGATCGTAACACTTCACCCAGGCTATTGGCCTTTGATTTTTTGGTAATTTTTGGAGAAAGGAGGAATAGAGAGGAGTTTTCAATTCCAATGTAAACAGATCTATTGATTTTTCTTTTAAGGACTCTTCAAATGCTTCTAAGTTTAGAAAGTCTGTTCCTCTCTGGAAATTAATAAGTGTTCACTTGTGTTTTCTATGCACACTGCTGCCAATTTCATCTCCCAAAAGCAGTGCTCTGATCACATCCGTCTTCTGCTCACTGTCTCCTTGGAGCCTTTAGAATGAAGTCCAAATGCTTTAACTTGGCCTCCAAGGCTTTTCATGATTCATCTTGAGCCTGCCCACCCCAAATTTTCTTCACTGGCCCCAACTCGGCTTGATCTCTACTGCATGAAGGGTTTACTCCTCTCTGTCTGTACCCAACTCTGCCCCACCTCCAGGCCTTTGTTCCTGATGGTCCCTCTGCATAGAATGCCCACCTTCCATCTCTGTTTTTTTTTCCACTTCTTTTTATTTAAAATTTGCTGTTTCTTCAAGCCCTCCTTTTTCAAAAGAGCCTCACCTTACCCTTCCTCTCAAGAAAGTAAATGTCGGAGAGATAAGAATATGAGTTCTGGAATCAGACAAGCCTGGATTAAAATCCTAATTCCACCAGCTGTTCATTGTTGCCAAATTATTTCAACTCTTCAAGTCTCAGCTCCCTCGTCTTTCTCAGGAGAACAGAAGCAGACGAAGGGCCACAGCAGGTGGTTGTGTGGGGGAACTAAGTCTGATATCAAAAGTAAATATCCCAGCATGATCCCAGCCCCACTCCATGTTCCGTCATTTGGAAGAGAGCCCCCAGCTTTGGCAAGGGGGGGGGGTGGTCTTATCATCCCCCTCTAGCTACATCTGCCCCTTAGGGTTTGGCTTTTTCTCCAATTCCATTAGGTGGCCGAGTGAGCAAACCGGTTCCACCCCGGGAATCCAGCCCAGATCCTCAGGTTCCTTGGTGGGACTCCTGCACCCATTTGGGCCCAATCTGTCTCCTTTCTTCATGTGAACTCTAATGGCTTTGTCACTGGGAAGTGTTGGAGTCGCCAAAGGTGCCCACCGGCACCCCCTGCCCGTTGCCATCAGCACCCACAAACATGACAAGTCAAGTATAGCAAGGATAATCCTCCCAATTTTAAGGTCAGTAAACTGAGGCTCCAAGTATCTTCCATGCAGTTGGCTCTAGGGCTTGAACTTCTCAGCCTTACTCAAGGGACCTGGGAGGCCTGGGCAGCTGAGGTGGAGAACCTGGGGGAGCTCTGGTCCATGGCAGGACATGGCACACGAACCCTGGCTCTCAGGGCCTCCACCGTTGTCCACAGGTTGGGTAAGGCTGGTGGGGAGCTCAGCACCCGGGTGTTCTCTGAACACTAGTGCCACACTTGGGTAGTGGCCATTTGAGGAAGAGCGAAGAGGATGACCATTCCCTGGCTGCGGTGTCTGTGTGTCTGGGGCTGGGAGTGACAGTGGGGACAGCTGGACAGTGAGAAGTGCAAGCTTAAGCCCAGGAACCCTGGATTCCGGCCCAGCCGTACGCCCTCCTGAGGAGAATGCCTGCCCCCTCTGGCCCCCCGTTGCCTGATGTGTAAAATGGAGGTGGAGGTAGATAGAACCATCTTCGCATTGGAGCTTTAATGTTCCCAAAGTGCTGTCCTGGGCTGGGCTGTTTCTGGAGCCCGGACTGTCCCCCAGGCCTGACTTCACCAGGTTGGCCCCTATCAACTATCTGACACCATTCAGCGGCCCCCACCCTCTGTCCTGTCCTTTCTGCAGGGATCGGGGCCTCACGCCAGCTCCCCGCCACCCTGGGACTGGGTGGGCTGTGCCTTGGTCAGTCCTGGGAGGAGAGCCTCCAGGCCCACATTTGACTTCTTGAGCCTCCTCCACTTTCCCTGAAGCCGGCATCTTCTCCTCCCGCCCTCTTGAAATCTGAGCTCAGAGAACCAGGGGGGACTCTGTCTTTGCAAAACATTCCATCCAGTTGTCCAAACACTCTGCACAGCTGGCGGAGGGAGGCGCGGCCAGAGCCAGGCTTTGGGGAGCCCTTGGCCTATTGGACTTGGTGAAATCCTCACTGGGAGGGGCAGCCCGACTTCCCTGAGGGGGTTGGCAGGGCCCAGAGGGCGAAGGAAGAGCCCCCAACGCACACACTGGCACTGGGCTTGCCCAAGGCCTGCAGGGGATGTCCCGGCTGGTGGGCCAGGCCTGCCGGCTGGGAGACAACTGCAGCCCAGGGCAGGGGCAGGCAGCCTTGTGAGCCTCCCCTCGTGACTGGGCCCACGGGGGTGGGCGGGGCGGGGGGTAAGCAATGGGGCTGAGAGAGCATCCCCAGGGCAGCTGGGCAGCAGCCTCTCCCGACAGCCAGTCTCAGACCTGGCTGCCTCCTGCCTGCGCCTCGCGGGTGACTCGGGACAGGCCTCTGAGCCCCATTTTCTCCACCTGCAACAGGAAGGGGTTGGGCCTCCTCTGGTTCTGATGTTTCTAAGAAGTCACAGCCAAGGACAAAGCTCTCACAGCTCCCCATTCAGCCCCAGCTGTGCCTAAATGTCCAGAAAGTAGCAAAATGTTCTACACAGTTCCCAAAGCAATTGCGACTCAGTTTCCCGCACGGTGGCCGGGGCTCGGCAGGAAAGGACTACCTGTCATATATATTATCAGCAGCTAGACGGAGCCCCTCCCTCTCAGGCTATGTTGGGGTGATGGGGAGAACCCCCTTTTCACACATCCTGTTTTCCATTCATTGTTTCCAGGTGGGCCCCGGGGTTGCCCTGCAGAGGAAGGTGGGGGCGCGGAAGAACTGCACTGAACAGGGGATCAGTGAGGAGCGAAAACAGGAAGGGGGTGGGAGCAGGCCAAGGGAAATCCATTGCCAGGAAGGGGAGGCGAGCATCTGGTTTGCATTAGGCTGAGAGCACTGCAGCCCAAATGCCTGAGCCAGAGATATTGTTATCCGCCGGCGGTGGGCGGGCAGGGTGTGACTGCTGGCCAGGAACTGGCAGCTTCTCCCCAGTGGGGACTCAGAGGCTGACCGGAAAGAAGAGGGAAGGCCGGCGAGAAAGGGACAGGACAGGCTCATTCCGCTGTGGCAAGCACTTCACACATGTTACCTTCTTAGCTGTTTGCCACGTCACAGGGGACCATTGCTCCTATCCTACAGATGAGGGAACTAAGTCCCAGAGAGGTTAAGTGACTTGCTCAAGGTCACACAGCCAGAGAGGCCGAACTAAGATGAGTATTCAGGCCAACGAGATAGGGTGAAATCTTTGGCTCCCCTGCCCCTGCTGCCCCCCGGGTGGATTGAGGCTGACCATGTGCCAGGCAAGGGGGCACTGAGGATCTGGAGATGAGGGAAGCCACTCAGTGTTTGCAGGGCTGTCCAACAATACCATGGGGCACTCACCATGACACAAGGTAGACCCTGTACCTGAGGGCTAGAGCCTGCTGTCTGCAGAGGGAGAAAGCAATTCACAGAGGAAGGCTTCCTGGAGGAGGGGTATGAGTGAAAGAACTCTTACCAGCAGGGTGGAATGGGGTGGAAGCTGCAGGAAGAAGGGTTAATGTGAGGAAGGCAAGGTTGTGGGGCATATCTGGGCAATAGCAGCTGGCCTGGTGTGCCTTAGAGGGTGAGATTCCATTTTACAGTTGGGGAAACTGAGGCACAGGCAGGCTAACAGGCCCAGAGGTTCATAATCTGGAAGTGGAGTTGAACCCAGCCTGTCTGACTCCAGGCCTGTGTTCTTAACTACTTTTTTTTTTTTTTTTTTAAGATTTAAAAAAATTTATTATTTCCAGAGAGAAAGGAAGGGAGAGAGGCAGAGAGGGAGAGAGACATCCATGTATGGTTGCCTTTCACCTGCCTCCAGCTATGAACCTGGTTATGTGCCCTGGTTTGCAACCTGGTTATGTGCCCTGGCTGGGGAATCGAACCAGCGACCTTTAGGTTCGAAGGCTGGTGCCTTACCCACTGTGCCACCAGCCAGGGTTGTTCTTAATTACTTCACTGAGTTGTCCCTTCTTGGTGGTGGTTAAAGGTTTGAAGGGGGGATGTGGAGGCCTGGACTTGGGAGGTGGGCAGGAGGCCTTACCCAAGGCCACAGAGCCAGCGAGCGCGAGAGCCAGGGCTGGACAGGCCCCTTCCAACTTGCTAACCTGGGCAAGAAGGGAGCAGGCAGCCTTGTTTGTGGGCCTAGTTCAAGCCTGAGGCCCTGGGCATGAAGAGGAGGCTCCCACCTCCCTGTGAGGCCTCGGAATGAGGGCCCCAGAATTTTCTGTTGCCTGCTAAGCCACAGAAGTTAATAATTACGGGTTTAAGGAGATAGACTCCTGTCTGGGAGGTCCCTCCCTCAGAGGCAGCTGCTTCTCAGAGATAGCAAAGGTTAGTGTGAGCCTGGGGGTGGGGAGAAGGCTTCTGCCACCTGCCTGGCTGGCAGTCTCCCGGGGGACCCTTGGTCCACCCTGCAGGCATGAACCCCCACGAGGAAGGCACAAGGTGCCCTGCCCGAGGAGCATGCCCTGTGTACCTGGCCATGAGCTCAGGCACTGTTCGCTATGCCCCATCGGGTCTGTGCCCTGCACTTGAGGGGAACCTGGGAGAGGAGCCCCGGGACCCGGACAGGTGAGCTAGTGACCTGGGACATGAAAGGAAGGGGGGAACCTTGCCACTCTACAGGGGGGTTGGGGGAGGGGTTGAGAAGCCAAATTCTGGGCAGGGGACCAGGCCTAGGACTATGAGGAATTTCATGAGCCTCCTACAAGATCAGTGCCAAGGGGTGGCCCTGCTTGTCCTGTCTATTTGGAGGTTATACAGACAGACTGAGGCCCCGAGAGAAGACAGGCACGCATCCTGGGTCACACAGTGAACTGGGAACAGAGTCAGGGCTGGGATCATCCAGGCTGGCAATTCTGCTCCACATCTCCCTCCAGCCAAGGGTCTGTGGCCAAAGCTAGGGGTGGGGATGGCCAGGGAAATTGGTGGTGGGCAGGGATTTGGGGAGGCCAGTGGCTTAGGGGCAGAGGACACACCATTTATTTCTCTGTCCACCTGCAGGCCAGGCACCTGGTGGGTCTCAGCCCCACCACCCCTTGCTGTGTGACATCAGGCAGGTTTCTTACCCTCTCTGAGCCCATCCTTTTCAGCTGAGGAGAAGACAGACCGTATGGGGCTGTGGGAGAAGCTAGTGAAGCCTGGGAGTTGAAAGTAACTGGATGCATAGATGATGGAATATTTTTGGCCAGTAATTAGGGTGTCAGTGCTCCCAGAATGGTGACCCCACACTTGTCCATTGAGGCCTCACTCAAGGACCTCCACAGCCCACCAGTCCTCCCCATCCTGAGGATTCTTCCTCTGGAGCCCTGACCTTGGGTTGACATTCCCTCCACCAGTCTGGGTTGCCAGACTTGGGCCAGGTCTTATGTCCTGCCTGGGCTTGTGCTGATAGTAGGTAAGGGTCCTGAGCCCTTTCCCCTAAAGAGTGGACAAAGCAAGGGCCAGGAAGCCAGCCGATGCTCAAGGTCTATTTGGTGAAGGATTCAAGTCAAGAATCACGAGGATGTCTGCGTTCAGCCAGACCCTGGGCTGGGCTGGGCTGGGTAGGGAAACATCACCGGGAAGGAGCTGGTCGCTGTCCTTGGAAAACCACACTCGTGGAAACAACTTCCCTGCAGGGTGCAGGACCTGGGAGGCCTGGGCAGGACGATGCTGGGAAGGGATGCCCAGGTGGTTCACTGGACAGGTGCTGGCCAAGGGGACAAGCGAGCAAGGCATGAAAGCCAGCCTGCTCTCCTCTCACCACGTCCTGGACCTTGGCGTGGGCTGCGCCCCACTAAGGATGGAGTACCTTTTCCTATGTTGAAAAAAGATCTCGTTCCCTGAGCAAAGCTGGTGCGCCGTGGGCAAGTAGTGGCCCTGGAAGGGGAGGTCCTTGAGAGTATGTCCCTGTACTCCTATCTCCCCACTATACACTGGAGCCCCAAGAGAGCCTGTTAGTCTAGCAGTTCCCTTTGGGTCCCCAGCCTTTGTATGGTCCATAGTTTGTACTCAGAAGGGGTGGCTGGATGAATGAATGAATGAAATATGTATGTGTCCCCAGATGAAGACCTGACAAACTCAAGCCCGGGACCTTGGCTCTGTGGGCCTGGAAGACTAGTCCCCAGAGTTCTGGTAGCTTCCAGAAGGGCAATAGCTTCTTCCAACCCTCCCAGTCCTCCTCTAGATATGGAAAGAAGAGAAAGGGGGCTTATGTTCTCACCAGTCCTAGGTCGAAGTTGAGGTCAATGCAATGGTCAGAGCATAGGCTAGGTGACAGGGGGACGGGGGATCCAGGGAAAGGTTTTGCAGATGATGTGGGACCCAATTGTGCGTGTGTGTAGGGAGTGCATTGCTCCAGAGAGAAGACAGTGGAGGACAGAGCACGTTCATAGGCAGGAAAGGCTGGGTTGGAGGCTTGGGCCAAACGTGGGCTCTGCCTGAGATAAGAACTCAGAGTACAACGGAGAAAACTTGTTTTCGGGTCTGCCCCACTTCCCAGGAGGCAAAATGTTACACAAGGACAGGCACAGGACAGGGCGCTCAGAAAGGAGCGGTGGCCAGAAGGCTGGATGCAGAGGTGGGAAGGTGTCTGCTGACCTAGAGGGACAATCCGATAAGATCCAAGGAGCAGAAAGCCGGGTAACCAACGTGGGTTCTTGAGCGGAGCGGCCCGCAGCGGGTGTTGCGCGAGCTGGGGAGGTGGTGGCGGGGAGAAGGAGCCGCGGGGAGCGTCGGAGCGCGGCCGGCCAGGCGGGACGCTGGGGACCCGCTCCTGCGGGCTTTCGGGGCCGTTCGGGGCTGGCGGCCGAGTGGGGATGGGCCGCGAGCGCGCGCGAGCGCTGCGCCCTGCGGGCGGAGGGGCGGGGCCGGGCTTGTGTCCTCGGGCCACCTCCTCGGCCACGTGACCCTCGAGGGCAGGGTAGGGGCTGAGCTGGGGTCCAGGGCACGAGCCCCAGACGGACCGACAGGCAGACCGAGACTGACAGGCAGAAGGGCAGGCCGGCTGGCCCGGGGTGGAGCCGGCAGGGACGGGGCCGCGGCGGGGACGCGGTGCACAGCGGCGGGACCGACGCCCGGGCGCCCGGAGGCTCCGGGATGTGGAGCGGGTAGGTCCCGGCGCGCTCGCGGCTCGGAGCCGGTCGGCCGCGGCTGCCTCGGGGCGGGGGTGGGTGAGGGATCCCTGCCGAGCCTGTACCCACAGGACCCGGTGCTCTGCTCCCCAGCCCTGTCTGTGGCGGAGGAGCCTGTTGGAGCACGAGGACAGGAGAGCTGGCTCTCAAACAGAGATGGAAGGACGCTCCGCAGGGAGAGGTCAGCGGTGGGGTGGGGTGGGGTGGGGGGATTCCTGGGGGTTGGGAATGTAAAACATGGGCGGCAGACCGTCCCTATGTGACAGCGCCTGCTCCTCCTAGCTCATCTGGAGACCAAGTGAGATGGGGTGGAGGGGTGCAAGTCAGAATAAGTCGGGGACCTGCCCAGAGGAGGCCCCCTGGGCTGGAATAACCCTTGGAAAGCAGTGCAGTTGGGGAAAGGGGGCTGGGACTCTGCCAAAGTCGCTGGAAAGTTGCTGAGCCTCCATCTAGGGCTCAGAGGTGTGGGACGGGGTCTCCCCCCAGTGCCCAAGTCTGTTGGTGGGCTTTCTGGGGGTCCCCAGCCCTGGCCGACCCCTGCCCCTATGTGCAGAAAGGCTGTGTTCTCATGGAGCTGGGCAAACACTTCCTCTTTCCCGTGGCCTGGAAAGATGAGGTCCTGGATGGCCAGAGGAGGGGGTGGGTTTATTCCTGTAGAGAACTGGGCCCGATGGGTGGTCCCAGGCCAGGGCTCCCAGACAGAGCTGGGGGTGAGACCAGCCCTTTGGGGGAGGCTGGGCGGCTGGAGAGTTTTCTGATGTAGACCAGGTCCACTGTGCTCCCAGCACCCAGCAAAGCCTGAGCTGAGATGTGGGGGGAGGAACAGGCTTGATTCCTAGCCAAGGGGTGTGTGTGGGGGGTGGAGGGGGAGTGGTGTTGGGAGAATGGGCTCCTGGTAGGGGTGAGGTGTAGAGAGGCCAGAGACTCTTAAAGGGAGAGCACTGAAGCAGAGCAGGTGTTCTTTGGAATTGTGCCTGGAGGGAAGGAGACTGAGTTTAGGGAGAATGTGGTAGAGGTGGGTTGGTAGTACCTGGAGAGGTAAGGGCAGTCCTGCCTGGTCTGAGGAGCAGCTTGGTCTGGAGGAAACTTGTCAGCTGTGCCTAAGGCAAAACATGGCCTCGGAGCTGCTGTGTGATATGGAGAGTATGGCCTCCCTTCTCTGGGCCTCTAGGTGAAATGAGCAGGTGGCTGGGCCAGGAGTGATCCAGGCTGAGACTGCCCTTCCCTGGGGACATCCAAGCCAGACAGGCAAGGCTGGGCACTAATTACCAGGAGATGGTCGCTCTCTCTCTCTCTCTCTCTCATAAATCTTACAAATAAAAGACTTTATTTATTTATATTTAGAGACAGAGGAGAGGAAGGGGAAAGAGAGGGAAAGAAACATTGATGCAAGAGAGACATCAGTAGGTTGCCTCATTCACTCCCTGACCTGGGACGGAACCCACCACCCAGGCATGTGCCCTGACTGGGAATCGAACCGGCAACCTCTCACTTTGCAGGATGATGCCCAACCCACCGCGCCACATCAGCTAGGATTGGACACTCCCTTTCAAAACAAGAGTCCGGAGGCTACTTACCCCAGGTTCTGGAGAAGGTCCCCAGTCCAGCCTCCCTGCCCTATTCCCGGGACCCTTCTGGATGAATCAGTCTGGCAAGCTGACCCCCACCCCAGCCCCCGCATGACCCTCAGTAGCCTCACCTCTTTCATGACCAGTTGAATCCCCAGGGCCTAGCCTGGTGCAGAGCACAGAGTAGGTGCTTCATACATGCAGACAGAAAACCTGAGGGGGAGAACAAGGAGCTGGGGACCTGAGTGAGAGGTAGAGTTTTGGGGTCACCTTGCCGCTGCTTTTTTATGGACCCCTCACGTGGCTATTGGAGCCAGGGATCAACAGACCAGGGGGCCAAGCTGCCAGTCCCTACTGGAGGCCTGGTGACCTGGGGGCTTACCCAGTCGCCAGCAGCAGCTGGAGGGACCCTGCCTGGGTGGCACTCTTGTCCTTGTAACTGACCAGCATGCTGCTTGCGGTTGTGGTCCCAGGAGCTCATGAGAACTCTGGGCAGCTGCACACTTGGGGTCCTTCATCCTAGACTAGGAGGGATCTGGGATTAGGGGTCGGTGACCCTGGAGTCCTCATCTGTAAGGTGAACTGAGGTACCTCTCCGGTGACTGCTGTTAGTGGCCAGGGCATGGGGCTAGCTCACGCCTCTGGCCCTGGACCCAGAGCTGCTTCTGTGGGGTAGCTGTTCGGGGTGGGACTCAGCAGGAGCTCAGGTGGACCCTCTTTCTTGAATGCGGGCGGTAACTGTGGACCCAGAGGCAGCTCCCTCCCTATCCACCCCCACCCCCCACCCCCTAGTGCCCCATGTCCATAGTTCTGGGCGCCAAGCCTGCTTTTAGGGGATGGGGTGAGTGAGGATGGCATCTTGGGCACTTGGGCAGCTAACACTGTGCTGGGCACTTGGAACTTGGTCAGCAGAGGTCAGACACTGGGTTTGGGTTTGGGCTAGTTTCTTGCCACTAAGTGGCCACATGACATTGATGTAAAGTCCTAATTTCCCCATCTGACAGCTGAGGCTAATCACACCTGTCCCAGGGAGGGCCAGGCTCTGATGGACTGCCCAGAAATGAGAGGAGACCCCTCCCCAAAACTCCCAGGGGTGGGGCATTGTGTCTGCAGCAGGCAGGATTCAGGGCTCCGGAGCTTGCAGAAGGGCTGTGTGAGTTTGAGCAAGTCACGTAACTGCTCTGGGCCATGGCTACCCTAAGGAGTGTGAGTTGTGGCTCTTGTCTATAAGGCCTAAGTCACGGGATACTGTAGATCCAAGACAGTTGTGTTCTGGTTTTTAAATTTCTATGAGTTTATTTGAGCCAAACCGATTACATTGCCAAAGAAGCAAGATTTGAAATGCTTTCGTCAGACAGTATGGCCTGGGGCTCCAGGGTCAGGAGCAGGGGAAAGGGAGTTGTGCCGCTCTTACTGTTGCCCCCTCCTGGAAGCCCTCCATGAATTACTACCTCCCCTTTCTCAACAGGTAGAGATCGGTCCTGCTGTTCCATAATTAGCATACTTGTATGCAAGACTCCTCCTCATTAGTGTCCCTCTTTGTCCTAAACTTCCATGCATCTGCATATGATTTGCGCCCAACAGGCTTGAGGAAAGGGAACAAAATGAGCTAGACTGTGGTGAGAAGAGGGCTGTTGCTGCTAGAACCTGTGAGATCGTGCAGATTGGGTGGACCAGGGCTGGTGGAATGCCTGGCACATGGTAGGTGCTTCCCGTACATGTTGGACATTTGGGGTCGTGGGGGCTCAGATTCTTCTAGCATTGAACAGGTGGGTACGAGCCATAGGCTGTGTGCCCTGTCCTACGCCAGCGGAGAGGGAGTCCCCACCCTTTCGGGCCTTGTTCCTCCTCTCAGTGGAGACCTGGGGCTGGATTTTCGCATTAGGGCTGGGCTGGGCTTGCAGGCTTGGGGCTGTGGCGGGGGGACTTAGCCTGGCCTGATTCAGGAGTTCTGACCGATTCAGGAGCTCTGACCTCCCACCTTAGCATCCCAAGGCTGTTCTCCTAACCACCTCTCTGCCACTGGGCCATGCGCTCCTACACGGCCTTGCTGTGACTCCTGCCCGCCATGCACACACCTGCTCCCAGTTCCTGGAGTTGTCCAGATCCACCCCGGAGTCCTGGTCTTCTGTCCCCATGCATGACACTGTTGTCCCATTCTTCTGGAACCTTCCGTCGCCTGGCTCAGGCTGTGGCTACTCCCTTTGGCCTGGTGCCTCCCTCAGCTACCTCCTTTCTCTTCTCTGAAAGACCCCCTTTCAGTTCCTCATTCCTGTTATTACCACTCTCTTCCTCCTCCTTCACCTTTTCCTTGGTTTTCAACTACATTAATCCATTACTACAACTTAGGTTTTCCTGTCCCCCTCTCCAGCCTCTGGTTGTCCCACGAACCCCCTCCCAGAGGCTTCCATGTCTGGTGTCCCCTCCTAGCTCAAAGCCTGCCGGGCTGGCACAGCTGTCCTGGCTGGACCCTGCCACTGCCACCACTTGGGCACTGTCACAAACTTCCTCACACCCAGCCTGCATCCTGCCTCACTTCTCCGAAAACACCCTTCATCCCCCTTGCTCCCCTCTGGTCTTCTCTGGGTGACAGGTCCCGTGACTCATTGCTGCCAGGACTCTGGGTTCACTTCCCACCCTGCCACTTCCCGGCTGCGTGTTAGGCCAGGTTGCCATCCCTTCCCGAGGCTCATGCCTCACATTTCAAACCGGGGTGGAGCACCCTGCGTCAGTGGCGTAATGGGGTTCACTCACAATGACATCTGTGGATTCAGATGTCAAGGTGGGGCATGCAGCCACTGCTGTCCCCACATGTCATCCCGCGGGGTGGTGGGCTGGTGTGGGCATGTGACTCGGGGTTCCAACCTGCCGGCGCGTTTGGAGCTGAAGACTTGGTTCTATTTAGTGAGCTGAGCCCTGCTGGGCCTGGAGGCTGGTCAGGGGGCCAACACAGGAGACCTTTCCTGGGATCTCCGGCTGCTGGACAAGGGTCACATGACTGTCAGCCTCAGTGTCCCCTGGGGATTACTGAGCACGGGAGCGTGAGTCTGAGGCCAGGCCCTGCCCAGGAGCGAGGCCCCGGGTTGGGGGTCCAGTTGACTAGACCAGCGGCAGCCGCACTGGACCATGGTGGCCCCCGTGGGAGGGTGCGCCCTCCCTGCCTGATTCTTCCCCCAGTTCGGAGCTTCCCTTGCTGACAGCAGCCCTGCTGGTGATGAGTCCATTATGCCCATCAGGGGTCTTTGGTTCAAAGCAGTGACCTGGGCACTGGCGGGTAGGGAGGGAGAGGTTGGGGGGCAGAAAGACCCCGTGGCAGGATGGCCTGGCGGGGGCTGGAAAGAAGCACACAGGACTCTACCCTAGCTGGGCCCTTCCGGCCCCAGAAATGGCCTGTAGACCAGTGGGGGCTGCTGGGTGCCTGGGGACCCTAGAATCCAAGGTTTTCGTTCTCAGCTGGCCCTTTTCTGCGGGTGGAGACAAAAGCCCTGCCGCCCCTCTTAAGTCAGGCCTGGATGGGTTGTGAGGATTCCGGTGGCTACATTCCCCGCACCCGTGTGTGTGTGTTTCCAGGGGAAGTGACCCAGTGGGGCCTTTCCTGTATGAACTGCCGTGGGCCCTAGGAAATGGCCCCCGCCTACCTATGACCTTGACTCTTAGTATCTCCTGCCCCTGAGGGGACCCTTCCCGGAGGCCGGAGAGGCATTGTGTCCTGGATGCTGGGCTCTGTTTCTGCAGGGAGGGGGGACCGAGGAGGTCGGGGCGGGGGGCGTGGGCCGAGGGCCAGAGGTAGCAAAGAACTTGAGTGGTAGCCTGTGT
This sequence comes from Noctilio leporinus, assembly GCA_004026585.1. Lineage (NCBI taxonomy): Eukaryota > Metazoa > Chordata > Mammalia > Chiroptera > Noctilionidae > Noctilio > Noctilio leporinus. The sequence goes on along the minus strand of PVIW01002735.1, from coordinate 84,786 downwards.
TCATTGGGGAGGGACGTGTGTCGTCCCCACCGCAGGGGTCCGCACCCAGGTTTTCGGGCCTGTGGTCTGGGAGGCTGAAGTGTGTGGAGGATGAGTGTGCTGGCTTCAGCTGGGCCCGAGGGGTGAGGGGCCTGGGGTTCCTCCTTAGTCTGAAATTTCTGAGTCACCGAACTGCCTCACAGCCCGGAAATGGGAGGAAAAGGGTCCTCAGATTAGAGCTTCCCTCCCCGGGTAGGGTTAGGCCTTCCTTTCCCTTCTTCTCCTGCACCCCTGGCACCATTGGTGGGTTGGTGACTACAGGGGCATCCTGCAGTTACCGCAATTTCTGCCCTTAGGTTTTGCACATTGGGCTCCCCACCGGGGTGAGAAGGGAAATATGTGACAAGGACTCTGTCTCAGGCTCCCAGGGTCTCTTTTTTTTTTCCTCTCTGGCTGCAGAATAGGGTCCCATCCCCCAAGCAGTGAGCTAAAGGGGGAGGCCTGTTAGGAAAATGGCGGGGGACTGTCCGACCACACCGCCAGCCTGTGCCCTTGGGACCAGCAGGAGGGTTAGAAGCCTTTCACTGTGGCCAGAGGCCCAGACCACACTGGTGGACAAAGTGCGGCCTGTCATGGGAGGGGCTGGTGACCTTCTCCTGGGCGGGCGGTGTGAGACGTGGCAGGGTGGTCTTTGCAGAGGGAAAGGCATGGAGTCTGGGTGTCCGAGATCGGGGATCCTGTCTCTGCCCTGTGCTGTCCCTGTGGGTCACCCCCACCCTTGGCCTGTGGTTCCTGCTCATCCTATCAAAGTGGGCAACACCTGATGGAGAGCGAACCCCTGACAGTGGGGACACTCCAGGGCCTGCGGCTGTGTTGACGGCAGGACCCAGAGCCTGGGGTGGGGGGTGGGGGTATCTGCCAAACGTGGCTGTGGACTGCACACCTTTTCCCCGGTGCCCACCCAGGCCTTCTCGTCTGATTCCTAGTACACCTCATGCAGGTTGGAGCCCCACCCGCAGAGGGGCAGCAGTTGCAGAGGATTCCAGCGACATTCCCCCGGGGCTCACTTGTGCCCCAGGTCGGAGCCTGGCACAGCCCTAGGCTTGCTGCCCTCTGCTCTCGGCTGCAGATGCCCCAGCCCTGGCCCACCCCCCCTGGGGGGCCGGGTCTGGGCCTGAGCAGAGGCTGGGAAGCCGGGTGTCCCTGCTGCAGCCTCCTGAGTGCTCCTGGGCCCAGCAGTCCTGGATCCACAACAGGAGCCCTGGTTCCACCATTCACACCCCCACCCACTGCGAGCCTGGGGCCTGCCACCTGTCCCAGCACTGCAACTCACCAGCTTTGTGGCCTCTCCCTCCTCTGTAGAATGGGGACAATACCACCACCATTGAGGGTTTTCAGCAAGATAACACGGCAGTACACCCTGGGTAGCTTCTAGCGTAGTGTAAATCCCCTGGACGTGACCCCAGCCCAGGGCACGGCCACAGCCGCCACGCCTCAGGGACCCCCTTCCAAAGAGACGCTTCCCAGACAAGGGTAATAGGAAGGTCCCTGTCCGGCACACACGCAGCTGATGGAGGGACAGGTGTGTGCGTCCATGTCACTCACCCGAGCCCGCATCCCTGCCAGCAGGACCCAGCCCGAGCCGCAGCGGCCTCGCTCTGGCCGGTTGCAAAACGGAGGGCAGGCGGGGCTGGCCGGCTGGACAGGGCCTCGCGCCGGGCTAGGAATGGGCTCCTTGCTGCCGCCCTTTGTGTCCAGGCCCACGTGTTTTCCTGCGGGGAGACTGAGACTGAGGCGCTGCTGGGTGACCGTCCCAGAGTCCAAAGGACTAGGAGGAGGCTCCGGTCCCCAGCCCGGCCTGTCACACTTTCCGCTCAGGAGTCCTGGGTCCTAGGGCTGCTTGGCCTTGGCTTTCCCCACTCCTGGGTGGGCCTCCCCGAGCGCCCCACCACTTCCGCACTGTTACCAGTGGCCGGGCCCAGCCCCCCACCCTCAGCCCAGCCACCGCCCGCTCAGAAGCTGCTGGCTCAGGAGCCGCCAACTTCTGCTGAGTGAGCGAGTCCAGAGGTGCTGCCTTGGCACTAACTGCCTCTGGCTGAGCCCTCTCCCTCCCCCCACCCCTCCCGCCCTCCCCAGGCCGCTTCCAAGGCCCGAGTGTGGATTGGCTGAAGGAGGGGAGGCCAGGGGCCCCCATCCCACACTGCCTTCTGGGGAGGGGGTCCTGAGGCCCAGACCAGGGGTGTTTGTCTGCGGGCACAAGGCAGATGGGGGACAGCAGGGACTGCTCCCCACAGGTATGGGGGACCTGAGGGGGGTCCACCTGCCAGCCCTGGCTGGTCCTACCCAACATCCCCCCACCCCCGCCCCCCCGTCTGCCCTTCATTTGCACGGAGTTTGCTTGAACAGTAACAACAAAGTCAGTTCCCACCTAAGGCAACCGCTGTGGTTGGCACATCTCTCTGCCCTCAGTGACCTTCGAGGTAGGACCACTGGGACTGTGCCCACTTTACAGAAGTGGAAACACAGCTTCTCAACACGGATGCCTTGACAGCTACCTGCTGGACAGATGGAACTGAGCCTCCACTGCGCGGCGCACAGCCCTGCAGGGGTTGAACAAAGATGATCGAATGACGTCTCTTGCCCCCAAGAGACTTGGTTTCTGGTCATTCTGCCCTTGCGACAGCCCTGGGGGTGGCCTCGCCGGCGGCATCCCTGATTTACAGGTGCCGGAACCAAGGCCCAGAGTAGCAGGCATGTTGCCCAGGGTTCGTCCCTGGGCTCAGCTATCTGGGTCTCAACACCCCACCTTCTGTTTGCTGTTTGCCTCGCAGGCAGCCCCACCCAGATGAGGGCCACCCACCTCCCCTGGAAGCGGTCCCTGTCTCCTGGAAGAGTGTGGGCCCCTGCAGGGAGACCTCTGCAGGGGAGGAGACCCCCAGTGAGGAGGCCCCTGCGGCCACCCGGCTGGACATGTCTCGCCTGCGCAGCTCATCCATGGAGATCCGCGAGAAGGGCTCGGAGTTCCTGAAGGAGGAGCTGCACAAAGCCCAGAAGGTGGCGGCCTGGGGAGGGGTACCCGGGAGAGCTGCGGGCTCTCTCTGACTGTCCAGGGATCTCGCGCACCTGTCGCGGCCTGTGCGGGGCATGAGGGGAGTCCAAATGAAGGGCAGACCGGTCCTTCCAAAACGACTTGTAGAAGTCAGGACTTTCCTGAAAACTTGCTCAAGTCTGAGGGGCTGACAGCAGGCTGTCAGCCTCCCGCCCGGGCCCACTGGAGAATGCCTCATCAAGTAGATCAGCAACAGAGGCGAGCTCAGCCCCCCACAGGATGACTCCGGGCATGGAGCCTGGTCAGGGGACCTGGCCTCCCCAGTGTCAGGCTGGGGGGATGGTTCCTAAGGGTCCGACACTCATCCATCTTGTAACCTGCAGGAGCTAAAGCTGAAGGATGAGGAGTGTGAGCGGCTGTCCAAGGTCCGGGAACAGCTGGAGCAGGAGTTGGAGGAGCTGACTGCCAGCCTCTTTGAGGTGCGGTGGCTGGCCAGCCGGGGAGCAGGCTGGGGACCGGGTCTGCGGGGCACCCCTCAGCCTCTCACCGCTGCCTTCTTCCCAGGAAGCCCACAAGATGGTTCGAGAAGCCAACATGAAGCAGGCAGCATCAGAAAAGCAGCTGAAAGAGGCTTGGGGCAAGGTAAGGCCTCCGCCGCCACCTGCCCAGGCTGGTCCAGGGCTCCTGCCCACCTTCCTGTTCAGTCAGACCTGTGCATGGCCCGGTGGGGCCACAGGGATGGCCGGACTGCTAACTGAGGCCTACTGGGGTCGGGCAGAGATTACACCACCGAAATTCCCCTGGGCCACAGGGACCTTTCCAGGCCTTCCAGGGGCTGGGAGGATCCCACCCACGGTCATTGTCATTTCTGCCCCCACCCCGTATCCCTCTACAAGGCAAAAACCTCTGTCTGTCTATGCAGTTGGGCAGGCAAGTTTGGTTACTTACGGATGCCCCTTTGTACATGGGTAGAATGTGGGGCTGGGCTGTCCCTGGCTCCTGGGTGTCCCTGCGGGGGAGGCCCAGCCTCTAACGGTGTCCTGGCTTACGTGTGACCCCGGGGAAGGCCACATCTCCCTGAGCCTCAGCTCCCCTCTCTGAAATGGGTATTTCAGTCCCCACCTTGGGGCTGTTCCAGGTGCTAGTTGCTGCCACCCTGAGCTGAGGTGGCAGGTGGTGGCAGCCGGGGTGGCATCCACCCAGGCTAAGGTTGGCGGCCATCTCATTCCGGCCAGATTGACATGCTGCAGGCGGAGGTGACAGCCTTGAAGACCCTGGTGATCACGTCCACACCGGCCTCTCCCAACCGTGAGCTGCACCCACAGCTGCTGAGCCCCAGCAAGGTCGGGCCCCGAAAGGGCCACTTACGTCACAAGAGCACCAGCAGCACCTTCTGCCCTGCCGTGTGCCCTGTCGCCAGCCACATGCTCACCCCCGACAAGGAGGGCAAAGAGGTGAGGGATGGCAGGTGGGCAGTGGACGCAGGACAGGAAGGGAGTCCTGGCTGTCAGCCGGGCTTTGGGGCCCAGTGGGAACCAGGCCTGCCTCGCCCCATCCCCCACACTGTGTGACTTGGAGCCTGTCCTCAGCTCTCTGGACTTCTGTGTCCTCTGGCCTTGAGGGCTGGACAGGCTCTTATAATATGAGACGTTTGGCCTTCAGCCTTCAGGCGCACAATCCGGGGGCCTGATACCCCGTCCTCGCCTTTCCAAGTAGTAGATGGTGGTCTGCACCTGAGGCTGGCCTTGGGCCTGAGGGCCTGCCCTTGGGGGTCTGCGGACAGAGGAGGCAGTGCTGGGAGAGCCCACCTGGGCCCTGTGTGGCCACAGTCCTGAGACCCAGGGCTGTGCACCCCTGGACTTGAGGGTTCTCGGCACCCTCTCTGGCCGTTGTACCCAGACGAGTGTGGCCTTTGAGGGACTTGCTCCCCGTCTTCAGCTGAGTGCATGGAGTCCTTTGGTCCAGGTTGGATAATGGGTTACCATATCTTTGGCTATGAGTCCTTGAGGAAGTGGGGACACCTGTCAGTGCCTCAGTTTCCTCACTTAGGACAGGGGGACACCGAGGGCCCTATGGGAACTGAAAAGATGTGGATGGCAGGAGCTCAGCTCAGGGCTGTACCCAGCGAGTGCCCACGAGGACGCTAGTGGCATTCAGCTTCCAGGGTCTCCGACACCCAGGCAGCCCCCAGCCCCTTCCTGTCCTGCGTCTCTGGAACGTCTAGGGTGGAGGCGCAGACCAGGCGTCTGGTCCCCTGACTTCGAAGCTTCTGACCGGACACTAACATCTGCTTCCTCCTGTCTGTCTCTGTCCACGTGTCTGTCTGTCTGTGTGTGTCTGCCCCGCCGGCCCCTACCTGCCCAGCCCGGGCTGCCCCCCATCCTCTCCCTGCTCCTCTGTGTGGTCCCCAGCAAGGCGGTTCACCTCACCTACGAGCCGGCCTGGCAGCTCCCACCTGGGGAGCAGCCCGCAGTCCCCACCTCCGCTACCTCTCTCTCCTTTTCCCGACAGGTAATGGCTGCCCTCTGTGCCCTCTCCTCATTCACTCTGCATGTCACCCACCTCCCCCCCCACCCCCCCACCCCCCCCAGCGACCAGGGAGGGACCTCTCAGAGCCGCTGTGTGTTTGTTCCCTCCGTGTGCACATGCCTGTGTGTGCACGTGCCTGTGTGTGCTAGCCGTGCCTGTGTGCACTGCGGGGTCACTTCAACTTCCCCTCCTCAAGGAGACACTGAGGGTCTTCAGGATGGGGCCCTGGACCCACACCTGCGCTCCTGCAGTGCCTGGAAATGGAAAACACACCTGGAAGGGAAACTTGTGTTTTGAAGTCTTTGGTGTGGAGGGAAGAAGGGAGTTCTTCCTGGGGACTCCTGCCAAGCCTCTGGGACAGGCCCGCTGGCATGAAGCAACCTGTCCTGCATCCTCCCCACCTCCTTCAGCTCTGCCTGTCTCCACCAGGCTGGTCCCCAGCACCCTGACCACCCTTCCCCCTCGCCCTCCGCTGCAGGTGGACACCACCCTGTTTGCGGAGTTTCAGGCCTGGAGGGAATCGCCCACCTTGGACAAGAACAGCCCCTTCCTGGAAAGGGTGTACCGGGAGGACGTGGGCCCCTGCCTGGACTTCACCATGCAGGAGGTGAGTGGGGACAGAGGGCGGCCAGCCAGCGGGCCGGGCCCCCAGCCGGGGCCGCTCCTCACCCGCCCACCCGCCGCCCTGCTCTGCCGCAGCTCTCAGCGCTGGTTCGGGCCGCGGTGGAGGACAACACGCTCACCATCGAGCCCGTGCTGTCCCACACACCGCCCTCCGTGAAGGTGGCTACAGTCGAATATGGCAGCACCAAGTAAGCCCGGCTCCGTTCACGCCTTCCTGCCCCCTCCACCCCGCCTGCCACCACTTTGACTGCTGAGGGGGTGGCCCCGGAGCACTGAGCCTCAGGCCCCGCTGTGGGAGTTCTATGTGCTTCTGGCAGTGGGTACCGTGTGGCATGTACTGGGGAGGGGTGCAGAAGAAGGACAGTGGCTGCCCTCAGGCAGGGCAAAGAGGCTTCTTTGGCTCTGCCCACTGACTCATCCTGCCCCTAGTCACAGACCCCCATGCTCTCCAGGGAATCCAGGATCTGGCTCAGTTTAAAGATCCACCCCTGGGACTTCTTGGCTTGCCTCTGTCCTTGGCCTGGCTGGGTGGGAGCTGGGGAAGAGGATGGCAGGCCCCACTCCCATGTCTGTCTGCTGCATCCTCCCTGAGTGAGCTGGGCGGGTGTGCCCCAGCTGGCCCCATGGTGCCCTCTGCTTCCCCCAGCACGTGTGCCCTGAGTGGATTGGCCCGTGCCTGTCGCCACCGAATCCGGCTCGGGGACTCCGAGAGCCACTACTACATCTCGCCATCCTCCCGGGCCAGGGTGAGTCATCCACCTAGAGTGTCACCTGGCTCCCTCAGGGTCCCTTGGGCTGGGATCGTGGGCCACAGGCCTTGATCTACAGAGCAGGCTCAGAGATGTGCAGAGACTGACTCACGCTGCACAGCCGAGCCAGGAGTATTAGTTTTCTATTGCTGCATAACAAATTGCCATAACTGTACTGGCTTAAAACAACACCCATTTATTCTCATCTTCCTGGGTCAGGCGTCTGGGCACAGCTTAGCTGGATCCCCTGCTCAGGGCCTCCAGGAGTGCAGTCAAGGGGACCTGTTCCGAGTGCACATGGCTGTTGGCAGAATTCAGGTCCTTTGTGGCTGAAGGGACTGAGGTGCCCATTCTCTTGTGAGCCAGAAAGCAATCATGGGAGTAACATCCGTCTCTTCTGTTGTTAAATGTAACTTAACCAAGGAGGTGACATTTCAGTTCAGGTTACAGCTCCAGGCTCCTGACCCCAGTGAGCTCCAGCCCCAGGCCTTGGACTGGGTTCCGAGGCAGGCCTGTCACAAGGCCTGACAGTCAGTCTTGGGTGCCATGGTCCTTTAGGACTCCCAGCTTCTGCCTTCTCTTGCCCTGTGACCCAGGCTGGATCACAGGCCCCACCCAGTTGGTGGATAAGGGTGGGGTGATTTTCATTCCTCTGTCCCCTTATAGTGAAGAGGATTTGTAATGAACAAAAGACAACGTGTTTAGAAAATTCCCAGGTTAGTGCAAAGGTGACACAGTGTGACAGGCCCTCTTGGAGGAAAAGTCCCCTCCCCTTGACCTGCCAGGGACTCCTCATGGGGGCTCAATGGACAGTTGGCCTGTCATTGGGCAGCAGACTGGTCAGCGAGGGCGGCCTCAGTCCTGACAGTTTCTGCAAGCTGTGCCAGTGAATCCACCGGAATTTACCCAAAGGGCGTCTGAGCCTTGGGAAGGACAGGGGTGCTCCTGGGAACACTCGGCCACCTGTGGCCTCCCCGTTCTGCATCCAGCATCTTGTTTGCTGCGGCCCCCGTCCCCTGCCTCTGTGCGAGAGCCTTGTTCCATCCCCTTTTCCCATCCCAGCTAGGGGTCAGCCGAAGGATCCACACCAGACATTCCCGGGCCTAGCAAAATTACGTTTAGAACTTTGTTCCTTCCAGCCAGCATGTCTCTGTGTCCGGCAGACCTAGCATGGGAGGTGAGAAGGGTGTGAAGTTGTAGGATGTGGTCCCCACCCTGAAGAGACCAAGGACTGTGAAGTCCATAGGGAGAAGAGCTCTGTCCCCCTGGGGAAAGAACCCCACTGCTCCCTGCCAGGCCCTGCTCACAAGCCTCCTGTGGGGGCCCGTTGGCCACTGGGCAACACCCTGCCCCTCCCCCCCGGCCACCCTGGTCTAGTTCCCTGACTTGGCCACAGTCTCTTCACACCTCCCTGCCTTTGCCAAACCACCAACCCTCCTGAACCCACTGTGTCTCTCCGGCAAAGGCTTTTGTGTGGGTTAAGGGCATAGCTCCTCCCTGAAACTTTCTCCACTCCCCAGACTGTCGCCCCCACGTATCTCCCCCAGAGCTGCCTTCCACTGCCTCAGGGCAGGTTTCCCTAGAAGCAGAGCCTGAGAGAAGTGCAAGTCTCAGGAGCTAGTGAGGGCAGACGGGCTGGCCGAGGGCAGGGGAAGTGGCGAAGCAAAGCAGGGTATGACCTCGGAGTGGCTCCACCTGAGGCAGGGGAGGAGCCAGCCTTGTATACCCCCCATGCCAGTCAGCCATGGGCAGAGGGGCGCCCTGAGCACCCAGGAGCCACTCAGCGGCGGGGAGTTGGGGCCCCAGCCTACGGAAGGGCATCAGCAGTGCCCTTGCCATGGCACTATTCTCATTGGAAGTACTAATAGCTCTGCTATTGTTCGTTAAACCTCCCAGCCCTGTGCATTTCAGGGAGCATTTTCTGGCTCTGAGGGGACAGGACATGGGGCTTCCCGCTCTGGTCTCTGGTCTGCCCTGGCTTTTGAGGGACCCCAGCTCTGAGGACCGGACAGTCACAGCTCCCCTCTTTTCCCCCAGATCACTGCTGTGTGCAACTTCTTCACCTACATCCGGTACATCCAGCAAGGCCTGGTGCGGCAGGACGGTGAGCTCCCCCTGGTGGTTGATAGGGGAATGGCGCCGCTGGGGGGTGGTGCTGGCCAACAGCAGGCCTTACAGGCCCTGGAATGAGAGCCTCCTGCTGTACCCCTGCCCTGTGGGTCCTCCATCCACCCCTCGTTCCCCTCCCCCCATTCTGCAAAGCGTGCCTTCCCACTTCTCCAAACTCTGTTCTCCGATGAGTCTTCTCCCAAACCAGTTTGGAGTCTGAGCCTCTCCTCCCCAGCATGGGGGTCAAGTCCCTAAGCCCCACGGGGCCACCTCCTCCTGGGTCCCTGGACTGACACTGTGGCCTTGCTCTCTGCTCAAGGTCACTGCGAGACCCCGGTGAGGTGAGGTCGGAAAGCGTTTGGGAGCGTGTGGCAGTGTGCACATGCATATCTGTGTCAGGCTGTGGGAGTGACCATCACCTCCTCCTCCAGGACAGTGCAGATCCTTCCAGTGTGTTCAGCAGTTTGCAGGACCTCGGACTGGAGCCTGAGAGAGGTTCCATCACTGGGCTAGGTCACCTGTTTCGGAAACTGGGGAGCCCTAGAGTACCTGCCGGCTGCCCTGCCCATAGCCCAGGGGTGGGGCCGGGCCATCTACCTGAGATGACCCGGAGCTGTCACCAAGTCATCCACTCTCTCTCTCTCTGCCCACAGCAGAGCCGATGTTCTGGGAGGTCACGAGGCTGCGGAAGGAGATGTCCCTGGCCAAGCTGGGTTTCTTCCCCCAGGAGGCCTAGGTCCCGGCTCAGGCCTGGCACAGAGCTTGAAGCTGGAGCCATCACCTGCCCGGAGACCGACAGACGGACAGGAGGACAGGGTCCTGGAGCTGGCCCTGAACCAGAAACTGAACAGATGGACAAGTGGCCAAGGCCGCAGAGGCAGCACTGAGCCAGTAGCAGATGCTTATCCCGGGACAGCCAGGACCTCGTGAGATGACCTTTCTTCCCCAGCAGTACTACAGCCACCAGGAGACTCTAGAAAGCACCAAAGACCAAAGAACCAGGACCCATACTCAGGGGCTCAGCTTTTTGGAGGGACACTGGGGCAGCCAGCACCCCTCCCCTGCGGTTCCAGGAGCTGCCAACTGCAGGCGCACGGATGATGCCATTTCCTCAGAAAGCTTTGCTGCGGGGCCTGAGTTCCCCAGTTCCCAAGGCCTGGGCCACCAGCACCCCCTTGTGGCCACCCCTCGCCTTTTTCTCAGGTGGCCTTTGCTTTGGACTGACTGCCCCAGTGAGCCGGCCTGCCATGTAAGTGCGCGGCAGCTGTGCTCAGAGAAGCCAGCAGGGACTTTCCTGCCAACTGGTATCTGCTTGAGAATGTCCCAGAGCACCTGCGGTCAAGGCCACCCCACACGCGCTTGACCTTCCCCTTCCCTATCTGAGCCCTGTGCGCCAGGGAACCATGAGGGGTGGGGGCACTTTTCTTCCAAAGTGAAACACAGACAGGACCTCAGGGCCCCACGCCTGTTCTCAGCTGTGGGTGGCCATTCAGACAGCAGGGGCTGCGGTCTCCACGCCCTGCACGCACACAGGACTGGGGCGGGACGGGCAGGCCCCAGGCCCCTCCTCACCCCTCGTAGCCCACTCGGGACCGGGGTGCACCCTGGGCACATCCCTCACCGCGTCCGATTTCCTCCTCTGAATGGAATGTAGGGTCATCTCTGTTTAATAAAGGAAGCCTTTGTCGATAGAGGCCGGGCAGCCTCCAGCCTTCACTCCTGCGCCCTGGGGCTCCGGCCAAGGTTTGGGCATCTAAGGGAATGAAACCAAATCCTTTCCTTGCCCACCCGCCCTCGTGCTTGAGATTAAACCCAAATCCTGAAGGGGTTGCTGTAGGGAGGACTACTGGAGTCCTCCCCTGGGTTCTGTGAGGCTCTGGGTGGTTGGGGGACAAGCCGGCTTCCTCTCCCCTGGGGAGTGGCTGCTGTCCCGGAATGGCGGACTCTGGCCACTGCCTCACGAGGGCCTTGGGCAGACCATCCTCCGGTCTCCCCCGCTCCCTCCAGCTAATGGAAGCCCTGAGCCCAAAGCGTTGAGGCTGCCTGGCGCACACTGGGGGCAGTGGCAGGACTAACTGGTGATGCCCAAGAGCAGCACGGGCAGGGACTGTGGTGCAACGGGGACAAAGGAAGATGAAGATCTGGGTCCTAGTACTGCCCCTCCCTGCCCCCAGTGCCCATCACCCTGGCCCAGGAACATCCAGGGCCAAGGAAGCACCAGATACCATGTCAAAGGCCTGGCGGAGGGTCCCACAATCCACACCTGCTCTGCCTACGCCTGCGATTGATGACGCTTCTGAGAGATGACACGTGTGTTGTCAGGCCCACGTGGGAGCATCAGCAGCAAACAATAGCTGAGATACCCAGGGGTGTGGGGGTGAGGGGTTGCACACACACTCTGCCCCGTTTTCTCCCAACAGTAATTCATTTCTGAGCACCCATTCTACACCCTGTTCCAAGCCCTTTATTATTTATTTTAAAGATTTTATTATTTTCAGAGAGAGGGAAAGAGACATCAATGCATGGTTGCCTTTCACCTGCCTCCAGCTATGGACCTGGCTGGAGACATGGCTTGCAACCTGGTTATGTGCCCTGGCTGGGGAATCGAACCAGCGACCTTTAGGTTCACAGGCCGGTGCCTTATCCACTGAGCCACCAGCCAGGGCGCCAAGCCCTTTAAATGGGCCAGTTCACTGGATCCTCACAGCAACCTGAAGGGGTACTGTCCCCCCGCATTTTGCAGATGAATTCACTGAGGCGCTGAGAGGTCACATGGAAAATGGTGGCTCCACTATAGAAATGAATGTGCCTAATTCGATCACCCACAGTATTAGCTGATACCCAGACTCTTACTTAGCACCCGCCACGTGCCCGGTTCCGAATCAGGCCCTTTCCTTGCTTTTCAGAGATGCTGAGACTGAGGCTCAGGAAGTGGGAGAGTCATGTTTGATTCAAGGTTTGCTTCCTGTATTGTTACCCCGTGACAGCTATCCCTACCCTTGTTACCCTGGCAGGGGGTGGGGGTGGGGGGTCTCCGAAAGAGCTCAGGCTTCTGACTCTTGGAGTTGGGAGGGAACAGTGGGCTGACACCAGCCACATAGGATTTGTTCCTCTTAAGGGAATTTTCTAGATAGCCCGCTTGGCCCTGGCGCACGTGGCTACCTCTTGAAAGTCAGTACTGGCCATGGCCAGCGAGCCTGAGCCCAGCCACAGCGCTGTGCCGCCACGTGCCCCGTCTGCCAAGTTTGTCCCAGTTCGATCCTGCCAGGGCTGGGGACCCGGCAAGTCCCTCCTCTCTGGGCCCGTTTTCTCATCTGGGAGTTGGGAAGATCGGATTAAGGGACTTTGGCAGCTCCCTCCCTCCTCCTTTCATTTCTTTTACTGCGGTGAAAAACAGGTTGACCATCCTAACCATTTTTAAGGGTACAGGTCAGCTGCGGGAAGTGTATTCACATTGTTACGAAACAGAACTTTTTCGTCTCCTCTCTGTTTCTATGACGTTGGCTACTTCAGATACGTTAAGAGGAACCGGGCAGTAGTGGTCTTTTTGTGCCTGGCAAGGTTCGTTTGTCAAAGCTGCAGCATGGGGCAGGATTTCTTTCCTTTTTAAGGCGGAAGGATGCTCCGTTGCGCGCATAGACCACGTTCTCTTTGTCCATCCATTGATGGACACTTAGGTTGTTTCCACTTCGTGGCTGTTGGGAATAACGCTGTTCTGCACGTGGAGTGCAAGGATCTCCTTGGGACCCTGCTTTCCATTTCTTTGGGAATTTATCCAGAGGGGAAGTTGCTGGATCATATGGTAGTTCTAGTTTTGATCTTTTTAAAAATTAAAGATCGTGTTTATTTATTTTTAGAGAGAGGGGAAGGGAGGGAGAAAGAGAGGGAAAGAAACATCAACGTGCGGTTCTTTCACGCGTCCCCAACTTGGGGACCTGGTCCGCAACCCAGGCCTGTGCCCTGACTGGGAATCGAACATGCAACCCTTTGGTTCACAGGCCTGTGCTCAGTCCACTGAGCCACACCAGCCAAGGGTTTTTTTTTTTTTTTTTTTGAGGAACCGAAGTGGCTGTGCCAATTTACATTCCCACCGATAGTGTGCAAGGGTTCCAATCTCCCCACATCCTCAAAACACTTTTTACACTGGTGTCTTTTGGTCATGGCCATGCTTGGCTCTGAAGTGGTATCTCCCTGTGGTTTCAATTTGCACTTCCGTGATGGTTAATGACGTTGAGCATCTTTTCATGGGCTTGCTGGCTCTCGGCGTGCAGCCTCTTTTTCCTGAGGGGCATCCATTCTCAGAAGCTGTCCTGCACCATCACAGCGATGCTCAGGGAGAAGCTTTTGTGGCTGATAGGGCCACAGCTCTTGAATAACTTTGTAGGCCCTGACTCCCTGGGCCTGCTCGATTCGTAGAAGAGCGGTGTCCAGGGACTAGTAATCAAGTTGGCAGCATGGGGAGCTTGAACTCAAAGCCAAATCCTAAAGCTCGGACTCGAATCCCTTTCGTGTGTTGCTACAGAACAAGTGTCTGGGCTCTGTGACCACTCCGGGGAGGCCCAGCGCTTTCTCATGCGTTTGCCTGCCCGGGCCACACTGGGCCTATGCGGCGTGCCCGAGCCACCCTCGCCCCAGGCCTGCACAAGCATCATTTGGCTCCAGGACAGTGGCTGGCAGCTCCGTAGGGGTGGAGGCTCCAGGGTACTCAACAAGAGGCCTGTGTGGCCGCTCGTGGTAGGGAGAAGCCAGGCAGGGGCTGAGACAAGGGCTGTATTTGAGAGCCCCCCCCCCGCCCCGCCTCGCCTCCCAAAACGCTCCATCTGGCCGGACACCCCCACCCTTGCCTTTTGGCTAGCTAGTTCCCCCTCCTCCCTAAACCCAACACTCTGGCAGTGGCCCAGTGGCAGCTCAGGAATGTCAAGTGCTGCCTCTCCCCTTTCCAAGTGGTCAGAAAGGGCTTGGTTGCCCTGGCAGGTTTGGGGACAATGAAGTCCCAAGTTCCCTCTGACCCCAGGAGAGTTGCGAGATCCGCTGGGTTGCAGCCCAGAGAGGTAAAGCAAACTATCGAAGGCTGCAGTGGAATCATGTGGGAAGCTGGGGGGTGGGGTGGGGGTGGGGGTGGGGGCTCAATTCAGGCTTCATGGGAACAACAGCTCTGAGTGTCAGGAGGACTCGACCACTTCATTCTTCTTGCTGAGATGAAGGGCCTGGAGGGATGGCCTGGCACTGAGCCCTGTCCTTGCTTAACCTCCGAGGGACCCTGTGCAAGCCTTCACCTTCTTCATCTCTCCGGGTGCAGCTGGGTAGGAGGAAGATCAAACTGCCCCCGACCCCCCAGCTGCCTCACGCATGAGCTGAGAGCAGGCCAGGGCCCAGGCAGGGGATCAGGGGTTGGCATCTGACCACGGAGGGCAGCTGAAGACGGCATGAGGACCAGGGACCCATAGAGGGGCTAAATGGGAACATTTGAAATTTACTTTCTTAGCAACCTTTAAGTAGATAATATAGCATTAACTACAATCATAACACTGTACATTAGGTCCTCATAACTACTCGTCTCATAACTGAAAGTTTTTACCCATTGACCAACATCTCCCCATTTCCTCTACTCCTCAGCCTGTTAACTGCCATTTTACTGTTTCTCTGAGGCTGGGTTTTTTAGATTCCCCATATGAGTAAGATCATACAGTATTTGTCTTTCTCTGACTTATTTCAGTTAGCATAAGGCCCTCCACGTTCACCCATGTTGTCACACTTGCAGGATTTCCTCCTTTCGTGGCTGAGTAATATTCCACGTCAGCTCCCACCCTCTTCCTCCATTCATCTGCTGATGGACACTAGAGTTGTTTCCATATCTGGGCTACTGTGAAGAATGCTGCAATGAACAGAGCGCGCAGGTATGTCTGCAAGATTGTGTTTTCATTTCCTTTGGAGATACAACCAGAGGTAGGATTGCCAGACAATAATGGTAGTTCCATTTTTAATTTCTGAGGAACCTCTGAACTGTTTTCTACCGTGGCTACATCAATTTACATTCCACCAACCATGTGCAGGAGTTCTCTTTTCACCATACCCTTGACAGCACCTATTTTGTTTTTGTTGTTTTTGTTTTTGTTTTGCCAAAGCCATTCTAACAAGTATAAGGTGATATCTCATTGTGGTTTTGATGTGCATTTCCCTGATGTTGAGCACATTTTCGTGTACCTGGCCATTTGTGTGTCTTTTTTGGAAAAATGTCAATTCCATTCCTTTGCCCATTTTTAGATCAGATTGCTGTTTTTTGTTTTGTTTTGTTTTATTTTGTTTTGCTATCGAATTGTATGAGTTCTTTTTATTTTTCTGGAAGTAATCTCTTATCAGATATAGTATTTGCAAATATGTTCCCCCATTCTATAGGCTACCTTTTTATTTTGTTGATTCTTTTGCTGAGCAGAGAGAGGCTTTTTAGTTTGATGTTGTCCCACTCATTCATTTTCGCTTTTGTTGCCTGTGCTTTTGATGCCAGACCCACAAAACTCTTGCCAACACCAATGTCAGGCGCTTCCCCCCCATGTTTTCTTTAAGGAGCTTTATGGTTTCAGGTCTTAGTTTAGTACTTTCATCCATATTTTTGGCATAAGTATATATGTTTTGCCAGGGCAAAGTTATACTTTCAAATGAACTCATGCAACAAACACTCTGCAGTTGCATCATTTCAAGGCTTTTGCAGTGGATAGGGGCTGACTCCTCCTCCTGCCACTTGCTGGCCCACATCTGCCGGAAGGAGAAGGCAGCCAGCAGGGACTCCTCCACCCTGGCGTTTCTTGATTTATCTTATTTTAACTTAATACTTTATTTTTCACCCATCCCTCTCCCTTTGGCAACCATCCACTTATCTCTCTCTATTTTGGTGCAGGAGATTTATTTGCTCTAAGAGGCTGCCTCCTCTACCCTTGTGCCCATGTGTGAACATGCTGGGAGCAGGGGGCCTCTGTCCTCAGCTACCAGACACACTCCTCTGCTCTGCTCCCTACCACACACACACACACACACACATACGTACACACACAGAGGCTGTGGGGCAGGTTTGAGGATGCCACAGTGGAAAGCGTTCAGGCAGCCTCACTGGTGATGACCTCACAGCATCACCAGTTGTCCTGGCAACCCAAGCAGGAGTTCCTGGCACCAAGGAGAACCCAGAGGCCTCCTCAGCCTTTCTCCTGGGCCCTGTCTGCCTACCCCATAAATATTAGCTACAATGATATCCTACAAATTGTTAGACCAAAATCAAATGGTAGCATATCAGAGGCAAGTACAGTTGACCCTTGAACAACACAGGAACGAGGGCTCGCTGATGCCCTCGCAGTCAAACATTCGAGTGTCACTTTTGAGTGCCTCCAAATTTGAGTTATTTGTGCTGGTATCCTCAGGGGCTCGGTTTCAGGACCCCCCACCCCCACCCCAGTTACCAAAAATCCACAGATGCTCAAGTCCCTTATGTAAAATGGTGTAGAACAATGAATACACGAGGTCCTCCGCACCCAGGAATTCCCAGGAAAATACTATTTTCCATCTGCAGTGAGTTGAACCCTCAGATGAGAAACCCAGAAATACGGAGCGCCGGAGAGTATGTTTGCTGAAAGAAAGGAATCCACTGAGGAAGTTCAAGCCCCTGTCGTTCAAGGGTCAATGGTACTTAAGGTTCTCAAAGTGCATTTCTGAACCAGCACATCAGCTTCACCTGGTAACTTGTTAGAAGTGCAATTCTCGGACCTGCTGAATCCCAGTCTGAAGGTCCCGCAGTCCACATCTTAAGTCCTCTGGTAATTCTGTGGTGCAGGCACGTTTGACGCCACTGCCCTGAAGCATAGCCTTAGCCTGATTGCATCTGCCTCGGGTGTGAACGCAACTTGTAGGAACAGGGGGTCTTTATCTCAAAGAAATAGGAAGTTATTGGTAGAAAATTTACGCCCTCAAAAGAATTTGAATTTATTAAGTAAAAAGTAGGGGGACAAGGGAGGTAACAAGCAAGCCACCCAGCCAAGCTCCTAGTGAATGGCAGCGCCCCACTACCGACTCTAGTGCCCCTCCATCCCTTTAGCCCCACTGGCCACCCCTGAACACCCCCACCCTACAGCCGCGCGCGACCGTAGGAAGACCAGCGGCCGCAGATGGGGCCGCCCCCCAGCCCTGACAGCGGTCTCGTTGCGCACACGTCGGTGGTCCAATGCTTGAAAGCTGTTTACCGCCACCGCGTCACCCCGAGGGAGCATCTCCAACTCTGAGCGCCGAAGGTTTCATGTTCAAAGACGCGTGGCAGGAAGCCGATTATGCGCACTGTTGTTCCAGGCCCCTTTGGCGCAAACGCGGGCCCCCGGGGCGCAGCGGACTCCGCTGTGCGCGTCCGTCTCGGTGCCTCGGCGTTGCCGCCCCGCCGAGTCGGGAACCCAGCAGCCCGCAGAGCCCCGGGCGGCCGGAGCCCCGGGGAAGGCCGGGCGCGGCGGCCGCGGGCTCGGGGGCGGGGCGGGCCCGCCTCGCACTGTGCTCCGGGGCGGCCGGAGCGCCCGCAGCCAATGGGGGCCCGGGCGCTGCGCCGGGATTGGAGCGCCGGGTGGGCGGCGGGGCCGGGCCGGGGGCGGCCTGCCGGCGAGTCGCCGGCGCGGTTATAAGGGAGGAAAGTTGTGCGCGGAAGGCACAGCCGAGCGGCGCACGCTCGAACGGCGGCTGCAGCAGCAAGGCGGGGCCGCGGGGGAGCGGGTGGCGGCGGGGGAGCCCGGGAGAAGACGCCTCGCTCCCCGCCGAGTCTCGCGGGGGCCTCGGAAAGGTCCCGGAGCCCGAGGACGGGTGCCCGCAGCCATGGGCGGCGTCGGGGAGCCCGGCGGGGGACCCGGGCGGCGCGAGGGCCCCTCGCGGCTTGGGGCGCCGCTGCCCACCTTTCGCTGGGAGCAGATCCGCCCGCACAACCTGCCGGGCGACATGTGGCTGGTCATCGAGCGCCGCGTCTACGACATCAGCCGGTGGGCACAGCGGCACCCGGGGGGCAGCCGCCTCATCGGCCACCACGGCGCTGAGGACGCCACGGTAAGGAAACGCGCCGCCGGCGGGGTGGAGCCTGGCGCTCGCCGGGGCCTGATGGTGGGCATTGTGCCCCGCGGCGCTGCGGGGCCTTAGCGGCCTCCCTCGCTGACCTTTGACCTCCTGGCCGGCGACCCTGAGTCGGGGTGGACCGGCCGGCACCCGAGGAGGGGTAGGGGCCAGGTCGCTGCGCCGAGGGCCGCACCTCGGGCCGTGGGCCGGCTGGGCTGGAGCCCGGCTCCGCCGGAGGAGGGGGCTCCGGGAGGTGGGTGTGTCATGGCGGAAAGCGCCTGCCTAGCCGGGGGTCCTCTTGCTGCTCTGCGTCCCTCCGCTGGGCTCTCGGTTCCCGCAGACCCGCTCCCTCCTGCTGGGAGTCAGGGACAGGGCTGAGACCCTGGGGGCTGGCCAGGCTGAGCCGTGAGAGGCCGGGGGCTGGGCGGCAAAGACCGGGCCTGCCCGGAGGTATGTGGCTTGCCCAAGAGCTGCTGTAAATGCCAGTGAGGGTCAGTGACTCACCTCTCCTGGGCTGGCAGCTGCCTGTGGGAGAACTTTGCCAGCCAGGCTGGGTGGGCCTTCCTGGGAAGCACAATCACCCCAAGAACAGGCTGGCCCCTGGGACCCTGACTTCCCCTTCCCAGCCCGTGTCTAGACTTGTCTTGGACAAGGAGGCGTGGGGCTGGGTCCAGTGACACCGCGTGGCTGGAGTCCAACGGCAGAGCAGCCAACTGGGACACCTCATCAAGCCCTTTCCCTAAGTCCCCCATGGGGCGGGGCATGGGGTTGGGGCCATGATGCTCTGTTCTTGACCATCCGAAATGCTAGCGGGGCCCCACACTGAGTACCGGGAAGGTCTTCAAGGAATTCCAGGGAGTGAATTCCCAGCTGGCAGAACTTAGGCAGCAAAAGAAATTGCGTCCTGCCCCCTATCCCAAGAGGGTCAGTGTCCCTGTTGCCAGGCCACCTGCCCTCTCATGGGTTGGGTGCTCTTCTCAGAACTTTATTTTTTAAAGATTTTATTTATTTATTTTTAGAGAGAGGGGAAAGGAAGGAGAGGGAGAGAGACATCGAAGTGTGAGATGTGTGAGAGATACATCAATTGGTTGCCTCTCTCACGCCCCCAACTGGGGACCTGGCCTGCAACCCAGGCATGTGCCTTGATTGGGAATCGAACTGGCAACCTTTCGGTTCTCAGGCTGGGTGGTCAGTCCCCTGAGCCACACCAGCCGGGGCTACAGGCCTCTTTTAAAGCAATGATTTTCAACCCTTTTCATCCATCTCTTGGCATACATAAACTATTACAATTTTGCAGCACACCAAAGAATATATTTTTGGCTGATCGGACAAAAATAGGTGTAATTTTGAGTCCTGCACACCAGGCAGCTATTGCTGTATTGGCTGTTGTTATTTTTTTACTTGACAGTCAAAGGAAAAGGAGTTTGGTGCTCTTGACTAAATAGCCAGATAGTGCATGTTTTAAAACATGCTCATAGCACACCAGTTGAAAGTGGCACTTTCAGAGAAAAGAGGTTTGTTTGTTTCCTACTTCCATCACAGGAAGCTGAGGGGTTACGGTTGGACGCCTCCTAAAACTTTAGAAAATGACAGAAAGTCTTGTCCTTAGGTGCTGAGGGGCAGGGCGGAGGTCACAGTTTTGACGCTAACTACGGGCCAGCAAGTGTGTGCAAACGCTGCCTGTGTGTGTCTTTGCAAGTATGCGCACTTCCAGCAGGGCATGGGGGTGCGAGACGCCACAGCCTCCCCGACCTCAGCCCCGGGGAGCCCTGGCCACCCCCCTGATGCCTGCTCTGGCCTTTTTCAACCTCTGAGCTGTAGGACAGAATGGGGGCAGCGAGGAGGCAGTGAGAAGGCAACAGAGAGCATTTATTTATTTATTTTAAAAAGATTTTGTTTATTAATCTTTACAGAGAGGGGAAGGGAGGGAGAAGGAGAGGGAGAGAAACGTAGAGGTGAGAGAGAAACATCGATTGGTTGCTTCTCATGCACCCCCAACTTGGGACCTGACCCGAAACCCAGGCATGTGTCCGAACTAGGAATCGAACCAGTGACCCTTCAGTTCACAGGCCACTGAGCCACACCAGCCAGGGCCAGGAAGCATTTATTAACTGCATTTTCCTCCTTGCTGTCCAGACCTCTGCTGGGGACCCTCCCATATGGGAACCCCATCATACAGTTAGCTCATGACCCTGAGAACCCCATCTGACAGTTTTATTAATGATTCCTTACCAATGAAGTCTGTTTCTTGTTTCCAAAAAACAATCTTTCCCCAGGGGCTGGGTCGTAACTTAGCCACTGGAGACCCTGAGTGATCTTGAACCAGGCACGTCATTCCCCCAAGCCTCAGTTTCCTTATCTGTAAAATGGGGAGAGCTCTGGCCCAGTAAGCAGGCTGAGGGCAGAACTGGGCCTTCTCAACTGTGGCCCGAGGGCTGCCATGGCGTTGTTCCTGGCCAGCATGTTTCAGGCCAAAAAGAAAAGGTGGGCTCTGCAAACTGTATAGTGCATTGGGACCCCTCTGCCAGGTGACCTCATCTGGTTCTACCTGTGTGTGTGTAATAGGAAAGAGTCGCATGAGGCCATCTCTTAGCTCCCTCAAGGCCCCAAGCATGGGGCTGTTGCTAGAGGTACCTGGTCTGTTCATGCCAAAGGGGTAATGAGGTGGCTGGGGTTGAGGGATCCCAGTCTTTGTCCACAATGGGCCCACTGGGCACTCCAGTAATTGGACCAGCCCAGTGCCCCTGTGCAGTCTCGCCCAGGCCCTGGGCCTCCTATCCCAGGTTCTGGAGCACAGGTGGGGGTGGGGTGGCCGTCTGGCCGGAGTGGTGTTCCTGAAGCCACCTCCACCAGCCCCCGCTGTCCATCAGCTGCTTTCATGTCCAGGCAACAGAAGTCTTCCTGCCAGGAAATTCCCAGAGTTCCTGTGCCATTAAGTCAGCCGGTGGCCATCCTGGGATCCGAAGCGGGTACCCTGGAGAGAATGCTCCGGGCCCTGGGCCAGGCTTGTCTAAGAGTCGTAAGCAGCCTGAGCCAGCCAGGGAGGGGCGAGGCCCGGCCACTGCAAAAGCTTCTGTTCTGTCTCAAGAGGTCACAATACTCCGTGGTCAGAAGTATACCAGGGCCAGGCGCCGCGCACCCATGATGGCTGCAAAGCCAGATTTATAGATTCTCTTTTAATCCTCAAGGTACCCCTATAAGGCAGGTCCCATGGTCACTATTCCCACTTTACAGCTGAGAAAATGGGAGCTGAGAGAAGCAAAGTGAGTTGAAACTGAAAGTCAGTTCTGGTATTTGAACCCACAGCCCATGCTCCTCCCCACATGCTGCACTGTGACTTAGCTGTTTATTCCATTCATTCATTCTTTAACGATTGAGGCAGGGAGAGTGCCAGGCTCTGCTCGCACTGAGGGGGTGTAGCTGAGAACCGGACCTCTGCAAGGCGGGAGCACCTGAGCAGCTGGACCGGCTGGAGCCCAGGGTCCGCGGTGGGACCCCGCTCCACGCATTCAAGGAGCAGCAAGTGTCTGCCCGGCTGGAGGGCGGTGGTGGGGCGGAGCGGGTGGTGGGGTTGTGGGGTGGCAGGGCCGCTCCTGATGGGCTTCTGCCTCCTTGGAAGCAGCACTTTGGTTTTATTCTAAGGGGGCCTCGCAAGGCACAGCAGGGAAGCCAGCAGAATCGGATAACAGATTCCAGTGATCCCTAATGGAGAAGGGGAAGGCAGAGCCTCCCAGGAGAAGGGCCGGGGGCTAAGGGACGAGATGATGGGTCCCAAAGGGCAGGTGTGGCCAGGGAAGAGGGCAAGAGATGCGGTGGGCGCAGGTGCGCCAGGGCAGCCATCGTGGCTGTCAGACAACAACCTGATGGGGCAGGTACCAGTGTTAGCCCGTTTTGCAGATGAGGAGACTTGAGGCTGAATATGGGTGATATAAAGGGACTTTCTTGGGGCCCTTGGGCTCAGAGGATGTAAAGGGACTTTCTTGGGGCGCTTGGGCTCAGAGGGCGCGGTTGTGTCTGGATGGAAGTTGGGGAGAGGCAGGGCAGATCCTGGGGCTCTGGAGTGGGGGCAGGGCCCAGACGATGCTGGCCGTGAACTTGGAAGACCTGGATCCAGAGCCCACACGCTGTCTGCTTCCATCCACCACACTGTCTGTGGTGAAAGTCCTGCTGCCTAATGATGTGTGATCTGTCTGGGCTCTGTCGGCATTTCCTGCAATGTCCCACCCCCAAGCCCCTTCCCAGCCTTGCTGCGGTGGCCTGCTCCCTCCCTGGGGGAGGGGTCCGGAGTGCCTGGCCCTGGGCAGGGATGGTGTGCAGAGGCAGGGGCGCTGGCAGGCCTCCTGGGTTTTACCGAGGGTCCCCAGCTGCCGTGGGTTATTCCCAGCTGAGAATTGCCAGAGCCTGGTGGTGGAGGACCAAGAGCCAGAGGGCCTGGCTGCTTTGGAGCCACTGCTGGGTCAGTGACACTTGGGAGGCTAAGGGTGTGCTGGGTGGAGGAGACCCTGGCACATGCACCAGCTTGTCACCAAGGACACCAGCCGCTTCCTGGGGGCCTCCGTCCTTGAGCCGGGCTCTGCTGCATGGGTGGGAGTTGTACCTCAGTTTCCCCATCTATAAAGTGGGGGTGCTGATAGAGCTTGCCTGTTGGCCTCCTGCAGGGAGCATCGGGAGAGGACGGAAGGAGCAGTGTCTGGGTGCTGGTTGAGAGTTCCTGCTCTGTCTTCCCACCTGGGCGAGGGAGGGAGGGAAGAATTCCCGGGGTGTCCTTGGAGGCACATCTCCACAGCCCCCTGCCACCTCCTCCGCAAAGGGCCTAAGAAGCAGGCTTAGACCACCCCAGCAGCCCTGCTCCATCCCCCTTCTGATCTGGAACATTCCAGAATCTTGGGAGAGTGGCCAGAAATGCTCCCCGACCCCCACTGCGTCTCATTCCGCAGCCTCAGGTTGGCCGGGACTTGACCCGCAGGATACGGTGTCCTACAGTCTGTCACCCCTGCAGACCCACCCTCCTGGGGCGCTAGATCTGAGTGGACTCAGGAGGTGGCACTTTAGGCCGGTGGGTGGGGGAGGGGACTCAGATCGCAGCCCGGCTGTGGGGTGCTCCCTGGACACGCGCCCTCCATGTGCTCCACCTGCACCTATGGGTTCTGCCCCACAGGCCCGTGAGAGGGACTCTTGTGGCTCCTGATTAACTGATGAGAAAACACAGACTGTGGCTCCGTGGCCCAGCTCCTAGGTGGCAGCTCAGATTCCATCCCAGCAGGCTGCCTCCCACCCCCACCCCAACTCCCACCCCTTCAGCAGCTGCCACAGGGAGCTCAGGGCTGGGGGCAGGTTTCCAGGGCCCAAGCCAGGGCGGGGTGGTGGCTGTATCCTGGGAGGGTGTGGACATCACAGAAGATGGTCCTGGGTTTCTTTTGCTATTATTATCCTATTTTATTGGGAAACCCAGGTCTGCCACTGCAAACTCGGACCTGGCAGGTGCACCCACCATGTGAGCCTCTGCTCCCCCAGTAAAGTGATTCACACCCCTGCCTCCTGGGCTGTGGGGACCTGGCTCTTGTCCGATTGCTCACGCCCACTCTCCAGCCCCTGCTCCAGGGACACCGCTGAGAGAAGAGCCTGCCGCGGCCACCGGCCCCTTAGGTTTAGGGGCACCACTTTTATTCCAGCAGTTATTCCCAGCTTTGTTCCAAGACCCAGGAAGAGGCCTTGAGTGCCACCTGCAGCCTGGTGGGTAGGGGACTGTCCCAGGGTGTGCACCCATGCCCTGGAAGGGCAGTTTTAAGCTCCCCAGGGGTGAGTGGCAGTGGGGCCTCCTGTGGTGCCGGAAAGTTGGTCTGTGCGGCCAGGAAATGCCGGGACCACCCTCCTGTCCCCCACAGCCCAGTCTCAGAGCAACCAGCTTCTTGGCTGCTTGGCACAGTGACCGGCATCCTGGTGGGGACTCTTCCCTGACCCGAAAGGTCCACTGCCTCCCCTGTGGCCCAGGAGTGGCCGCCCCAGGGCTACTGCCACAAGCACGATGGTGTAGTGACACCGGGTTCTGATCCCGCGTCTCCCAAATGGAGCTGCGTAAGTGGCTTAACCTCTCTCGAGTCTTCTGTTGGGCCCTTGGGTCCTTAAGTGGAGGCCGGAGAGGACTGGGTCACAGGGCCCCAGCCAGCATGCCAGAAAAAGCTGTTTGCGGTGCTTCAGGGTTTCATCTGAGGCCAGGGACCCACCTCACTGCCTTCTGAGAGCATAGGAGCACAGCTCGGGGTGCTCTGCTCTCCAGGGACCGGCTGAGCCCCTCTCCCCAACTGGAGCCCTGGCCTGGGGCCCTGAGCAGTCATGTCTCCCCTCGTCACTCCAAGGGATAGCCTGGCTGGAGGTCCCCTGCTAGGTCTGGCTCTGTCCTGTCCCTCTGTGAATCCCCAGGCCTGGCCTGGGAGAATCAGGATTGAGGGAAAGGAGTCGGAGAAGTGGACTTGGTCTTGCAGAGCCTCAGCTGGGGTGCACACTGGTCCCAGGGCACCCGGGAGTCAGCTGGGTGTTGGGGGAGACCACAGGTGGGAGGCAGGGAGTCCTGGGGTGGGAGCCACACATGAGTTTGCGTGCGTGCTGTGTGCGCGAGGTTGGCTGGCTGGCTGAGCATTTCTGTGGGCCCTGAGGGTGTCTGTGTCCAAGTCTTGGCGCTGGGGTGCCGTGGTGGGTGGGTCCGCACATGCGAAGGCACTTTTGCATCAGACACTGACTGCATTTCTGTGATGGGTACGCATCTCCGGGTCCTTGTGAGCGTGCCCGTGGGCCTTTGTGTGTGCGTGGGCTCTGCGTGCTGCCAGGGGACTCTCAGAGGAGACGAGAAGGAATCAGTCAACACTCACTTGGCCTTAAGAAGGAAAGAGTGCTGGCTGGTGTGGCTCGGTGGGTGGAGCGCCAGGGTCACTGGTTCGATTCCCGGTCAGGGCACAAACCTGGGTTGCAGGCTGGGTCTCTGGTTGGGGTGCTTGAGAGACCACCACACGCTGATATTTCTCTCCCTTCCCCCCTCTCTAAAAGTAAAAAAAATAATTTTAAACATTTTTTTTTTTTTTAAAGATTTTATTTCATTATTTTTAGAAAGAGGGGAAGGGAGAGAGGCAGAGAGGGAGAGAGACATCAATGTATGGTTGTGTTTCACCTGCCTCCAGCCACAAACCTGACTGGAGACCTGGTTTGCAACCTGGTTATGTGCCCTGGCTGGGGAATCGAACCTGCGACCTTTGGGTTCGCAGGCTGGCGCCTTAACCACTGTGTTACCAGCCAGGGCAATTTTAAACATTTTTAAAGGGAAGAAATTGACACAGGCTATAACAAAGATGAACCTTAAAGACATGCTAAGCGACAAGTGAGCCACTGAAGGACAAATATTGTGTGATTTCTCTTCTGTGAGGTCTCGGGTAGTCACATTTATAGAGAAAGCAGAATTGAGGGGTGGGGAGTTGGGGTTTAATAGGGAGATGGGAAAGTTCTGGAGCCGGAGGTCGCCCAACAATGGAATACACTCAGTGCCACTGAATGATTAAAGGTGGTTAACGTGGTCAATTTTACACGTGTTTTACTACAATTAAAAAATTAAGGAAACGGCACTCTCTCTAGAGCACGCCCACACCTTTCTCCCGTAGCTGTGCACCTCTCTGCCCTCTCTCTCCTGAACTCGGAGGGTGTAGGAAACTTGCGGCCAGGACAGCAGTGGGCCGTGGCAGCCTGTTCCCGCGGACCCCTGAACCTGTCTCCAAGGCCCGCCCCCGGCTCACCCCTGTCGCTGGGACTGGGACTGCTCAGGGAGTTCCCGCAGCCCTGCGTGGCTCACTTCTTCCCGGGAACGTTTCTGAAGAGCCAACGCAGAGCACTGCCTAGGCTGTCCTGTTGCTTCTCCTGCCCAAAGTCCTTCCTTGTTTCCCTGTCCCCAGTGTTCATCATCGTACTCCCAGAGTCCCCTGGACTTGTGCTGGGAACTCTTTCCTACACCAAGTCAAGAGCCCACACGCGACAGGCCAGCCTGGGGCAGACCCATTCTGGGCCCCGTCCCAGCCCTTACCCCCCAAAAAGAAAAAAAAAAAGAAAACAAACCTCAGCAGCCCAGAGCCAGTAGGCCCTGCAGTCTTGTCTGGATTGGTCGCTGGATTTGCTTAGTTCCAGGCACAGCAGACTTGCTCAGGGTCACAGTGAGCAGGGTCCGCTGAACCCCAAGAGAAGTCTTCCTTCCTAGCTCCCTCCCAGCTCCCGGCCAGGGCCCTGCAGCTCCCTGGGGGGCAGCCTGTCCTCCAGCCCCCGCCCTCACAGGAGGGGAGAGTTGCATTGAATGGGATACACAGCCCACTCTTCTGTAGGGAACTCCAGGGAGGGGCCCCTTCCCCAGGGCCTAGGCTATTCCAGAAACCTCATCCTCCCTCCCTCCCCTCACCCTGACCCCTGTCCCACACAGCCCTGGGCCAGTGAGAGCACAAGGCATCCTGCAGGTGTGGCCTCTAGGCGGGTCCCAAGCTGCATCCTCCCCTCAGGACCAGGGGGGCCTCTGCTGTCCCTTCTGTGAAGCTGGTGGGCTCATTAATGAGAAAACAATAGGAGGCCGCTGTTCTCAGTCAACCTTCAAAGGTATTTCCTTTAGCAGCCAGGCCCCTGGGACACCACCATTCTAGTCATTGCTTCTTCAGCTCAGGCTGCTGGGTGGCTGTGCCGCCTCCTTCAGGGCCTCTGGAAGCCCGCGGACAAAAACCACAGTAAGGAGCCAGGAGACAAGGTCGGGAGGACTAAGTGAGCCCCAGGTGGGAAGTTCAAGTTTGGCAACATTTCAGAAATGCCCAGGCCACTGACCTCGGAACGAGTGTCTTCTTCCAGCCCTTACCTCCCTGCCGGTTTCTCACTTCCTCTAACCCGGTCACCTGCGTCGCATCCCGCCCCACCCCTGCTATCACAGAAAATGTTAGACGATGCATTTAATTTACTTTTTTTAAAAACTCGCATTTCCTGTTTCTGCTTTTAAAGTGAACTATTCGAGTATCGTACTTATGAGCCCTCGAGGTCTCAGTCAGTGGCCCCCGACTTGCTTGTCTTCCCCATGGCCCGGCCGCCCTCCGTGTAAGTTTCCGCCCACACGCGCACTGCCCTACGCTTCAGCTTGTGGCTGGGAAATGAGACATTGGAGCCAGGCCTTATTTTATACGCAGTAGAAAACCATGCAATTTCCAGAAAGCTCTTTTTTTTTTCTTTTGAAAAGTTGAACCCAGCCATGAAAGAAATCAAGAGTCTTCCAGGGAGACCTTTCTGCAAATCCAGATTTTCATACACCCAGCCAGGTCTGGAGAAGAGCCCCTGTGCTGGGTGAAGCAGCCGGGGCCTGGGGGGTGGGGGCGGGGGCGGGGGACCAGGGCAGGCCCACCGGTGAGGCTGACCCATGTGGAGCTGTTTCCATGACCGCTGACCCGCCAGCTGACTCTCGGTCCACGTGTCTTGTCTGCTCTGCCCTTCCATCAACAGTCTTTCCACCTTGCCTACTGCCTCTGGGTGCTGCGCCGGCTGTCTGTCTGTCTGCCCACCTGACTGTCTGCTCTCCCTCAGGATGCCTTCCACGCCTTCCACCAGGACCTCAGTTTTGTACGCAAGTTCCTGCAGCCCCTGCTGATCGGAGAGCTGGCCCCAGAGGAGCCCAGCCAGGATGGACCCCGGAATGTGAGCAGGGCCCTGGTGGAAGCTAAGCCATTCCTGGAGGGACGGGGTGGGGGGTGGGGGGGTAGCATGTCTGTCTGCATTACCCCAGGGGCTGCAGGCTCAAGGCTGGTTTGCCATCCCTTCC
The DNA here is from genome assembly GCA_004026585.1 of Noctilio leporinus. Lineage (NCBI taxonomy): Eukaryota > Metazoa > Chordata > Mammalia > Chiroptera > Noctilionidae > Noctilio > Noctilio leporinus. The sequence continues at coordinate 56,864 of PVIW01002735.1, read as the reverse complement.
TTGGTGGGCAGCTGTAGGGAGGGCTGCTGGGAGCCTGGCAGGAGCCCCCAGCGCAGTTCTGAGGATATTGATGAGCTGCACTTTTAATTTTTTTTAAATTGTTGTATTGATTATGCTGTTACCGTTGTCCCAGTTTCTTTTCCCTTTGCTTCCCTCTGCCCAGCAACACCCTCCCTCCCGCAATCCCACCCCCCTTAGTTCATGTCCATGGGTCATGCATGTAGGTTCTTCGGCTTCACCCTTTCCTGTGCTCTTCTTAACATGGCCCTGTCTGTTCTGCACCCACCTGCTACGCTTCTTAACCCCTGCACCTTTCCCCCATTCTTCCCCTTCCTCTTGCCAGCCGATAACCCTCCGGAGGTTCCCCATACCTACGATTCTGCTCCCACTCTGGGTGTCTGCTTAGTTGGTTTTTGTTTTTATTTTTTTAGATTCTGTTGCTGATAGTTGTGAGTGTGAGCTGTGCTTTTAAGGTTTTGCTCTGGCTTTCCTGCTTCTCACGTCCCCCCAGCCTTTACCACTAGGCAGCAACCCGGGTCACTCCCTAAGCCAGGTGCTCTTGTCCCTGACCCCTCTGGCCACAGCCCCTGGGCCTGGTGTGGGAGGAGTGGTCTCGGGGGGTTTCTGGGCCAACTGGGACCTCGCTTCCTCGCCTGACGGGCCACTCACCATGGCAGGCCCAGCTGGCCGAGGACTTCCGGGCCCTGCGCCAGGCAGCCAAGGACATGAAGCTGTTCGAGGCCAAGCCCACCTTCTTCGCCATCCTGCTGGGCCACATCCTGGCCATGGAGGTGCTCGCCTGGCTCATCGTCTACCTCCTCGGCCCCGGCTGGGTGCCCAGCACCCTTGCCGCCCTCATCCTGGCCATCTCCCAGGTGACTCCAGCACTGTCTTGACACCCCCAAACTGTCCAGTAGACACCTGTGAACATTCTGGATGTATTTGCTGAATGAATGAATGGATGGATGGATGAACAGGCAGCCAGAGACCCCAAAAGGTGTGTATCTGGGGGTCAAGCTGGATTTGAAATGGGCTGAAGAAGCTCTGTACTTAACCCTGAATGAGCACAGGGCGTGGAGCCAGAGGGCTGCTGCCCCACAGCCCTGTGACGTGCAGGGCCGTAGACCTGAAACTCGGCGTTCTGTAAAAGAGGAAGCTGGTGCCCGGGTCCTAAAATGGAACATTAGCTATGGGTGTGCCTGGTGAGCTGGGGGTGGGGCTCCCTGGGCCTCCAGGCCGCCAGCACCTCCCCCGCGGCCAGAGCCAGGTGCCAGGGTTCTTGAGTCTGCCTCTCTCCCCAGGCTCAGAGCTGGTTTCTGCAGCACGACCTGGGCCACACCTCTGTTTTCAGGAAGTCCCGCTGGAACCACCTGGCCCAGCAGTTTGTGATGGGACAGCTGAAGGTGAGGGCGGGTTGCATGGTGGCCGTCGAGGGGCTGAGTGGGTGCCGCTCGGGACTGCCTGAGTGTGGGGGTGTGGAGTGGTGGGCACGGCCCGGCCCCACCCCTGAGAGACCTCTTCCCTGCAGGGCTTCTCGGCCCACTGGTGGAACTTCCGCCATTTCCAGCACCATGCCAAGCCCAACATCTTCTACAAAGACCCAGATGTGACCTTGGCGCCTGTGTTCCTCCTGGGGGAGTCATCTGTTGAGGTTTGTGGGGATGAGGTGGACACACACAGCCTGGGCTTGCAGCTCAGGGGGGCCGGTAGCTCCTGGGGCCCCACTGTGGCCCGGCCCCAGCCCTCAGCCAAGCCTCCCGCTGGAATTCCAGGCTAAGGTACTGCCTCCCAGTCTCCCAGCCTGCTGGTGACGATGGGCTCAGTTGTTAGAATCTAGAGTCACCCTTGTCCCGTGGTCCCAGCCAGCCCCCCGCCCCAGCCTGGGAAGAGCAGGCCCTGGGTGCTGCCCTCCCCAGCCACTGCCTATCTCCACAGTACGGCAGGAAGAAACGAAGATACTTACCCTACAACCATCAGCACCTGTACTTCTTCCTGAGTGAGTGTCCCTTTGTCCACACAGTGGTGGGGGGACATGGCTGGGGTGGGGATCATGCCTGAGCCTGCACTGCCTGCCAACGCTGGGCAGCTTCCAGCCACCTCTTGGGAACGGGGTACTAGCTCACCATCCCTCGGCACTGGCACCTGCAGGCCTCTCCCAGACCCATGCCTGCTGCCCAGCCTGCAGCCTCTGCTGACTGTCCCATTGCCAGGCCTCTGCCCTGGCCCGTGCCTGTACCTGAGCCCGTTCCTCTGCCTGAGGTGCCTTGTGGCCAGAGGTAGACACAGCCCTGCCGGGAGCTTTCAGAATTCCTTCCTACCCACACATCAGAGCGGGCCAGAGCTCTAGAGCATTTGCATAATTGTTGGGGCAGGTAGAGCAAGGGCTCAAGGAGTGTGGCCAGAGGGGACAAGATGGGGACATGCAAGGCTGGCCCGGACCTGCAGAAGGGATACGGGAGGCGGTGCAGCAAGGAGCAGCCTGGGGAGGCTCAGATGCCGAGGGAAGCGTGTGGACCGGGCCTGGAGAGTGATGGGGGTTCAGCCTGGCTGGCTGGGCCCAGCACCAAATCCTGGTGGCATTTCCCGGAGTCACAGAGCCCCCCACCGCACCCCACCCTATCGCCCGGCCGGCTCAGCTCCCCGCCCCGTGCCTGAGTCCTGTCGTGCCCTCCTTGCAGTTGGCCCACCGCTGCTCACCCTGGTGAACTTTGAGGTGGAGAACCTGGCCTACATGCTGGTGTGCATGCAGTGGAGGGTGAGTGGGCCCTGCTCCGGTCCACCAGGCATACCGCCTTGGTGGCAGGAGGTGGGGTGTCGGGGAGCAGCCCCTGTCCACGAATGCAAACAGGTGTGTGTGCATGTGACGGTGAGGTACACGGTGCAGGGGGAGGGTGGATGTGTGCCCTCCCTTGGGGTGGGGACCCAATGGGCTGACTCTGCCAGGCTTTTGTGTCCCAGCCACGGGTCCCCCATCCCAGCACATCCGTGGCACCTTTACTGCCGTGTTCAGCTGGCAGGGTGAGGACCCCGCCCCTTTCCCTGGCTGAGAAGACCAAGGCCCAGGGAGGGGCAGTGATCTGTCCAGGGCTCCGAGGCATATCACGCAGAAGGCTCGGATGACCGTGGCTGCCCCCCCCCGTGCGCTTGGAGACTCATGTCCTCCGCTGTCTGCAGGACCTGCTGTGGGCCGCCAGCTTCTACTCCCGCTTCTTCTTGTCCTACCTCCCGTTCTACAGTGTCTCTGGGGCGCTGCTGCTCTTCGTGGCCGTCAGGTACAGCAGTTCGGAATAGCAGGGATGGGGGTCACATATCAGTAGCAGGGGACCCTGGCCCACAGCACTCCGCCCTCAGAGCCTCCCTGGGCTGTAGGAGAATCAAATGGGATGCGAGTGGCTGGCTCCTTGGGGCAGTGGGTCTGCAGGGAACGGCCCCTAAAGCTGCTCTGGCCTCAGCCTGGCATGGCGTCTCCTCCTCTCAGCTGCTTTAGACACCAGCCGGGGAGGGTTTAGCACAATCCCATTGTACAGATGCGGCAGCTGAGGCCCAGGTCTGGTCTAAGTGGTGAGCTGGACGGACATGGCAGTGCCTGAGCCTCCCCACAGGGTCCTGGAGAGCCACTGGTTCGTGTGGATCACACAGATGAACCACATCCCCAAGGAGATTGGCCGCGAGAAGCACCGGGACTGGGCCAGCTCGCAGGTGGGCAGCGGGTGGGGGCATCCCAGCTGAGGGGAGGGGCCCTGCTGGGGAGGCCATGACCCCAGGGCTTTGTGCCAGCCTCCCTCACCGGTACCTTCGCCTGCCCCGGCAGCTGGCAGCCACCTGCAACGTGGAGTCCTCACTCTTCATTGACTGGCTCAGTGGGCACCTCAACTTCCAGATCGAGCACCAGTGAGTGCAGGCCCTGGTGCCCAGCAGGGGTGCCCGTCTTTCCCTGGGGAGGTCGAGCTGGGAGCCCTGGACTCCTGGGGGGCCTGGGTGGTGATGGGTGGTGGGAAGTCTGGCACCGCCGACCTCAGGTATCAGCCCATGCTCTCCCCCTACCCCAGCCTCTTCCCCACGATGCCCCGGCACAACTACCACAGGGTCGCACCGCTGGTCAAGGCGCTGTGTGCCAAGCACGGGCTCATGTACGAGGTGAAGCCCTTCCTCACCGCCCTCGTGGACATCGTTGGGTAAGGGCTCCTGGTGGTCCCCAAGGGCCCCACTCCGCCCTGGGCCCCACCAGCCCCCCTCTCAGCCCACACTGGTCCCCCTCTAAGAGCTGACACTCAAGGCCTTTCCCATCAGCCTGCCGGTCCTCGGCTGTGGCCTTCTGCCCTCCCCAGCGTTCCCTGGCACCCCACCGGCCAGGCCCAGCCAGAGGGGCTACAGACACACCAGGAGAACAGGTCTGGGTCCCTGCTGTGTCCTAACATGGGAAACAGAAAACGAGTGGTTAAAATAAGTAAATTACAGAAACATGTGAGAAAGGGAGAAGTGCTTCATCAAGAAACAGCTGCAGAAGCTAAGGATGGCAGCAGGGGAGTGGCCGCCAGTGCCAGGCAGGGGTTACTGCGTTTAATTAGGCGGCAGGTGGCTGGTATTGGGGGGAGCGGGAGGGCTGTGGCGACATCAGGGACCGCAGGGCAGAAGCCCTGAGGCAGGTGCTGCTGTGTGGCAGCCACTGGGCGGTGGAGGGCGCACAGGGACTGGGCTCTGGACTGATGCTCTGCCCTCCGCCAGGGGGCCGGCCTTGGCCGTGGGCAGCAGGTCAGACTCCCCAGCCAGGGCTCTTCCACCTCCGCCTCGACACACTTCCCTTGACTTAGACTCCCTTCCTTCTGCCCTGGTGTTTGAACTCCTGCTTCTCCTTCATGCCCCTCCCAGCCCTATCCTGAGACCCTGCCACTCGGCCGGGCCCTGTGACAACACCTGGCTCAGGGTTTCCCAACCAGCCGTTGAGATTTCTGGCTCCTCCGCAGGACTACATCTGGCTACTTACTGGGGGGCAGGCCCCACAAATCTCTAGGTCGCAGGGCCCAGCAGGGACGGACAGGCGCACCTGCCTCCTGCCTAGAGTTGACCTTGGGTCGACCCCTCTGGCTCCCTCCCAGGTCTAGATTCCACCCCGGTTCAGGTTCAGGTTCAGGTAGCTTCATTTCCCAGCCCCGCTTCAGCCCCAGCCAGCTGCCTGCCTCACAGGACTGGCAGGGGAATGGGGATACCGCCGGTCATTCTCACCATCCTGGGGCAAGGCGGTTGGTATCTAACGGTGGAGTCCTCAACACCCACCCCTCCCCCTCCCAGGTCCCTGAAGAAGTCTGGCAACGTCTGGCTGGAAGCCTACCTCCAACAGTGAAGGCAGCTCCCAGGGCTGAAGCAACCACCAAGCCAGCTCAGGCATGAGGACCCCCCACCCAACCTGGGCCCTGGGGGCCCCAGCAGCCCTGCCATCTTGCCCTCGGCTCTCTTGCCTGTCTGCTCTGCAGCCCCAAGGCGCAGTCCTTGGCCTAACAGGACAGAGGCTAGGGTGATGGTACTTAAAGCCACACCGTGAGCATGGCATGTTTTCTGGAGCAAAGATTTAGGGAAAACTGTTATTTTTATATAAAAAACAAACCCATATATATTATGGAATAAACTATTGAACTTGCATGAATTTTTTAAAAGATTTCATTTATTTGTTTTTAGACAGGGGGGAAGGGAGAAGGAGAAACATCAGCCAGTTGTCTCTCGCCCCTGCCCCAGCTGGAGACCAAACCCACAAACCAGGCATGTGCCCTGACTGGGAATCGAACCTGCCACCTTTCACTTTGCAGCTGAGCCACACTGGTCAGGGCTGAACTTGCATAAATTTTGAAGCCAGAGTCTGCCAAGATCCCCAAGAGTTCAGGCCCTTGGGCCATCAGGGTGCTGGGGGTGGGGGATGGCTGGATGGTCGCTTTTGTGGTTCCCTTCTCGTCTGGGTCACATAGGCCTGCCGGCCTGCCTGGTCCCTTCCTGTTTTTCAGCCACTCACCAGTAGCCTTGGGTGGTCACATGGGCTCTCCTCAGTTCACTCCTGGGCACAGTGGGACAGGGCTGGTACAGCCGATGAGGGCCCAGGGCCCAGGACAGGGAATCCAGTGTGTCCTGGACCTGCACTGGGCTCCTCCCCCAGCCTCTGTGATGAGGAGCCTCAGAGAGCCATGGGCAGGGGCCACCTGGCCATCTCAGTACTGCCCGTGTCACTGTACCTGTCAGGGTGCAGCTTGAGTGCACTCAGCCACCCACAGGCTGTCCCGATGCCTGCCTGGAGCTAGATGCCTGCCTGCAGCCGCTGCAGTGACTGAGCTGGGCCCCTGAGAAATGGCCATTTCTGTCCCTGGAGTCCGAGAGCAGCATCGGGGCCTTGCCCTGGCTCACCTTGGCCTTAGGCAGGTACTGCCCTGCCCTTAAAGTCTGGCTCCACGTCTGGAAAATGGGTACAGTTGGCCTCAGACCTGGGGTTCAACAGTTCCGTGGAGAGCTTTCAGTTGCCCCTCAGGGCTTCTCAAAGGTGGGAGGGAGGGAGAGCTGGGCTCCTGGGCCTCTGTGACCCCAGCACCCACACAACAGCAGCTCCAAGCTGAGGCAACGGCCTCATTTGAAGTGTCAGCAATTTCAAGAAAATTTTGAAATGCTGAGCTAGAGTGTGAGGGCCTTTGTGGAGGGGGAGCCAGAGTCTCCCCACACCAGCTACAGGATGATCCCCCGCTTTTTGTTAGGGCCTCCCCCACTGCCCTGGACGGGGGTCCCTTCGGGAAACAGAAGGGGTGCAGCTACTGCAGCTCTTGTTCAGCCCTTCCTGGGACGCCTCGGCCCCACCTTGACCCATGACACCCAGCTTCCCCTCTTTGGAGTCCAGTGGACATCAGGCAAGTCTTGCTTCTGTCAGGACTCAAGGCTGTGTGGTCCTGGGGAAGTTATGTGACCTCTCTGAGGATCCCGTGGCCTCCTACTGTGACGGAAGACAAGGACTGTGTGGAAGGCTCTCAGAATAGGGCCCAGCAAAAGCTCCGGAACGACGTATTTTCTTCACGCAGCTCGGTATCCTGGAACATCACCTGCTCTGACTTGGGATAAGTCCTTGGTTGCTTCTGAGCTTGTTTACCCCTTGAAAGGTGTTTCTGCCTTGAGAGCAAATTCCTTACGTCCAGGGCTGGACCCACTCAGGGTCCCTGAATAGGCTGTTCCCTCTGCTAGGAGCCCCGCTTCCTGTGTCCACCACTGGAAACCCTGCTGGTTCCTGGTGCCGCGTGGGCCCTTTCGTGGCACTCCCACTCTCCCCTGCCAGGGCAGATGGTCAGTACCTTTCCTGCCGTGGCTTTCATGCTTTCCTCCGAGAGATACAACACCCCGGACGCAAGGCTGCGGGGCCGCACCCAGCGCTAATGCCGAGCCTGCAGCACCACCTGGAGGCCGCCGGCGTACCTGCACCGTCGCGGGGACCATGCTCCGTGCCGCCCCTGGTGGTGACCACGGGCAGCGCGCCCCCGCGTCTGCACAGGGGTAGCTGCCCTGGTAACTGGCTTCAAGGGACCCTTGGCGAAGCCCTCTGGCCTCAAGCAGCCACCCCCAGCTGTCCTTGTCACACTCTGTCCCTCAGGCTAGAGCCCCTGGGGACAGGTCAGCACCCTTCTCCTGAGCTGTCTACCTGAAGCTTCCTTAGGTAGTCAGGGAGCAAGTGCTGGCTCCGCAAAGGGACAGGGAAGGGTCTGGGTGGGGGGCGCCTCTGAGAAACCCCATGTCTCTGCTTTATGGGCCGCACAGTCTTGGCACCTGAAGAAACGCAAAACTACTGAAGGAAGCCACGACTCTGCTAAGAATCACCTGTGGGCTGACCCAGGCTGGTGGTGGCAGTTAAAAGAAACCAGCCAGGAGGGGCTAGTAGGGTGGCAACTGTCTGTGACAGGACAGGTTGTGGCTCTTCCACTGGTCTTTCCCACACACCCCTCCCCACCCGTGTCCGGGAGCACTTGGCCTTGGGCTTTCCAAGCTCCCTGCGCCTGGGACTGACTCCCCAGGATACTTGCGTCTGAACCAGATGATTTGGAAGAAAGACCTAAACACTTTCAAATTTAAAAGAATCATTCAAAACGGTCAACTGTGAAGACATGAATAAAATTTAAATCCCACGTGCTAGGTGGGTGCTTGTTCTGCTTCTACACGGCCAGTCTGGTTAGAAACAAAGCACAGCCAGGAGAGCTCAGGCCTTCCTGACCCCCCGGGCCTCTGTTTCCTCACAGACGGTGGTAGGTGCCCCTGGGACCCACCGCTTATTATTTCCATCGCAGGGGTGGGATCAGGGGTTCTCCGAGAAGCTGAGTCCAGGGACAGGCCTTTCTGGGGAAGGTGCACCTGGGACAGCTGAGGAATCTTTATTTTTTTTTAATATTTAATTTACTATTTTTAGAAAGAGAGGAAAGGGAGGAGGCAGAGAGGGAGAGAAACATCAACGTATGGTTGCCCTTCACCTGCCTCCAGCCATGGAACTGGCTGGAGACCTGACTTGCAACCTGGTCATGTGCCCTGGCTGGGAATCGAACCAGTGACCTTTGGGTTCGCAGGCCAGCTCCTGTCTACTGAGCCACCAGCCAGGGCTGTCCCCACCTTTTTGACACAAGGGTGATTAATATTTCAGGGCAAAGTTGGGGGAAAGGAATCACAGAGAAGACCCAGGTGCCCATGAACCTGAGCCAAGATGTCCCCTCATAGCCACCATGTCCACCTCGCCTGCCACTTCTCCCTGGGATCCTGGCCTTGAAGGCCTCTAATAGGTCTATAGGAGGGCAAGGCCAAGGCTTCACAGATGTTGACAGGTCAGCATCCTTGGGGCCTATAGCCCAGTCCCTTCATAGTACAAATGGGGACACTGTGGCTCAGAGGGCCCAGGAGGGCAATGAACTTGCCCAAGGCCACTCAGTGAGCCAGGGTGGTCTCTGGCCCGGCCTAAGCTGCTTCTGCTTCTTGATCCTACTCGAGTCCCTGGGCCCACCCGGCAAATCACACACATCCTGCTTGAGTCACCTGGATGTCCCTGCCAGTTATACTGAGGTCACAGGCCAAACAAGAGGGGAACAAAGGTCTACTCTGAAGCTGGGGCAAGACGCAAGGCCAGGAAGGGAGCCCTTGAGGCCCAACTCTGACCCTCTTGGCCCTTCCATAGTTTGCCTAGCTTGACCTGCCCACTGAGTTGCCCCAGAGGCAGTGGGTCCTCAGCAGCGTGGGGTCAGTGGGAGGCCAACAGGTACATTCATTCCCTTGGACTTTTCCCAAGCTCGGGGGTCTAGAGCCCACCTGTGGAAAGGCCCCCTTGGACTGTCTCCATGATGCTGCCTATGAACTGGTGAGTCATGCACAGCTGGGAGGGCTCGGGCTTCCCCACAGCATGGGGACTGAATGAACCCAGGGGCCACAGCGGAAGTGTTGGTCTCCAGAGCTTTTCTCAGAGGTTCTGAGACTCTCTTTTGCCCCCAGGGCTGCATCCTGACCAAGAAGCAGGCGAAAGGGAGGTGGCAGAAGCCAGCGGGAGCACAAGGCAGTCCACACACCAAGGAAGTGAGAATAAAATTACTTCTTTTATTTCCAAAAAGAGTAGGGCTGGGGAGCAACATGGTAAAAATTAAGATCCGTTCCCTAAGGATCCATCGGCCTTGGGAGGAACACAGCCCCTTGGGCCTGTGCTTCCCCAGTGGCAGGGCCGCAGATGGGCCCGCGTTGCCATGGAAACTGGAGGTCGGCCACAGTGAACACGGGCGCCCCCCGCTGGCCAGAGCTGGGGGACAAGATGCCCTCCCCGCAAAGGCCCTCACTCGGAGCTTGTTCCTGCCTCATGTTGCCTCCGAGCTAAATGTTGGTTAGTGGGTTAGGTTTCCAAGTGCAGTAGGCTCTGGGTCCCTGCCAGGGTGGCAGGCTCCCCTCCTGCTCCCCACTTTCCTGTCCCTTCAGTTCCCGGCCTCCAGCCCCAAACTTGTCTTATAGCTGCACTTCCCACATGGCTCTCGTGAGGTCCTCCCCGACCCCCCCAGCTCCTCAGTGTCACCTCTGGGACTCCCTCCTTCTCTGCCCACTGCCCTCCCAACACTGGTGGCCCTGACAGTGACACTACGGCCCCCCTGGCCTCAGTGAGTGAGCCCAGCTCAGCCCACTGCACGGCCTGGGGAGAGCTTGGGGGCGGTGGCCAGAGGCAGATGGTTGCAAGACCCAGCCCCGGTGCCACCCCACCAGAAGGTATCCTGTTGCAAAAGGTTAAAAACAGTAGAAGACACAAGCGAGCCGGAGACGGGGCTGCCTGGCCGGTAACAGAGCATTTGGAGAAAAGCTCAAACGCTCGAGCATCTAAGGCCTCCCAATTCGGACAGCACATCCGGATGGGAGGAAGGGATAGGGCTGAGCCCACAGACCCTGGCCTGGCCCCCAACCGCTGCAGGGCCCACCTGCGGGACTGCCCCCCTGGAAGCAAGGTCACAGGCTCTGGAGGCGGGAAGAGGGTGGACGATGGAGGGATGAAGAGCCCCGGCCCTGGTCAGAGGGCTCCAGTGGGGTGAGGACCTTTTCCTGGGCCCAAGGTCTGCGCAAGCGGCAGCCTGGAATCACGAGGCATCTCCCTATAAAGGGCGGGTGGTGGGCGCTGTCCGGCAGGGTCGTGGGGCCAGGCCTGCTGGGTCAGGGAGCCCTCTTGCTGACTATGACCAGCCCCTTGGGCCGGGGGCTGAGGGAGAACGAGGGAGCGCGAGGCCCGGCGGCTGCTGCTGGGGTCCAGATGCACCTTGGGCCCTCTCAGCTAGCAGATGCTTAGGATGAGGTGCCATGGGCCACCTTGCCCACTGTTCCTGGTGGGAGGGACTGACAGAGGCAGGTGAGGGGTGTTGCAGGTCGAAGTGAAAGAAAAATTGAGAACAGGAGAAAGACCGAAAATGGGGTCCATGAACCCCGCCTCGTGGACACCACTCAGGACAAAACCCCACCCCTCCCTTTGGCCATCATCCCCACCTGCTCCCCCTTCCCCATGGGCACCCCAAGGCCGCAGCTTCATTTGTGGAGGTAGGCGTCCAGCCATAGCTCCCCAGACTTCTTCAGGGACCTGGGAAGAACGGGGTGGGGACAGTCAGGCACGGGGAGAGGGGCCGGGGAGCCCTAGGGAGTAGGTGGGGTGGGGAGGCCAGCCGGGGGTGCAGGTGCTTCCTCTCAGCTCTCAACCCAGAGCTGCCTACTCAGGGTGCCCAGGGGAAGGACAAGGGAAGGCCGTCATCCAGCCCAGAGAGAAAAGCCAGGCAGTTCTTCGTGGGGCACCTATGCTGGCAGAACTCCGTGCCCTCTTGTGGTTGTCACACCATGGGTGGTCCCAGCTATGTGCCTCTCTGTCCTCGCCCTGCGCCCCGGGGGCTTCAGGGACCCCAGCACCCGTGGGCTCCCCCTTACCTGACGATGTCCTGCAAGGCCCTCAGCAGTGGCTTCTCCTCGTACCGGATGCCGTGCTTGGCACACAGCGACTTCACCAGCGGCGCGACCTTGTGGAAGTTGTGCCGGGGCATGGTGGGGAAGAGGCTGCAGGAAAGTAGGGGGCGGAGTGTGAGGGCCCCTGGCTCCTCCCTCAGCCCACAGAGGCTCTCCCTGTGTGCCTACTGAGGCAGCTGGCACGTGGGTGGGGCGTTGTTCGTGGCCAGCTGTTTGTGCCCTGGGGACCGGAAAACCTGGTGGCGAGGAACAGAACACCGTGTTTTTCTGAAGAGGAAGTAGGTTAACTAGAGCGGGTGAGGGGGAAAGCAGTGACTAAGAGGCAGGAGAGGATGAGGGATAGCAGGGGTGTGGGGGGTGTCCCTTGGCATCTCAGCTCCAGGCAAGCTAGCTAACCTCGCTGGGCCTCAGTTTCCCTGTTAATAAAACGGGGTCCATCACCCACCCCACCAGGCTCCCAGGATCAAGGGAGGTGCTGGTGTACGCTCTCTGTGGGCACAAGGCGCCAGCCGCACGTGGAGGCACGGCTGTCGCTGTGACGGTGGGGCACAGGAAGCCTCTCCCTGGCCTCCGTGAAGGCGGCTGTGGAACGTGCTCTAGGGCTGGAGGGTGGCCGGTCTCACCGGGGCGCAGAGGCGGCCCTCACTGCTGCTCTGCCCAGACGGGGCTGGTGGCCACTGCCCTCCCACCGCACGTGGCCCGCCTGCCCCCAGCCCACCCGCGCCTGCACTCACTGGTGCTCGATCTGGAAGTTAAGATGCCCGCTGAACCAGTCATTGAAGAAGGACTGCTCCACATTGCAGGTGGCTGCCAGCTGCCAGAGGAAGGAGGAGGAGCGGCAAGGGGTGAACGGAGGGCCTCATCTCCTTCCCAAGGCCGCCTTACCCTCCAAGTCACACTGTTCTGCCTGGAGTCCTCACCCACCCAGAGTCCCTGCTGGTCCCTCCCAAGGAGTCCTGCCACCCTTTGCTGCTTAGCCCTGTGCCAACCAGCAGGACAGCCCCGCACAGCTCTGGGTCCACCAGGCAGCCACGCTTCTGGCAAACACAGGCATGGACTGCAGGCCCCGGTGGCCTTACCTGGCTGCTGAACCAGTCTCGGTAGGGCTCTCGGTCAATCTCCATAACGATGTGGTTCATCTGCGTGACCCACACAAACCAGTGGCTCTCCAGAAACCTGGGAGAGAGGGCCGCTCAGTGTTGGAGCCCTGGCTGCCTTGCTGGCCAGGGCACCCACCATGTGGGAGCAGCTTCCCCTGCCAACCCTGAGTCTCCCAGGGATCTCTTGTCAAAGCTCCAGTCAACACCGGTGCTCAGGGACCCGGGATTAACCAGGGTACCTGATGAAGTTGAGAAACAGGATGGCTCCAAGGACCCCGTAGAAAGGGACGTAGGTGATGAAGAAACGGGTATAGTAGCTGATGGCCCAGGCCAAGTCCTGCCAAGAGAAACATGGTTGGGTGTGGGGTGACCCCACCCTACCTGGCACTGTGTACTGACCACAGGTGTGTACACAGCACTTCGCATGCCCTGCTAGACACAGGTATCCAAGAAACTCCACCGGGCGCAAGGTCCAATGAGCAGTATGCGCCTATGGGTGCAGGGTTTGCGAGTCTTTGTTTCTAAGGAAATGCTGAGTACCTGGCAGCAGGAAGGGACCTGTGTGCTGATTTCAGGGAGAAAAACAGGGATGCTGACTGTGGGCACCCCCACCCCGACACCCGCAGGCTCACCAACAGCCCTGTGGCCCTGTGCGCACTCCTTCCTCCACGCTCACCCAGCACGACAGAGCGGGGGCAAACGCCAGAAACACCACCTGTCCCCCACCTCAGGGCCCTTGTGGGGCCATGTGCCTCCCTCATGCACCGGCGGCAGAGTGGCCTTCCTAACACCCAGCAAACTCCATCTCTCCCCTGCTAAGCCTTCCACCCTGTTCGGACCACTTGCCCCGACAGGATGCTCATGCCGTGGCGGGGTCCCCCCCAACATCCCCTCCCCAGAGCCTTGGCAGGGTAGAGGTCAGAGCAGGGGGCCCGGGTTCAGGCTGCCTGAGCTAATCCAGCTCCACGCCCGGCTTTGTGCAGCTGTAGATGATTTACTTAGCTGGGCCTCAGTTCCCTCGCCTGCGTGAGGAGAGAGCCTCCCACGGAGATTCTACACAGCTTGAACGTGCACGGTAGCAATCAGCAAAGCCAGCAGCGGAGGCTCTCCTGACCCCAGTTGGCCCCCTGCGCCACTGTGCCTTCCAGCATAGAGACAGATTTTCCCAACGAGCCGAATGGATCCTGCTGCTGCATTCCCAAAGGCCTCCTTCCCCGCCAGGGGACAAGGGGTAAAATCCAGCCCCCAGGGAGGAGACACGAGCCACCCACTAACCTTGCCTCGCTGGCGGCCCATAGCCTGACCTACTGCGCCCGAGCCTCTGTGCTCTTTTTGGCTTCATTGTTTGTGTCTGGACTGAACCTGCCCGGAGGCCGCTTCTTCCCTTATCTGCCGGGCAGGCAGACTCAGCCTTCAAGCCGGCTCAGTTCAGTTGAGCTCCACAAACAGTTGGCTAAAGCCTTCTCTGTGTCAGAGGCTAAGTGAGGGGCTGGGAGCAGCAAAAGGTCATTCCGAAGCCCTGAGTCTACCAGGACTTCTGGCATTAAGGAGATTCCTTCAATACCACGTGGAAGGGGTAGTTACGGGGAGAGGGGACGGAGGCATCGTGGCCTGGCATTCCCACAGTACCCTCCGTTAGGAGGCGGTGCTCGAGCGGGGCTGGGATACCCCAGAGGTCTGCCAAGCAAACAACAGTGGGAAGGACGCTGGCAGGAGAGGAAGGATGCAAAGGAAAGCCCAGGCGAGCGAGACTGCAGAGGGTGTGGCTGGGGAGGCAGGCAGGCGGCAGACCACCGCCAGGTGACGTCTGGCTAGGGAGATGGACCTCCAGAGAGCCACCGAGAACGTGAAACAACACAACACGGTGACATCTGGATTTAAAACGGACTCCTGCCAGCTGCCGGCCCCACCAGGCCCCGCAGCACCACGGGGAGGTAAAGCATTCCAGTACCACGTGGGAGGCAGAGGCGTTGCATTTGGGGCCTGCTGCGTCTGTGGGCCCTGAGAAAAGGGGGCGGGGGGGGGGCGGGCGGCTGCCAGGGGCTGCGGAAGGGCCTGCAGTGAGTGCAGGGCAACACCTCCCCGGACCAACGTCCGGTGTTTTTTAAGCGGCGGAGGGAGCAAATATTACAAGTCCTGCTCCTACATTTCATCCCATTCACTTTGCCTCAAAAGGTGAGGCCTGGGAAGCATCCCCAGGATGCGGCCACTGGAGACCCTGCAGGAGAGGTCAACACCTCCCTCCTTCGCCTCCCTCCTCCCTCCTCTTGCTCAGCCTCCACAAGGCCGGCCCTGAGGCTGCCGGGTTCTCAGTTGTAGGCAGCAGCCATTACATGCCCTTAGCACTCCGCCCCCCACCCTGAGTCCTGACAGTCAGAACTGGCCAGGAGGCGCGGCCCTCTGGCCCACCCTGAACCCTAGGTCCCAGCAGGGGCAAGAGCAGGGCCATGCAGGCTCCCCACCACCCTGCAAGCCCTTGAAAAGGCCAGGGGACCCTATCACATTTCCCTGGCTCTGCCATCTGATGCTATTCCGATACATTGTCTAATCCCTTTCCTGCGGTCCCTATTGAATCAATTTGTTCCTTGGGGAACATACAGAAGAAAAAAAAAAAAAAAAAGATTAAATATTCATGTCAAGAGTCATCTGCCATGAAAGCAGATAGAATACCTCCGGCAGCGTCACCTGACCCAGCACACAGCACAGCAGAGCTCACATTCCTTTCCATCATGACTCCCCCCAGGGCCCGGACAGCGGCCGCTGCAGGAGCGGAGCTGGGTTCAAATTCTTATCATTCAACCGATCCAGAAATTCCATTCCTCCAGCTCATCCCTGCCTCGTTCGTAAGGCAGGGTTAAATGACCCGCTCTGGGTAGACGTGCTGACTGTTCTAGAAAACAGCAGGCACTGACGAAATGCTCACTTCTGGGAAAAGAGCGTATCTGAGGAGTGAGTGGTCCGGGCCTGGCCAGCACAGGGCTGGCAGAGAGACTTCGAGAGTCACATCCCCAGCCACCCTACCTGCTCCTGAGTCCAGTTCTGGCCCTCTTCCCAGAATCAACCGCCATGGCCTCTCAGCCCGGACTTCCCATGAGAGGATGTAAGACAAAGTGATTTGAGGCCCTTCAAATACTATACAAATACAAGGTATTGTTATTTCAGAGACCGGTGGCTAAAGTATGGGGGAGGGGCAAGGGTGTGGAATTGGGTTCTAGAGACACACACACCCCTCCGTGTCAGCGTGGGCAGGTCCCAAACTCTCAGAGTTTCAATGTTTTCATTGATGAAACTGAATTAAGGGAGACCAGTGATACCTACCAAGTGACCCTATGCAGAGTGGGGCCTTGTTCCTGGTTCACTGAAGCCACTCTGCCTTTGTTGACTGACCCTTCCTGCTCCTCCCATGGTGGGCACATTATCCTATGCGTGTACACGGCTGTGTGCACAGCAGGCCAGCCCCTCTCCAGGGTCCCTTCCTCTCTCTAGGGGCAGAATCCGAAGATTTCCTCCAGTCTGATGTTTTGGGCTGCACTGTGTCCCTTAAAATGCCTAGGTTGAAGTCCTAACCCTCAGGACCTCACAACATGACCTGATTTGGAGATAGGTCACTACCGATGTAATTAGTTCAAATGAGATGATTAGGCAGGGCCCTAATCCACTATGAAAAATGTCCTCATTAGAAGGGGAAATTTGGACACAGGCACACGCATAGGGAAGATGATGTGAAGAGACACAGAGAAGTCCTGGCTGGTTTGGCTCAGTGGACCCCAGGGTCGCTGGTTCGATCCCCAGCCAGGGCACATAACCAGGTTGCAAGCCAGGTCTCCAGCCAGATCCCCAGCTGGAAGCAGGTGAAAGGCAACCATACACTGATGTTTCTCTCCCTCTCTGCCTCTCTCCCTTCCCCTCTGTCTAAAAATAATTAAAATCTTAAAAAAAAAATCAGATGTTCCATGCAAGTGCTTAAAATGAAAGTATTTTAAAAAAAGAGAGAGAGGGAGAAAGAGACAGAGAAGGTGGTGACCATCCACCAGCCATACCCTTCCTCACAGTCTCAGGAGGACCAACCCCAGTCCCACCTCAGCCTTGGACTTCCAGCCCCCAGACTGTGAGGCAATACAATTCTGTCGTTGGCAGAACTGTCACTGGGTCTGTGGTGCTTCCTTACGCAGCCCCGGCGAATTAATATACCTGTAGTCTCAGCCACCACCCAGCTGCTCCGTTTACAAACCTGGGTGCTATGTGACCTGATTCCTGAGTCTTAGGGGCCACACGGGGACACAAGAAGGCAATGATGCCCTGGCTGGTGCGGCTCAGTGGACTGAGCACCAGCCCGCAAACCAAAGGGTCGCTGGCTCCATTCCCAGTCAGGGCACATGTCTGGGCTGCAGGTCAGGTCCCCAGTTGGGGGCACGTGAGAGGCTTTCTTTCCCTCTCTTCTCCCCTTCCTTTCCCTTCTCTCCAAAAATAAATAAAATCTTTAAAAAATAAAATAAAAAAGAGCCATGGCTGGAGCAGAGCCAAAGACGGGTGGGCTGAGTTTTCGGCTCTGCTCACCTGACCTTCAGGAACTTTCTGAGGGGGCTCTGCAAAGGCAGTGGCTCCCCCGTGTGGGGGGATCGTTAAGAGGGGTGCATGGCCTACCACCTCCGAAGCCTCACAGGAGGTCCCTTTCTGAGAGTGATAAGGCAGCCACCCGAAGTGGAAATGCCTGAGGCCCCACAGAAGCACACGGGCCGCAGTGCAGGCCCCGGGGGTCCGCCCCCCAGACTCCCTCCTCCCCACACCCCTGGGCCAGGTGGGCCCCTTGACTCACCACCCAGTCTTTGCGAACGATCATGGTCATGATGATCTGGTACTGGAAGTACATGGGGATGAGCAGCGGTGGCCCGACTGGAGGGAGAGCAGAGCAGAGATGTTTGGAGCTGCCATGTCCTCCTGGTCCGCCCTGTCCCTGGTGGTCTGGGGTAGGAGAGCGGGGGAAGGCAGGACCAGGACACAGACCTGCAGCTCAGGGGGAAGCAGCTGGGGCCAGGTGCCCGCCGAGGGGCCAGGGAGCAGATAACACCTCCATTCCACCCTCCACCCAGGAGTCACGGGGCAAGTGTTTGATGCTGGCCTCTGTGCCCTGTCTGTGTACATGAGGTGGCTGCTACGGACCCTCTTTTTCTAAGAGGTTTAGTGTCACTTTCTGAGTGAAAAGGGTGTCCATGGGAAAAACGGATGGGGTGAGGGAGTCTGGGGTGAGGTGTGGACTCCCCCCGACTCACTCAGGAAGAAGTACTCGTGCTGGTGGTTGTAGGGCAGATATTTCAGCTTCTTCTTGCCGTACTGAGGAGAAAACAGAGACCGTGAGCACTGGGCACCGCTGGGGCCCCACCACCTGTGCTCCCCACCATGCAGCCACCATCTCTCCCTCCTTAGGGCGCCTCTGCCCCTTGGCTGTCAGTCTGCACCCCACACCCCACAAGCCTGGGCCCCTCCAGCCCTCTCAGCTCCCAACAGCTGATGTTTCCTCGGCCCTGGCCGAGCGGGCTGTCCCCACGCTGCACAAAGGCCTCAACTCATCACCCCTCCCGCAGTCCGTGAGCTGGCACTTCTGATGCTAAGGCTCAGGGTCAACTCATGCCCGAGGCCACACAGGAACAGGCCTTGCTGGGATCTGGACCTAAGAAAGCTGATTCGGAGCCCAGGTAACAGTCACTGAAACACTGCTGAGTGCGAGCACAACCAAATGACACACAGGCACAGGCCCCCAGAGCAAGTGACAAGTGCTGCTGGGTCATTCGGGGGAGCTAGCTCTCCAGAGCCCGAAGCAGCCATGAATACCTGCGCAAGGGCCTGGGGATTTATGCATAGCCCCCCAGGTCTATTCATCTATCCCCCGGGAGCCTCCTGCAGTTTGCAGAGCTGATCACTCCTCTCAGGTGGCAGCCCCATCCCCGTCGGAGCCTGCACCCCTGGGCAGCCTGATGCCCGATACACCAAGGGAGGACGGCTGGGGCCTGGGCATCCTCACTGTACAAATGTCCATTCCCACATATTGCTGAGAAATCAAAGCCAGGGAGGTGGTCAGACCCTGGATGTTGCCTAGGCCAGCGCCTCTTGTTGTCCAGGTGAGAGCAGAGAGGAAGGCGATTATCAAAATTGCAGGGAGGGTCTGTGGACTCCTGAAAGGAGGGGCCCTGGACAGGAACAAAGCCCAGCCTGTCCCCAGGATACCCATCCTGTGCCAGCAGCCAGGTCGCAGCACACAGGCTGAGGTCCCACCGGAGTCAGTCCCTGGTTCTGTGCAGACTCCTGGGCTTTGGCAGGGGTCCCACTCCTCCCCAGAAAGTGTGTCCATTTGCTTGAAGCCTGTCATTAGGACCAGGGCAGAGGCTGACCTTGGAGATGTCCCAGCCAGGGAGGCCTCAGAGGTGGGGGAGAGGCCAGCACAGACGCCCAAGAGTCTGGGGAGCATGTGGCCCTCAGAACAGGTCCCTGGGCCCTGCTTCAAATTCCTGGCAGAGGCGAGGCCAGGAGAGAGGCCCACAGGCTCCACCTTTGCAGGCTACTCCTGCCCAGGACAGGG
This sequence comes from Noctilio leporinus, assembly GCA_004026585.1. NCBI lineage: Eukaryota > Metazoa > Chordata > Mammalia > Chiroptera > Noctilionidae > Noctilio > Noctilio leporinus. Next base: position 37,730 of record PVIW01002735.1, on the reverse strand, counting down.
GCCCTCCCCATCTCTGCTCCACAGATCACCCCAGAGAAGCGCCCAGGCTCAGGGACCCTCTCAAGGTGGTTAGGCTCAACCCACTAAGGTGTCATGGGCCTAGGCCAGTCGGCAGGGACCAGAGGCTCCCCACAGAAGGGCTTAGGGGTGACTGAACTGCTGGGGGGGGGCAGGATATGGGGAGTCACCTAGGAATTCATCTGAAGCTGCATGTGCACAGAAGCACAGTTTTCATTTACTTATGGTGACCTTTGTGGGGGGTGGGTAATAGGGATGACAGGAACGGAGGCGCCCCCAGCTGCCCCAGGCTGGTGACCACAGCTGGCTCCTACGTGTGTCCCTGTGGTGCCCCAGAATGACCTGGGGGGCTTAGGGGTCCCTGCCGATGGGGCAGTGGCAACCTCTCCCTGAGTCCTCAGGATGGCCAGGGCGAGGGAGGCAGGGGCTCGAGAGCTGGGAACAACTCACTACTTGAGCACCTTGCTTCACCACCACCCACCCCACGAGTAGTGGGGCCCTTATTTGTCAGGTGGAGGCGCAATGGGTACTTCATAGCATTACTGGGGAACCAGCAGATAAAGTGGGTGTAAAAGCACCTCGGGACTGTGAAGGGAAGGTCAGTCACAGCGACAGGTGTGCCTGGGTGTGGTGACATACCGCAACGCCACCACGCGTCTATCCTTCCCTTGTCCTTTTTTAAAGATCTTATTTATTTATTTTTAGAGAGAGGGAAAGGGAGGGAGAAAAGAGAGGGAGAGGAACACCAATGTGTGGTTGCCTCTCACATGCCCCCAGCTGGGGACCTGGCCCACAACCTGGCCACGTGCCCTGACTGGGAAGCGAACCAGTGACCCTTTGGTTTGCCGGCGCTCCATCCACGGAGCCACACCAGCCAGGCCGTGTCTATCCACCTTGAATTAGGGCAGTGGCAAGGACGTCTGCCAGGGTTTTTTCCTCTGAAAACCAGAACGCACAACTGCGGTGAGGCCGAGCCGTGTGGGGCTGACATTCTGGCCCTTGTCTTCCATCTCAGTCCTTTGCCAAAACCCAGTCGTATAAGTCATGGGTGCCCGGGAGGGGTGAGAGGGGTGCTTTTAAAAAGTATCAAGCTAGGAGGGGGGTTTCTGGCTTCTTCCTTCATGGGAAAGCTGGAGGTACTCAACAAACACATGTCCCTAATGTCCACCCAGTGGTGGCCCTCAGCAAGGCCCCACAGGACCCAGCAGCCCTGGCTTAGAGCCAGGCGGATGGCGCTGCTTTTCTAGCTGTAACCTTGAGCGAGTTACTTTATCCCTCTTGGCCTAAGTTGTTCAGTCTATAAAATGGGTGTGTTCACAGCTCTTGGCTCAGGGGTAAGCAAAGCTTAGTGGTGAGCTGCAGGCAGGGCTCAGTACAGCACTGGGCCCAGGGCTCACTTGGTGAGTGTCTGACTTTGTCCCACTGGGGCCCCCACCGCTCCTCCCCTCGATTAGAGCTCTCACCACACCCAGGGCCATCAGAAGGGAGAGGCAGGGAGGACAGAGGGTGCTTTCACCCAGGCGGGGTTCGGGTGGCTTGTGTGTTCAGACCCCAAGAAGATGGTGGCACACAGGGCTCTCTTTGACGCCTTTCCAAGCGGAGGCTGACTGGGGACACTGGGTGGGAGCACAGGGCAGGGGAGCACTGCCAGCCGGGAAACTCGGCTTCCTGGAGGCTCGGCTGGCTGGCCCTCCCGTGCTCAGCCTCTCCCTGACCACAAGGCCCGCCTTGGATTATGGGCTTAGATGCCAGGGCATGTACAGGGCACTTTTCAGCATTGGAACAAAATGTCAAGGAGGGACAAGGGCCTTCCTTGTCTGTTCAGGAGTGGAGGAGGGGAGCTGTCGCAAAGGCCAGCCTCAGCCTCTGGGAACCTGCAAACTCACACAGAGAGAAAGCGCAACAGGGCCACACCAGGCACGAGGGACCAGCAAGACTGCAAACCCTAGTCCAAAGGCTGCCTGAGCCAGGAGGCCTCGTGGAGCAGCGGTGGGCAGGCACAGGGGCGGGGAGAGTGTCCCTGGTGGCTGGAAGAGCAGGCTCTCGGGCAGAGAGGCAGAAACAGTCCAGCCACAGGGATAAGGGCCTCTGTGATGGGGCCAAGAAAAAAAGATGAGAAAGTCAGGCTACGGACATCACTGCCGTTTAAGTCTGTTTGAAAGCTCCATGAAATGTCATAAACCCAAACCGGAGTAAAAGTACAGAGCTGGTAGAAAGAGAGAGACTAAATTTTCATTCTTTTGAAGAATATAATTGTCCACCCACCCGAAAAGCAACTAGAATCGCAAAGAGACATAAGTACAGGGTGTGCGCAGTGAATTGGCAAGATTTTAGCAAAATAAACAACATGTCACGAAAGCGTTATATTTTGAAATAAATTTATTCTTATCTGTAAATACATAAACAGAATCATTATTCTTTAAATTGTTCTAAAAAGTCTTCATTTGTTGCAATAATAGACTTGATTCAACTCTGGAATCTTGAGCACACTGTAATTAACTTTTCTTTATCCATGGATATCATCATGTTTTCAATCTTAGCTTTAACAGTCTCTTGATTGGAATGAGGTTGTTTATTAGTTAATAAACTTCTCTCTCACAAATACTGCATACATAATAGTTTAAAGGATTTGTATCTGGTGAACTAGGTGGCCAGATTTCCTTTGACCAGAATTCAGGAACACTGACACTGAGAAATTCTTGCACCTTTTTGGCGTTATGTGCTGGAGCACCATGTCGTTGGAAGATAAAGTGATGTCCATTTGCGACTTGCTTCATCTATAGTACAGCTACTTCTCTCGACATGTCAAGGTAAACATTAGCAGTCACCTTCAAGCTTTGTGGAAGAAAATGTGGTGTCATGCTATCTCCTTCATTGATGACAACACCTAACACCATCACTGTAACAGGAAATGTTGTTTTCATGACAATTGGGACTTCATTAAGATTCTCACAGAGCCACCCGTTGTTTCTTCTGTTGACTATTTGCTCCTGCTGAAAATTCTTTTCATTGGAGAAGAAAATCAGAGGGTTTTTTCCTTTGGGATTGTTCAATTTTGTTAGCCGTTCCCTTGCTTTTTCAAAGTGCTTTTCCTTTGTCTGCTGTGTCATAAACTGTCCTCTTCTAAGAACATACGATCTGTATCTGATATCTTCAGCAATAATCTTGCAAACTGTTTCATCTGACATCTGCCGTTCTCTTGCTATGGAGTGCATTGACTTTCCTAGAGCTTCACTGATGATCTCCTGGATTCTGTGAACAATGTCTGGATTTGCGTGATCCTTGGGTACCTTATGCGTTTTCCTTGTTGGTGTGGCTACATCAGGGTCAGCATCATACACCTTCTTTGCACTGTAAAGTGTACGTGAAGGGATGTTATTGAAGTCCGCGATTTTCTTAGCAGTTCGCCCTGCACGCAGTCCAGAAATGATGGTTGCTCTCACATTGTATTCCTTCAACATGACGGTTGCTCTCAGAATTTAATACTTTATATCTGAAACAATGATGTTAAATCATAACTTTAGGAACACAGTTTTTCAAAATTAACAAGAAGCACGTGAAATGAGGAGATGCAACGTTATCGCCAAGGTATCGCGCACACCCTGTAGACACTACTTGGACATCAGACACCCAGTCAGCCAAATATCCACAGCATCCCTGCACACCAGACACCTCAGTCATAATAACAAAAGTAAAAAGTATCAGGATTAAACGGAAAAAGAAACCTCCACAAGACAGACAGACAAGTATGAAAAAAGAAGTACAAACCCTTTCTAAGAACTACAAAAGGAGACTTGAGTAAAGAAAGCTGCCTTATTCCTGGATGGAAAGCTGAATATAAAGGCACAAATTCTTTCTCGAAGAGGAAAGATAGCCCACTACTGTGAGTTATGAAGCACCTGTGATGGACTGGGGTGACATCCGAGTCACTCGGACAGCTCAGACTGCTGAGGTTCAGTGAGAACGCTGCTCCGTGAGGAAGGGACAAGCAACGTGACCCAATGGGGGCGCTAGGACACAGGTTGCCTCTGGAGAACTGTGAAGGCAGAACATCGTCTTAGCCCAATCCCATTGGGAAAAAGTTACACTCAAAAGTGAAACTATAAAACACTGAAAATAGTATGCATGTATGTATGTATGTATGAAGAACTGTCTACACATAAAAGAAATGAAAGGGCCCTAGCTGGTGTGGCTCAGTGGATTGAGGGCCAGCCCGCAAACCAAAGGATGGCAGGTTCGAGTCCCAGTCGGGCACATGCCTGTGGGCCAGATCCCCAGTTGGAGACACAAAAGAGGCGATCACACATTGATGTTTCTCTCCCTCTCTTTCTCCCTCCCTTCCCCTCTCTCTAAAAATAAATAAATAAAACTTAAAAAAGAAATGAAAGACTCTGGATGGGGGTGGGGGTAACAAATATATCTCGCTACATAAAACAAACAAAAAATGCTCCTGGAAGTCGTAAATAAGACAGAAAACTAGCTCGGAGACCCTTGCTTACATCTGTGCGCCAGGCAGCCCTCGGGAGTGCCTGGCTGGACTGGTTTGTTTATGGTGCGAGGAGGTAAGAGCAGAGGCCAGCACCGGTGTGCTGTGAGGATCTGGCCTGGCCGAGTGCCATCAACCCAGCGTCACCAGTTCCTTCCGGGGCAGCACGGTTCTATGGACAGCAGGGCACAGCTGAGCTAGGAGTCCAGAAACAGCTGCCCTTTCCCCGCAGAAGTGTGAGAGGAGGGTCGCACAGAGCACTGTGGCCCTGGCCTCAGTGCATGTCTTACAAATGCAACCTGCAATCGGCAACGGTTACCACACCCCCAAACCTCCTGCCCATGCCCTGCCCAAAAGAGACAGATGTTGCAAGAGGTGTCATGGGCCACCAGGCAGAAAAACGCCTTTCCGCCAGCACTGTTGGTGATACTCAGTCTTGTTAGAAACACAGAGACCATTTGTCAGGATAGCCAACAGCTCTCCAACGTGATGCCTCACCCCACAAGGGAAGCCTTTGTCTTCGTTCACCAGAAAGCTGAATTAAACAGGTCCACTATCTGGACACCTCTAGACAAAACTAGCAACCTTTCCTAGAAACTCCAGCATGGACCCTGGCACAGAGACCGCACACTTGAGTATTGAATATTGAATATCGAGTTTTGGCCAAGTTCCTCGGAATTGATGATGTTACAGAAAACCCATGGTTCTGCTCAGATATTCTCTCAGGTGGACAAGAAATGGGGGAGATGAGGTACAAACCAGGACTGGGGGAATGGGCCTGCTCCCCCTCTCCTTGTTGCAAGCCTTGGGGGTCCACACTGTTGGGAACAGGACAAAACTGGAGACACAGCTCCTGACTGAGGTCCACAGGCCTCACTGGGCAAACATTCACTAAGCCCCTACCCTGTGTCCTGCTCTGCGATGCTAACATCTGCATGAAAGCAACTAGGATGCTCTCTCCTTTGTTTTACATCATCACTGGAGTTCCCCAAATCAAAGCATATGTAGATTTTGGGGGCGGTAAAGAGAACCATTAACAGAAGCTGCCACAAAAAGGATTTCACTTTTTTTAGAAAACTGTATTAGCCCTGGCTGGTGGCACAGTGGATAAGGTGCCGGCCTGTAAACCCAAAGGTTGCTGGTTCGATTCCCAGCCAGGGCAACATAACCAGGTCTCCAGCCAGGTCTCCAGCCAGGTCTGTAGCTGGAGGTAGGTGATAGGCAACCACACATGGCTGTCTCTCTCTCCCTCTGCCTCTCTCCCTCCATCCCTTCCTTTCTCTCTAAAAATAATAAATAAAATATTCTTTAAATAAATAAATAAATAATAAATAAAATGTATTAAATGAGGACATTCTTCAAGTACATTGGGGGCGCTCTTATTAAAAGGAAATTAAAAACTAGCAACACTAAATTTTCCTGCCTTAGAAAAGAGCATGGGTTGCCTTACGGAGCAGAAATAGAGCAGAGCACTGGACAGCCCCAGGCGGAGGCCGATGGACCTTAATTTGCAGAAGGGAGTCCATGTTTGGTCTGGTGGCAAGTGGCAGAATAGAGTATCTTAACTTTTGCAAAACAGGTACAGGCATGATTATACACACATAGAAAGAATGTGGCAGGCTGGGACCAGGGGTCCCCCTCAGGGGCAGGACCCTTGGAAGACTCATTCTAAAACTGGTTGTGTGTTGTTCCGCAAAGCAAAAGGTCGCTGGTTCGATCCCCAGTCAGGGCAGGCACCTGGGGTGTGGGCCAGGTCCCCAGTTGGGGCACGTGAGAGGCAACCAAGCAATGTTGCTCTTGCACATCAGTGTTTCTCTCCCTCCTCCCTACTCTCTAGCCATGTGCTACAGTGGAAGAAAATGGCTGGCTGTGTGACTGGGGCCTCCACATACCCTCACCATGTGACCCTGAACACAGCCCCTCCCCTGGCCGAGCCTTGCTTTGTCATCTGCTGGTGAAGCAGCTGTGACTTCCCAATAAGCTTTCCTGAGCTGGCCTCTGGGGGCCAAGCTTGAGCCCTGGAATAGTGTTTTCCCGAAACCTGAAACCAGGCTCCCTCCTCCCCGGTGAGGGAACAAGCCGGGAAATGCCCTTCCCCAGCCGGTGGGAGCGGGAAGGCATCTAACTAACATCAACACTGATGAGGAGCTGCGCCCATTATTCATAAGTGACGCCATTCCACAGAAATTGCGGCTTGAATGATTCAGGGCAGCCAGGGCAGGTTTCCGTGTACACAGCAGGTCTGGCCGAAGAGTCACCCTACAGAATTCCTTCCCCGATCCCACGCAAGCCAGACGTTTCCCTCCCCGCCATTCGTTGTACCTCGATGGGCTGCCATTCGCCCAGGACAAACACATGCAGCATGTTCACATCTGGGTCCTTCTGGAAGATGTTGGGCTTGGCGTGATGCTGGAAGTGGCGATGGTTCCACCAGTTGGCGGAGGCACCCTGCGGGGGGAGATGGGGGTGAGGTGTGCAGTTTGCCAGGGGACCTGAGCTTGCTGCCTGCAAGGCCTGCCCAGGGCTAGTTCCTGGGCACCTGGCACCTCCAACACCCAGGGCTGACTTCCCTGTGACACAAAAGGTCTCTGGCCCTGGCTGGGGAGCTCAGTTGGTTAGAGTGTTCTTCCGATATGCCAGGGTGACAGGTTCGGTCCCCAGTTAGGGCACATACAAGAATCAACCAATGAATGCATATATAAGTGAAATAACAAAATGATGTCTTTCTCTCTCTCTCTAAAAATTTATTTTAAAAAAGGTGTCTGCTCACAAAAGAATGTGGCCCTGCCAGTACTGAGTCAAGAAGGCCGGTGTCCATGTGGCCAGGCCTTCTGAGTGCAGCCAAGTCACTGCACCCCACCTGGCCTATTTCCCCAGTAGTAAGATGATGACGGTGGGTGAGGACCCGCTAACCCACCACATGGCGAGCACCTTGGCGGGTGTGGGGCAGTCTCTGCGCTCCTCCAACACCAGCTGTGAGACTCCACACCCCCACCTCTGCATAGCTCCTGTGAGTCCATGTTGTGTAAGTAAGAAGAGGACCTGGTGTGAACCCAAGAATAATGAAAACATGGCCACACGCACAAACTTGTACATGAATGCTCCCAGCAGCATTATTCAAATAACTAAAAAGTGAAAACAACCCAAATGCCCACCAGTTGATAACTGGATAAGTAAAATGTAGTGCATCCGTACGATGAAATGCTGATGGCCAGGCCTTAAAAGGAAGGCAGCACTGGAGTGTCACAACATGGATGGACCTTGAAAAGCCTCACGCTAAGTGAAAGAAGCCGGCCCCAAAGGACCACATAGACGATTCCACTTAGAGAAGTGGAATCTAGAGAAGAAACCTAGAGACAGACTGGTGGTTGCCTATGTCTAGGGTCGAGGTGGGTGGAAAGAATCAGAGGGTAAGAAAGTGACAGCTAAGAGGCAGGGGTTCCTTTTGGGGGTAATGAAGATGCCCCCAAATTGACTGTGACAATAGTTAAGTCATTGACTTGTACATGTGAAATGGGTGAATAGTATAGGATGTGAATTATATTTCAATAAAGCTTTTGGTTTTTTAAAAGATTTTATTTATTATTTTTAGAGAGAGGGAGAGAGACATCAATGTATGGTTGCCTTTCACCTGCTTCCAGCTATGGACCTGGCTGGGGAATCTAACCAGTGACATTTAGGTTCACAAGCCGGCGCCTTATCCATTGTGTCACTAGCCAGGGAGCAATAAAGCTTTTTTAAACAAACAAGGGCTCAAAGTCATTGGCAAGAGATGACCCAACAGCCAGACACGCTAAGCACTAAAGGGTGAGAGCTGAGTTGGGGCCCCAGTACAGGGAGGACTGAGTGAATCACTAACAAGCTCTGGTAAGAGCTTCCTGGTTCTCACACGTTAAGTATAAAATTAAAATTCTAGGTATTCAGTATTACGTGAGTATTTATTTCCAGAGCACAAATTTGTCTGACCAGTTCAAGCTCTTGACACATTTTGAGGGTGTGTCCTTCCGCAAAGCTGCCCAGCGACGAGTAGAAAGAAACAAGGCTCTGACCCTGGTGGAGGAGGAGGCAAAGGTAGGCATGCTTCGCCTCCTCACGCAACCACAGGAAGAATTACAGCCAGATCTCAGAAACAAATAACAACCAGAACCATCGGAAAACCAAACTATACGGAAGACAACCTAGGATGTAAAGAAGCCACGTTCGTTCACATGGGCAGGAGGGGCAGTGTGACTCAGGCACCAGCGGCAGTGGCGGAGCGGGCAGTCCCACGCTCCCGGGTGGTGGATAGAAATCAGGAGGGTTCCCTTGGGAGCCAGTGATCCTGGCCCCAGGCCAGACCCACAGCCCAGGGGCCCAGCTCAGGGAAGATAAACCCCCGTTACCTCTGGCTATAAAAACCAGTGGGGATTGGGGCGGTGGAAGAAACGATTGGATTTTTACCACTTAAAGGGCCCGTAAGGTCTTAGAACATACGGAAACCCCATGGCAGCAACCGGAAGGCCGCCAATCGCATATGGGGAGTAGGTAAAGTGACCGGGAACGGGGTGAGCGGTGGGCAAATCCCCAGAAGCCAGGCAGCAGCACTGTCCACTCTGCCAGCCCCCACCACAAACAGAGCCGCAAACCCGTGAAGCAGGTTGCCCTGTCCTGGCCACCGAAGGCTCTGCCCCACACGATTTCCAGGTGCCTTTGCTACACAGGCCACGCTACTAAGGCAGGGAGTACACGCAGCTCTGCGTAATACACGGAAGCAAACCCAAGGAGGCTGCCAAACTGAGGAGACAAGGAAACATGGCCCAAACAAAAGAACAGAACAAAACCCCAGGAAAAGAACTAAATGAAAGAGAGATAGCCAACCTATCAGATGCAGAGTTCAAAACCCTGGTGATCAGGATGCTCGGAGAACCCACTGAGTATAGCCAAATAAATAAATAAACAAATAAAAGGTAAAAGGACGACATTACACAAAGTGAAATAAATAAAAATATATAGGGAACCAACAATGATGGGAAGGAAGCTGAGATTCAAATGAACAATTTGGAACAAAAAGGATAAAATAAACATTCAACCAAAACAAAAAGAAGAAATGAATACAAAAAACAAAAATGAGAGGCTTAAGAATTTCTGGGACCACTTTAAATGTACCCACATCTGAACCATAGGGGTGCCAGAAGGAGGAGAGGAAGAGCAAGGCACTGAAAATTTCTTTGAAAAAATTATGAAGAAAACTTCCCTAATTTGGTGAAGAAAATAGACGTAAAAGTCTAGGAAGCACAGAGTCCCAAATTGGACCCAAAGAGGAACGAACACACCAAGGCACACCATAATTAAAATGCCAAACCTTAAAGATAAAAGAGATCATCTTAAAAGCAGCAAGAGAAAAGCGGAGTTACCTACAAAGGAGTCCCCATAAGGCTATCAGCTGATTTCTCAAAAGAAACTTTGCAGGCAAGAAGGGACTGGCAAGAAGTATTCAAAGTGATGAAAAGCAAGGACCTGCAACCAAGATTACTCTATCCAGCAAAGCTATCATTTAGAACGGAAGGGGAGATAAAGTGCTTCCCAGATAAGGTAAAGCTAAAGGAATTCATCATCACCAAACCATTATTACCTGAAATGTTAAACAGACTTACTTAAGGAAAAGAAGAAGATCAGCCATGGCTGGTGTGGCTCAGTGGATTGAGAACTGGCCTGCTGACCCAAAGGTCGCTAATTCAAATCCCAGTCAGGGCACATAACCAGGCTGTAAGCCAGGTCTCCAGCCAAGTCCCCAGCTGGAGACAGGTGAAAGGCAACCATAAGCCCTGGCTGGTAGCACGGTGGATAAGGCGCCGGCCTGCGAACCCAAAGGTCGCAGGTTCGATTCCCCAGCCAGGGCACATAACCAGGTTGCAAACCAGGTCTCTAGTCAGGTCTGTGGCTGGAGGCAGGTGAAACGCAACCATACATTGATGTCCCTCTCCCTCTCTGTCTTTCTCCCTTCCCCTCTTTCTAAAAATAATGAAATAAAATCTTAAAAAAAAAAAAAAAAAAAGAAAGGCAAACCATGCATTGATGCTTCTCTCCCTCTATTTCTCCCTCCCTTCCCCTCCCTCTAAAAACAAAGAAATAAGAAATCTCTTAAAGAAGATCAAAACTATGAACATTAAAAGACAACAAACTCACGCCTGTCAACTGAATCTAAAAATAAGCACACACGCAAACGAAGCAAACAAGCAGAACGAGGACAGAATTGTAGGTGTGGGGATCATTTGGAGGGTTATCAGCAGAGACAGGGGAAGGCGGGGACTGGGGGAAAACGGTGCAGGGACTGAGAAGCATACTCGGTGGGAACAAAATAGACAGGAGGATGTTAATAGTACAGCAAAGGAAGAAGCCAAAGAACTTACATGCATGACTCATGGACATGAATGAACTATAGGGGGGATTGCTGGAGGGAGGTGGGTAGAGGGCAAAAAGGAGCAATGGGGGGAAAATTGGGATAACTGTACCAGCATAATCAATAAAATACACTTAAAAAAAAAAAAAAAAAAGACTGTCTGACCATTCACATCAGGACTTGACTGGGTGAACTATGCCTGGATCCGTTAATGCTCTGGCCAAGGATCTGGCCATTTACAAAATGGCTTCATAGCAAAAACAAACATTTCACTTGGGCGGCCCTTGCAGGTGACCTCAGGCACCCGCAGGCAGGTGGGCCCCAAAGCCCATCAGAGCAAAACAAAATATTAGGGAGTGTGAGCTTAGAGGACTGAGGAATGGGATGGCACATTCATCTTTCTAGCCAAAAGCAACCAAATTCCTGAGAAGGAGCAGGAAAAGTCTTTGGGACACAGATTAAGCTGCAAGGCATGGTATGAGTAAGCCTGGCCTTCGGTGAATGAGTAACTGGAGGGAAGCAACAGGGGCTGACCAGCAGCGAGGTGGGGCCCTGCTGCACCAGCTCAGCTGAAAGAACAAAACATGTTTTGATCATGCCATTCCTTTCCTGTGATTCTCTTCTGTTGTCTCCGCTAGGTGAAGCCCTCCTTCTTCCTGAGCCCTCCCTCCTTCCCCAGAAGGCTTGCTTGCCTGGGAGCTGTGACCCAACCCCAGTGATGAAGTGGGGAAGGAGAGGGGAGGCCTTGTCTAGCCGGGGAGCCAGGCATCGCGGCGCACTGGGATGGGCCGATGGGGCTGGACAGGTTTCGGGAGGCCTCCCAGGACGGCACTTGGTCTGCAGGATGGGGAGGAAGGGGCCAGGCTGAGGGAGGGCGCTTTATGGACAAGGAAAGTCTAGGCGAGGGTCCTGGGAACGGAGGGAGGGGAGTATGGGCTGTTCCAGAAGCCACAGAAAGGCCCCCCCCATGTGGGCCCGAGACCCAGGATGGCAACCAGCAGGGCTGGGCCGGGCAGCATCAGAGCCAGAGGGGAAAGGGAATCGTGCACCCTGCTTTTGACAGAGGCAACCTCACCACCAACTGTTTCCAAACCTAATTGTGTGGCTCATCTTGTTTTCAATGGAGAGCACTGCTAAGTGGGACGATTTCAACTAAGGGACCATCGTAAATGATTTTCAATTAAGCGAAATAAAATAGTAAATTCTGTTTTGGTATAAGTAAGCTATTTAAAGTTAACATTGGGGCTTTTAATACACTGTCTTTCCAATTTTTAAGTATTTGCCATCTACTTTCATGCTCTGGGGCCAAAAAACACAAATCAACCATTAAATAGAGAACCCATGCAAACATGTATACAGGGGCACAGGCTTTTCTTTTCACCTCTGGTTCCAATATGGCTCAGCATAGTCCTAATCTTTATTTAAAATGTTGGTGTTTCGTTCAATGTGGAATTTTTGCCCTGATTTTGATTCTGCAAGAAAATATTGCATTAAAATGTTGTCTCCAGGACTAAGTTTTTCGGCGTTCCCGTAAATTTTGCACCCTGGGTGAGTGCCTCACTTGCCTCACCCTACTTGTGGCCCCGAAGGCCTGAGATGAGACTGTGAAAATATCGGCAGGTGTCCGGGCTTCCATCGTCAGGTCCTGCTGTTTGCATTTTATCCTAAGGGCAATGTTGAACAACGCAAGAGTTTTAAGCAGAGGCATGACTGCCTAGAACTGTCTTTGTGTGAGATCGTTCTCTGAAAGAAGCGTCCACCAGGAGTGATGTGGGCTGAAGGAAGAGGGGAAACCAGGCCGTGGAGGGACCCCACAGCTGTGCAGCCTGATGCTAACTGAGAAGCAGGTCTCAGCCCCGTTGGGCGCCCCCGTACCCAGTTCACTGTCCTCATGGTTCGTGCTAAAACATCTGAGTTACCAGGCTCCCTGCAGCCAGTCCCTTTGTGTCCCAGCAAATAGACTAGAGGAACGGATGATCGTCTAAAACTTGCCTGCAGCAGTGTGGCCACTGAGTGCCAGAGCTGCTCCAGGCACACTGTGATGGCATCGGCTCTGACACACCCCTAGGCGAGCTGCATTGGCCTTGCACTGGCCTAGACACAGCATGAAGGACAAGGCCAGCAAGGGGCACTAATGAGGCAGGAGGGGAACCCCTGTCCATAACCTCCTCCAGTCTCCCAGCCCAAGTGTCATGCTCCTATCATTCCAGAATTCCAGTTTCCTAAAACGGTTTTCCATGGAGGTCAATCCTAAATTCTGATCTTGTCTTTCACATGACACAAGAGGGTGTCCTTCAGGGACCAAGGGACATCAGGAGGAAAGCACCCCTAACCCTGGTTCCTGCCCAGAATCTGGAACCAGGGCACAGCCCATCTTTGTTGAGTGCCTGGGGACATGGGTCGGGAGTGAAAAGTTACTCTCCGATACTGATGAGGGATTAGTCCAACAGAAAAGCATATAACACAAAACCATGCGCACCCTCTCCCTTCACCCCTGAAGTTCCCGAAAGAACCCAGGTTCTCTGATGGTGTCAGGCTCAGGGCCAGGCCGGGCACTTGCTATGGAACTGGTGACTAGTTCGATGGCAGTTCACCCCCAACCAGATCTGAAGCCTGCAAGCCAAGGGCTTGATGCATCTGGGTTGCTGAAGGATAAGTTAACCCAGACCTGCCGTGCTTCCCAAGCCAGGGCGGGGAGGGTGGGGAGAGTGGGGAGGGTAGAGGTCTGTAGGACGCAGCCCTTCTTCGGAAGGGAAAGGGCTGGGGCGGAGGACAATGTGTTTCAGAGAGAGAGCTGGCAAGGACTTATTTCCAAAACCAAGGACATAAGCACAAGGTCACTGGCAAGTCCAGCAAAGGCTTTACAAGCTTGCCGCTGCTGTGGGCCGGCCTCCTCTGTCGGGTTGACAGAACTGCCTTGCCTTTTGAGTTTTAAACACCTCTGGTCCTCGCTGGTGTGGCTCAGTGGATCGAGCCCCAGCCTTTGGCCTGCAGACCGAAAGGTGGCTAGTTTGATTCCCAGCCAGAGCACAGGCCTGGGCTGCAAGCCAGGTCCCCAGTTGTGGGGTGGACGAGAGGCATCTGATCCATATTCCTCTCCCTCTCTCTAAAAATAAATAAATAAAATCCTTAGAAAAACTTTAATGAAATAAGCACCTCTGATGCTTTGGCTCAGTTGCTCATTATACTGTGTGATGTCCCCCATCTGAAGACTTCTATGAGGACAGTATCTCCTTTTCACACCCCACCGCATAGCTGAGGTGGTTTATGGCAAAGGACTCACTTAACAAAATGATTCAAGTGAAGATAAATGACACACAATGGGGGGGGAAGAGGCAGTCAACAAAAGCTAGACCACGAGCAGTTCCAAGAGCTGCCCTGTGTTTCCCAGGAGGGAAAAATGAGGAACTGGATGGATTGAACTCCATCGAATGGAACACTCCGGTTCATCGAAAGAAACCGCTTCTCTACTGGCCCCAGGTAAAAGGAATTTACTAGATGAGCCCTTGGATAAAGTGCAAACAATATAATCAACAGACAAACGCGACCTGCCTGCCTTCCTAACCAGCCCACGCACGTGGCAGGGCTAACGAGGAATGGGGCCAGGGCTCGGCAGGCTGGGGAAGCAGAGGATGTGAGAAGCTCACAGCCAGCCCGTGAGGAAACGAGGTCTCAGAGTCAAGTGAGACGGAGCTTCATCAGCTGCTAACTGATGGGACGGACGCCCAGGCCTGCTGACCTTTACCTTTAAGTGGCCGATGATGAACTTGTGGACGATGTGGTTCCACATGGACTTTTTGTAGACAGAGAGGTGGCCGTAATCGTGTTGCAGCCATCCGGCCTGGGCCTGGGGGGAGAGGGCCAGGTGCTTTCACAGCAGCCACGCACAGGCACCAGGCCTCTGTGTGCCGGGGCAGCCAGGGGCCTCGAGAGGCAGGTGAGGGTGTCACATCTCACCTGAGAGGTAGCGAGGACAAAGGCCGTGATGAAGGTTGGAATCCAGCCGTTGCCGAAGTAAAAGATGATGAACCACGCGATGCTCTCCATGACGATGATGTGGGCCAGGAGGAGGAGGAAGAAAAGGTGGTTGCTCTTGAACAGGTTCATGTTCTCGGCAGTCTTCCTCAGGGCCCGGAAGTCCTCGATGATCTGGGACTGTGGGCCAGAACACAGGGAGGGTGTCAGCCACCAGCCACCGTGCAGGACAACTGCTGTCATTACCATGTGTTTGCCTGGGGGCTATGCGTTTGTCCACAGCTAGTTAGATGGCAGAGAAAGGAATTGACTCAAAAGTGTGCATTTTGTACACCCATGTTCCCAGCAGCATTATTCACAATAGGCAGAGGTCGCGGAACAAACCAGCTACCATTGACAGATGCATGGACAGATGGACAGTTCAACAAAATGGGGTCCAGACATACAAGGGGACATTGCTCAGCCTTATAAAGGAAGGGACTTTTCCACGTGCTGCAGCATGCAGGAGCCTTGAAGACACTGTTCAGTGCCCATTAAGCCAGACACAGACAAATACTCAACTGAGTCCCCCTGTCTGGGGTACCTAGGGTGGGCAAATTCAGACGGGACAGAATGGTGTTCACCACCCCTGGCTGCAGGAGGGAGCCTGGGGTTAACGTCTGATGGGGACAGGCTCTGTTTAGGAAGATGAACAAGTTCTGGAGAGAAATGGTTCTGGTAATGATTACACAACAGTATGAATATACTCAAAGTCAAGGAAGTATACCCCTAAAAGTGGTTAAAATGGTAAATTTCTCCTTATGTCCATTTTCCCACCCCGAAAAGCTGACAGGTGCCACTATCGGACACTGCATCGTTTGTTCTGGGTACCCCATGGGGCCTTAAAGAGCTTGAGGTGGGGGAGACATAAAAATAGTGCAGACCGGCAGCTGCCCCAGGGGCTGCGGAGGGAGGCAGGAGAGGTGGGGTCGGGGGTGGAGCCCATGATGGGTCTAAGGAAACAGTGCTGCCAGGCTGGCTGGGAGGCTGGGAGGGAGGGAGGTGAAGGGCGGGGGCTGGGGAGAAGGAAGGAAGCGGAGAACCTGGGCTGAAGGCATCTATGGGGACACACCCAGGGTCCTCTGGTAGGCAGACAGGGTGACGTGTCGGTGGATGAGTGAAGACCCTCAAGTGTTATCGCTGACAACACTTCAGCAGCTGTGAAAGTGGGGGGAGGGGTGGCTGGAGGCGCAGGAGTGAGAGCAGGACGGGGGTGTATGCTGTGGCAATGCGGGTGGGCGGAGAAGCTGCCTAGGATGGGGTGGGGATGAGGCCACCTGTGAAGGACACCACATGGGAAAGGGAAGGGGAGCAGAAGGAGAGCCTGACCTCTGGAAGACACACAGACAAGAGGGGGCAATGCTTTACCCAGCCTGGCCCACCCAGGCGCCAGAGGCAGAGAGGCTGGGGATGAATTGCTCCAAGTGTGGGTTCAGCTAGGCTGGCAAGCAAGACGGGGGGTGGGGGTCATGGCCCGTGCAGAGGCTCTGGGGCCTCCCTGACCCCTTCCCCCTGGACTGGTGTAAAGCTCCCCCACCCCACACCCAGAGCTCTTCACCTGGGGTGGGGTCCTCCTCTCCCCACAGACCCTCCCCTCCATCCTTGGTCCGGCTTGACGCATGACTCACGTTCTTGCCTCGGTCCTGGCTGGGCTCCTCCGGGGCCAGCTCGCCAATCAGCAGGGGCTTCAGGAACTTCCGAACGAAGTCAAGGTCCCGGTGGAAGGCATGGAAGGCATCCTGGGGAGCAGGGGGGAAGGCGGTGAGTGGGGAACCCCAATCTCAGCCTGCGCCCCTACCTGGGAGGCAGGGCTTATCAGCAAACCTCTCTACGCCTCCCACTCAGGCACCGATGCAGCCTCCCTTGCGCTGGCCCCAAATGCTCTTACAGGCCTCACCCAGGCAGATGCCTCAGTTCCCAGCACCCACCATAGCGCCACCTGACCCTCCACCCTGACGAGGGGCTCCCTCTGGGCAAGTCAGAATAATGCGCCCCTCCAGGGAGAGACGTAGGAAAGGCCATGAGCCTCCTGGGGCTCCTCTGCTGGCTGCCTGGGACCCTGAAAAGTGGGCTACCCACAGCCCCCGCACTAGGCTGTCAATGAGAGGAACAAGGCTGGAGATGACCACAGCAAAATATGCTTAGGGACAATGGGAAGCCAAACACAAATGCAGAGTTAGGTAAAAGCATTTCTGAAAAAAAGTTTTGTCAAACATTTTAAAAGGATGACATTAATTATGAAAATTACAAAATTATTTTTTACGGAAGGCTCTAAACTATTATAGGTTAAGGTGGTGGCATCATGGCTTGCTTTACTTTCATGACGTTCCAAACTTCCTCTAACATTGCTATGTTGTTTTTTAAATAGAAAAAAAAAATGTTATCTGCGTTAACCTCCTTCCGATGATAAAACAATAATGTCCATAGTTTGGGCAAATTTAGTAAATAACAGAACAGAGAGGAAAATAAATACCACCCAGGAAGTGGCCACCGTTGCTGGTATTTTAGCATATTTCCTTCCAGGTGTTTTTCTTTTTTCTCAAAAAAGAAAAAAAAGATCTTATTTATTTTATTTTTAGAGAGAGGGGCAGGAAGGGAGCAAGAGAGGTGGAGAAACGTCAGTGTGTGGTTGCCGCTCATGCACCCTTAATGGGGGACCTGGCCTGCAGCCCAGCCATGTGCCCTGACTGGGAACTAAGCCAGCGACCCTTTCGTTGGCAGACCCTCTAGTGAGCCACACCAGCCGGGTCTCCAGTTTTTTTTTTTTCTGTACATATTATGGACATATCATAAGTTGTCTCAAAACAAATACAGCATCTACCTCGGAGATAAACTGTCCCCTGGTTCCCCTGTCGGGCCCCAGCCTGGTATCCCCGGACAAAACCAAACTTTGAGACATTGCTGGGCCAGAAGAACAAGTCCCGAGGAATGTCTAGATGAAAAACGACTGAATAAACAGATAATAAAAAGCTATAAAAGCTTCAGTGTTTGATTGGAAAGACTCCATTTGGAGGAGGGGAATCCCGCAGTTATATAAGACAATTTGTGGGGAGGGGTTGAATGGAAAAATCTGAATATGAACTGGACATCTGATCATATTAAAAAACTATTATTAATTTTATCCAATTTGATAAAGGGATTGTGATTATGTTAGAGAATATCCCAATTCTTAGGAGAAGATGGCACGTGATACTATTTATTTTCCTATGATTCTGCAAAAACAAGTTTCATTGGGGAGAATGCAAATGTGGCAAACTGTTTAAATCAGTGAATCTTGGTTGAAGCTACACAGGTGTTCATTTATTTTTAACTTTTCTGTATGTTTGAAAGTTTTCAAATGAAAAAGGGGAGAAATGGGGGAAATGCTGACAACGTGTACAAATATTTTCACTCCTCCCTCACTCCCCACCCAAGGATCTCGCAATGGTAATTGCCAGTCTTCCCCCAGTTCCTTACTGCATCCTTGGCACAGGGAAGGATTGTCCTTCGGCCTGGTCTCTGTTCTATTTGTATCTAGAACAGATATACAAAGCAACACTTGATGCAGAGGAAAACCGGGCCTGGTGTTTTTAAAAACAGGTCTGTGCTCTTTCCCCCTAGCTGAACAGAAAAGGGACGGGGGCAGGGTATCTGATTAAGAATATTTTCTTTTCTTTTGGGAAAGTTTCGTTTTTTAGAGAGGGGAATAGAGGAGAAAAAGAGGGAGAGAAACATCGATGTGAGAGAAACATCAACTGGATGTCTCTCACACGCTCCCAACTGGGGACCTGGCCAGAAACCCAGGGATGTGCCCTGACTGGGAATCGAACCCGTAGATCTTTTGGTTCGCAAGCCGGTGCTCAATTCACCGAGCCACAGCAGCCAGGGCAGGTTACAAATATTTTCAGAGGAGAGACCTGCTGCTCTTCCAGGGGCCCTGGGCAGGCAGTGAGGAGGCCTGGGGTCAAGTACTGACCAGCTGTGTCCACTTTGGACCCACCGCCCACACCCAGCCTCTGCCTCCTCTGCAAAGTGAGGTCCCTCCCAGCTCCAATGTTCCAAGGCCCTGGGATCCGCCCAGCGCGGCTTCCCAAGTCGGGGCCCAGAGCGTTGGTGGTGTTGCAGAGTGCGCAGAGCTGCCTCCCCAGGTCAGAGCCTAAAAGAGCCCTTTCATTGGTCGTCCTCACATCAGACCATAGCCTTTGAGACATGAATAGGAAGTCCTTGATAAAGGCAGCTTCCTGAGGAACAGCTGCCTTGTCTGACAACTCAGCGGTTACTGCAACTTTTTGTGGAGGTAGAATTCAGTACAGCGGTCTGCAAGTGCCCTCACCCCATGTCCCGCTCCCACCGCCCCCTACCAGGCCCAGGTCATGCCTCCAGGCACTTGCCCAGGCTGGGGACCTGGTGGAGCTCTCAGGGGACCTCATGTCTGGGGATGGGAAAGGCCCCAGAAAGGTGGCATCCTGTGTTCTACGTAGCAGAGCCAGGATCAAACCCAGGCTTCTCTGACTCAGAGACTGACTCCCCACACCCCTGACGTCTCCTGCCAGGTAGAAAGCTGATCGCTGTTGAATCAGGCAGCTTTCTGAGCAGGCCTAGTGGGAACCTCCGTGGGGCCCACCAAGTTTGTTTCCACGCCAGGGCCTTCGCTCGGCTCTTCCCCTCTGCCTGGGGTCCTGCTCCCACCGAATCCCGTGGCCAGCTCCATTTGGGATGTACTTCCCAACCATCCCATCTGAAAAAGCCATCCTCTTCCTCTGAGACTTGTTTTCATCTTCTTCACAACAATTATCAAGATCACAGGCTATACTATGTATAGATGCTCCTCGATTTACAAGGGGATGACGTCCCGATAAACCCATCCTTGGTTGACAATACTTAACTAGAAAATGCACTTGCTACACCTAACCTACTGATCATAGTTTAGCCCAGATTATCTTAAGTGTGCTCAGGACACACACCAGCCTACAGTTGGTCAAAAAACATCTAACACAATGCCTATTTATTAATAGAGTGTTGAATATCTCATACCTCAGGCAACTTATTATGCATATCAGTTGCACAGCACCATCAAGTCAACAAATCTGAAGTCAAACCATCATGAATCAGGGAGCATTATTTTTTTCTCCCTTACGGAGGGGAAGGCAGGAAAAAAGGGAGGGAGAGAAACATCAATGTGGGAGAGAAACATGGATTGGTGACCCCTTGGACATCCCCACCTGGGGACATGACCCACCACCCAGCAAGTACCCTGACTGGGAATCAAACCAGCAATCTTTCCGTTGCAGGACGAGGCCCAACTCACTGACCCGCACCGGTCAGGACTGCGCTCAAGGCTGTCTCCCCCACTAGAACAGAAGCTCCACAAGGGAAAGGCCACACCCTCTCATTCGCTGCCATAACCGCAGGCCCTGACACGAGGGCTCGCAGTAAATGCAGGACCCCAGGACCTCACAGCTGCGCAGCCCCTAATCCCAGGGGACTTTTCCACTCTGCGATCACGTTCAGACTCGTCTGCGGTTTTGTACAACTCGGCTTCTGCTTCGGGAACAGTGGAAGCCCTTGCCTTCTCCAGCCCTCACACACTGGTAGCTGGGAGAGAGGACACGTGCTGATATGATGCGGGCCAGCCACCGAGCCATGGCCTTTGTGTACAAAGGCCACTAATCTTTGCCCAGCTCTGAGACAGGTCCCGTTTTAGAAATGAGAAGACACCGAGGGAGACAAAGCTCCTTGCCCCTGGTCACACTCCAGGTAGCCTAGATGCTAGAGTTCTCCATTGTTAATACAAAAGCCTCAATCAAATTGAGCTTCCTCCTCCCTGAGAGTTGATCACTGTGTCCCCCTTCAAAATGCCACCAATGTGCCACACATACTTGCAGAGGTTCCCCTGTAGCTGCTCCAATACAGAAGGGACTGCTGGTGGCAAGGCAAGACAGGGACAATTCAAGGGGAGATTTTGAAATAATTTAAACTAGGCTCCGTCCTTGTCTGACAGGGAGGGAGGACAAACACTCTGAGGAAAAGGCCATGGACACAGGTGAAGAGAAAGGAGCAGCCAGCAGGCTGAAAGAGTGGAGGAACGCATCCCCCGGGTACGCCGGGGGCAGGGAGGTCAGGCTGCAGGAGGGAGTGCACAACTCCCCAGCTCTCAAATGGAAGATGTGTATGTCACACTGCCTGGCTTTCAGTTCCTGCTTCCCTCTGCCAGCCAACTTGGGCAAGAAGAAATCCCTGCCCCAGCCCACTCCAGGGGAATCCCTGCCCCAAGCACCGGGTGCCATGATTTGCTTCTGGCTGAGTCCCCCTTCTCTGCAGAGCAACGCTGGTCTCTAATCCAGCTTCGCACACAGCACACCGGAGCCCTGAGCCTGGGACTCAGAAGTGCAGAAGGAGCCAACCACAGGCACACAAGGCTACAGGCAGCAGCCCTGGGAACCAGGACTCTGGGTCACGTGGTTAGAGAGGGAGCACCCTGGGTTCCCCGCTGGAGACAGGGATGCTAACTTTGTTTACAAAGCGAGCAGAGATGTGGGCAAAGCAACGGAGACTGGTGGGGGGCAGCGCTCTGTGCCCAAAGAGATCTTGGCAAGTGTCCCTGAGGCCAGGTGCAGGAAGCCAGGTACATGAACTGCCAGGAGCGGGGAAGGGCCCGCGCCGGCCACCTGGGCAAGATGGATTACTTGGGAGAAGCGGGACCCTCCACGCCAGCCTGGAATCTGCGCAAAATACCAGGAATTCTGGGCCGGATATGAGATCTTCCCTGAGGTGATAGCCAGCAGAAATTGGACTCCTTCCACCCGGATCTCATTGAGGGAGTGGAGCTGCCCTCCAGGCACAACCAGGGGAGGAATTTCCAGTGCAGTAAATGTTGTTTCCTTTCGAAACACTGGGTCACTCAGGTTCCCCCTCTTCACACATTTCCCCCCATTTACTGAGCTCCCCACTGTGTGTGCTGGGAGCACATGCGCAGTAAGGATCCCTCACACCTGCAGTTCAAAGAGTGACCTCACACACAGCCCGCTTGAGCCTGATACTAACCTTCCCATTTCATAGATCTGGAAAGGGAAGTTCAAGGGAAGTGTCTTGCCTGGGAAGTCACAAGTCTGGTACTCAAACCCATGTCCTCTGCCTCTACCGTGACTCTCTTGTCCTGTCTAAAGGACGGGACTCCTTCCATTTTCCATCTGTTGCTTTTTCACAAGAATAGTGTAGGAGCAGGTTAAAAGCATGAATCCTGGCTTCTCTCCTTCCTTGGGTTCTAAGAGGGGATAGGATAGGAATATGCTGGACCAGGAAGATGGGAGGAGCTGGAATCTAGAGGCAGAGGGTTTGCATTCCAGGCCCAGCTTGAGAGGAAGGAGGGAAGCAAAATCAAGCAGATGCAATCACTGTGGATGGATGACTCATCTTTGTGCCCGGGACCCAGCTCTGAGCCATGGAGACACTGAATAAATGTGTAACAAAATTGTCGTTGAAGATGAAATGTCCCCAGTGGAAAAAGCTCTAGTCATGGTGGGACTTGGCCATGTAAAGAGCAGACAGACACCCTTGGGATCCAGGTGCCGGCTCCTTTTGCCCACAGCAGAGCAAAGCCAGTCAGAAGCCAGAGGACCAGAGGTAAAGAGATCACAGATGAAATAGGGAGGGAGGACACACTAGGTCCTGAGTTCAGGCCCAGGGGCTTCAGCTTCAGCAGGTTTTTAAACCTAGGAGCAATGAGCAATCAAGAGAAGGTGAAGCCCTGGCTGGTAGCACAGTGGATAAGGCGCCGGACTGTGAACCCAAGGGTCGCTGGTTCCATTCCCAACTGGGCACATAACCAGGTTGCAAGCCAGGTCTCCAGCCAGGTTCGTAGCTGGAGGCAGGTGAAAAGCAACCATACATTGATGTCTCTCTCCCTCTCTTCCTCTCTCTCTAAACATAATAAATAAAATATTTTAAAAAAGAGAGAGAGAGAGAGAAGGTGAGAGCTGATCCCAGCCTCAGCTAAATGACTTAAGACGAACAAATGGTGATTTGTCAGCTCAAAAAATTAATCAACTTTTCTTCTGGCAGGCAAGGCCAAGAAGTTCTCACTTCTTTTTCTTTTCTTTAGTTTTCTTTTTAAAAAGTCCTCACCCAAGGATTGGTTTTACAGAGAGAGACAGAGACACACAGAGAGAAAATCAATGTGAGAGAAACATGGATCTTCACTGTACACACCAGAGCGGGAGGGCCAGGGATCCAACACTGCACCAAGCCAACCGGCCAGGGCAAAAAGTTCTAGCTTCTGCTAAAGACCCAAATGGCAATTGCCCTTGCCTTTCACTAGGTCATCTTTCTGGGTAAAGAGGAAGTCCTGAGTTCTGGGGTCTCTTCTTCAGAAACGGGATCATTCCCTCCCCAGACCCTGAACTGTCCCAAGAAGAGCTTCTTGACTTTCAGCCTTTTGTGAGGATCTGACTGCATGGTGATTGGCTGTCAACAGTGCATTCAAGTGCCACCTCTGCGTGCTTCTGCTGATCTGTTCCTCCCCGAAGTGGCTGGGCCCACAATACTGTTGCTCCCCAAACTCTGAGGAAGAAGTTAGTCTGTGCTCCAAGGGGCACAGCACCTGCTCAATAGTCTTGATTCCTAGCCTATTTTTGCCTCTTCTCTTGGAGTTCCCTTCCCATACTTCCCACAGCAGAGGGGGTGGTGGAAGGAATGAATATCCAGTTGCTCACCCCACCATTAAATTACATCCCTATTAGTCCGTTTCATGAGGGAAAAGTCTGATCTTAAAAGAAAGTAAGCTTCTGGGGTAGGGGTTGAGCAAGATGAGGGAAGGGCATTCCTGGCCAGATTTAAAACAGAGGACCATTGAGTTGAACGTCCCAGAGTAACCTCGGGTGCAGATGGACCTGTTGCCAAGCTAGCCTAGTGCTGCTAAATCCACGCGGCTCACGGGCATGACTCACTCTGGGGTTTGCAAACTCCAGACATTTCTGCTTTTCACCAAGTCTCCACCCGAGTCCCCAAGAAGGCCGATCCTTGGGGTGAGGTGGGTTCTGGGTGTCTTTGAGAGCGTGGGAACAGCAGCTCCCAGGCGGTCTCCCGGGGGGGCAGCCATTGCGGACCTCCTTAGGCTAGACAGACTCCTGGCGGGGCCGCAAGCTCCTGTGGGGACAAGCTTTCCTTCCCCGTCCCCAGCCTGGCTGGAGAGTGAGAGGCGAGGTCGGCGTCCCGCACCTGGCTCCCCTCCGGCCCAGTTCCGCAGTGCTGGGGGCAGCCACCACCCATGTTCCACGCTGGGGAGCTAAAGCCCTAGAGCCCGAGCGCCCCCTTAGGGGGGTCCCCGGCTGGAGTGCAGCCCGCGGAGGGAGAGGATGCGTGGGTCCCAGTGCGCGCCTTAGACCCTGCACGAGTCTCCACCGCTGCCGCCCAGAGTCCCAAATCTGACCCCCACAGCAGGCTGGCCCACCTGTTCCATGGGACAAAGATTCGGAGCAGGGGTGAGGGCAGTACACACACTTTCCCCGCGGGGGCCCCAAAGCTCCATTCAGCGTGGAGGTTTGGCGCCCTGGGACTCTTGGCTCCTGACTCCCGCTGCCGGGAGAGAAAGGTGGCGGGAGTACCCCCAGACCCTTACCGTAGCATCTTCCCCCGCGTAGTGCCCGATGACTCGGTGGCCTCCCGGGTGCCGGCTGGACCATTTGGTGATGTTGTAGACCTTGCGGTCGATGACGAGCCACTTGTCGGTGCGCAGGTTGTGCTTCTGAATCTCCTCCCAGGTGAAGGTGGGCATCGGCGCCTCACGCTCGGTGGTCCCCTCGCCCTGGTTCCCTCCCTTCCCCATGCTGCCTACCGACCGGGATCCCCCGTGTTTTGCAGCCAACCGGCACCGGTTGCCCGAGTGTGCGGCCGGGCACTCCTAGGCCTCAGCTTTTGTCTTCTCCTACCCCTCCTCCTGCCGCGCCCCCTCCCCCAACCTCCTCGACTTGGCTTGGGAATGTGAGCCAAATAACCCTCGGAAGATCCCTAGCTTCCCGGTGCCCCTAAGCAGCCCCCTCCCTCCGCCCCGCCCTCCGCCCGCCAACCCGCGATGGACTTTTGCCACCAGTAAAAACTCTAGTGCTCAGAGCCTTGACACCTCCCCCGCCCGCCCCTCTGGCTTCCCCCGCCCCGGGCTCCGCATCCTCCCGCGTTCCCCGCCGCCCGGGTTTCCACAGTGATCAGCAGAGCGCCTGCACCAATCCCGGCCCGTCGCCCCGCCTGCCATTGGCTCAGGAGGATCTTTCGAAGGCCAGCGGGCTGGAGCCGCGGTCCCAGCTCCCCCGCCCGCCCGGCCGCGCAGAGTCGAGCCCTGCAGCGAGGCCCGCTACGTGTCCGACCTCGTCCCTCCCCCGTCCCCGCCCGAGGCGCAGGAGATCCCTGAGAAGCCGGGCGGGCGGGCTGGCGGGTGGGCGAGTGGAGGCGGCAGCCAGGCTCGGCGCGTTCCCGGGCGCTTGCGCGCACGTCCGCGCTTCCTCGGTTTGCACCTGATTCCCGCACAAAGAGGGCTCCGGCCGGCGGGCGCAAGGGTGGCACAGGGTCTCCCGGCAGGCGTGCTGCACGTCGGCCCTGGCTTGGCTAGGCGACACCCTCCCCAGCGCGCTGGAATCGGGATTCCAGTATCACTGCATTGTCTGCGCTTTCCACTTTGGCGCCTTCCTGCACCCTTCCTGGAGGAAGGAATGAGCCCGCCTCGGGCATGTCTGGGGCCCTGAACCCTGTAATCAGACTATCTTAGAAAAGAATCGTGGAACCTTCTTTTGCCTTGTTTTGCTTCCTTGTGCTAAGCCACCGTGGTGGGGGGAGGAGGAAGCTGCCTTTTGGGGGCAGCGGTACCGCGAATGTGATCAGGACAAGATCCTTGCTTTGGGTTCAGGAAGCTCACAGCCTAGTTGGGAGACAAATACGGAAGCATGTTACAGGACCACACACGACTAATTGGGCTGTATTGTACAGGTTCCAGGAAATAAAGATGGGGGTGTTAAAAGGATAGGTGGGGGCAGCCCCCAGACCTTAGCTGGGTGCAGCTGCTTAGATCCGTGCCTGGAGGAACGGGCTGGCAAGGAGCCCTGAAAGCAGAGGCCGGCTGAGGACAAGTGGGAAGTAAGGATGGGCGGTGGGGTGAGGCAGGCCTTGGGAACCAGAAGTTAACTAGGGGCCCTCAGATTTCAAGGGGATGATTTCTAAGTCCCCGAGAGGGGCCACACCCTCCTTGTCAGCCTCTCACTCCAACCAGGTGAGGTGAATATAAACCCCATATTGTTTTATGTAAACATGGAGGGACAGGTTTAGGAACGATGACATAAAATGACCAAATGCACACGGGACACAGCTGCGCCCATTCAGACATCACACTGCCTCTCTCCTAATTCGGTCAGTGGAGAGAAACCAATGTAGAAACTTTGCTGGGGGGCAACCTGGTGCAGGAGTTGTTGGGGGAAGCTCACCCTGGCCAGCTCGTGGGAGCAGAGCAGTAGGGGACTATACGGGGTCCCTTTCCTACTATTCCTGCACTGCTGAGCCTGCTCTGCAGCACTGTGTTACATGCAGGTATCCATCCATTCAAGTTTCCTTCATGCTTGCTGTGAACCCCAGGTGGGCGGGAACAGGGTCTCCCGTCCTGAATAGTGGGGATAGACACAAAAACAAAAAGCCTGGCTCACAAGCCAAGAGAGGCTGATGCAAACACCAGAGACACTGACATTGATGCCTGTTAAAGGGTTATTCAAATAGAAACCAGAATTGCTATTTTTTCTAAAGGGATTCACACAATACATAAATACCTTTAATGAAGAAAATGCCAAAGGTCATGGAGCTCAGAGGAAGAAGCACTCATTCAAAGAGGGACCCAGGGACTAACTTGAGGACTCAGCTAGCAGGCTGAGAGCAGGGCATGTGAGCAGGGAGGCCCTGGGCCCTGAAAGGCATCGAGGGTGTTTAGGGTGCACAAGAAGCGTGAGCCTGCCAGGGTGTGGGGTTCCCAACAGATCCTAGCATAGTACTACCCAGAGCAGGCCCTGGGAAACCTTCGCTGCCGCCAAGAATGAATGAATGAATGAACAGAGGAATGTCTCTGGTGAGTCTTCTGGTAGGACTTGCCGTGAGCAGGGTTCAAACTGGGAAAAGCCTTGCACATTTTGGTAAGGAAGTCAGTTCACGGGCCATTGCAACACTCCCGTCAAGAAAGGAAGAGGGGCCTGAGCTAAGAGAGAACTTCAGAAAGCTGCAGCAGACGCTCCTGCCTTGCCCCCATCTGCTCTCTTCCTACTCTATTATTTATTATTGCTCTCACTACTTGGATGGACTGATAACACTGTTCCTTTAAAGAAAACCCCACAGTGTCCAGCTGACCTCAGAGTCACTTAGGAAAAGGGCTGACTGACCTCAGAGAGGTACAAGGTTCCCATGGCTCCCTCCTGCCCCTCAGAATCCCTCCCCACTGCCTCCAGTGGTGCCAAGATCTACAGCTTCCTGGGGCATTGCCAGAATTCGTTGCCATCATTGCATTTTATCAGCATCTAAAGAGACCGGCCAGCTTGGCCTCTCAGCCAAGTGGGTGAAAGGCTGGGCAGAAGCGGAAAGACAGGGCCTAGAGGCATGGAGCCCATGCCATTGGTCCCCAAAGAACAGGCGAGGGGGACTTTCCACCTGCCCTCTCAAGGAGTCTGGTGTCTGCTGTAGGGTCACGAAAGGTCATCAGAGGGAGAGAAAGAGTGAAAGTGAAAGACACCTAAAGAGGGAATATAATTCAGACAGGCAGAGAACCAGCAGGCAGAAGCAGACTGCTCTTCCTTTGCTTGGTCGATAAATGTGACCAAGTTGCCCCTAATCTAAAAAAATCTTCAGGGTGGATTCTTTCTCAAGTCATGGTCCCTCTCTTTCATAGCCCATTCATTGTCAAATTTTGTGAATGAATGAGTAGTCAACCCTGCTGGGTCTGCTTTCTGTCTCCCACTCATTTCTTTGACAATCACAGTGTTATAGGTTAGTGCAGGCAAAGAACTTTCAGAATGAACCATGTCAGGTACAGAAAAAGGATTCCGTAGGTGATGTTCTTATCCTTGCTCCTGATATCCTTCACATCAAGGCCAAAGGCAAAGTAAGTATTAATACCATTATCTTTGCAGATGAGACTGGATGTGGTCACGGGATCCCAGAATACCTCACAGGAAGCTTCCTTGAGACCTGAAGAGGAGAAATAACACAACACCTATAAAAAGAAGGCTGACTGTCTAGTAGGGAACTAGTGTAAGAATGACTGTCTGATGCCCATTCTAGAATACTTTGGGAACCTAGGCTGGGGGTATGTGGGTAACCTTTTTTTTTTTTTTTTTTAATAAGAGAGAAAGTTTAGCCCTGGCTGGTAGCACAGTGGTTAAGGTGCCGGCCTGCAAACCCAAAGGTCGCAGGTTCGATTCCCCAGCCAGGGCACGTAACCAGGCTGCAAACCAGGTCTCCAGTCAGGTCTGTGGCTGGAGGCAGGTGAAACGCAACCATACATTGATGTCTCTCTCCCTCTCTGCCTCTCTCCCTTCTCCTCTTTCTAAAAATAATGAAATAAAATATTAAAAAAAAAAAAAAAAAGAAAGAAAGTTTATTTAGAAAGTCACTGAGGTAGAAGAAGATGTAGGCTTTAGGAAACAAGTTACAGAGGCAAAAGCAGGGTCCTTGGAGCTTAGGAGAAAGGAAGGTAAAGGTAACAGGCCTGGAGGGAAGGGGGAGGAGAGGCACTAATCACATTAAAGTTATCTTGGGCATTTACATTGTGTCCAGCCATGGCCCGTGGGCCAGCCCCACAGGATACGGGTATTAGAAAGCCTGGATTCTAGAATAAGCTTTGGCCCTTATTGGCTGCATCACTTTATCTCTCCAAGACTGAGCCTCCTCATCTGTAAAAATGGAGGTAATACCTGCCTTACAGGATTATAAACACAAAAATCAGACAAATGCAATAAAAATTTAAAAAAAAATACTGGGAGTTTATGAAGTACTATTCCCAGTACAAGAGATCTATCATTGTTATTGTTATTATAACAGCAGTGCCATGTCTTTGGGGCCACTGCCAAGGGGTGTGTGTGTTTATTTTGTTTGTTTGTTTGTGTTTTTGAGATTTTATTTAGTAAGGGCGGGGAGAAAGAAGGAGGAGAAACATCAATCGGTTGTCTCGCTATCTCTCCCACTCACCCAACGTGTACCTGGTCCACAGCCCTGACCAAGAATCAAACCAGTGACCCTTCATGTTGCAGGATGATGCCCAACCCACTCAGCCACATGGTCAAGGTGATAATTGATATTTCTTGAGCATTTACTCTGCACTAAGTAAGCACTGTGTTAAGTCTTTTAAATCCATTATCTGTTTTAATCCTCTAACCATTCTACAAGGACCACTAAGGACACGGGGACTCAGAAAGGTTAAGTATTCTGCTCAAGGTCCCATGGTTTATAAGCAGAGATGGAATTTGTCTGACTCTGGAGCCCATGCCTTTTCCATCAAATTGTACTGTCTTCATGAGAATAGTGTCTCCATGATAAATGGGAAAAACTTAAGCCATTCATTCATTTATGTAACCTGTCCAGTGTCCACTCATGCTGGGCTCAGAATGGACAAGGCAGGCAATGTCCCCTGGAAGTCTTTGGTTCTGCTTTCTCTTTCTTTCTTTTTTTTCTTTCTTTCTTTCCTTCTTTCCTTCCTTCCTTCCTTCCTTCGTTCCTTCCTCCCTCCCTCCCTTCTTTCTTTTCTTCTTTCCTTCCTCCTTCCCTCCCTCCCTTCTTTCTTTTCTTTCTTCCTTCCTTCCTTCCTTCCCCTCTTTCTTTTCCTTGCTACAAAAGCTTTATTGTTTCCATTTGGTCCAATGCATGGGAGAGGGTTCCAGGAGGGTTCTAAGAGAGTCTGTGGTTTCAGGGAGAGGCTCATGTAAAAGCCAGATACCAGGGGAATGCAGAGGGGCCCCTCAAAGGCCTCGGGGCTCCAAAGGCTCCTAGTCATAGGGTGAGTCACTTGAGGGTGAGCCTTTCAAAGATGCTCACCCAGTCCAGCCTGCGGGCCGCCAGCCTGGGGATGTTAGTCAGGTGTTGCCTGTCTTCTTGATGCGTTTCACCTGCTCGTCCAGGAAGTGGTTCTGCAGGAAGTCACAGAGCTGAGGGTCTGTGTAAGAAGAACCCAGGCATGCAGATCTAAAAGGACCTGGTTCAGGTTTTTCTCCAAGGTCAAGACAGCTTCCATGGCCTCCTAAGTTTTACCCAACTCATCTTGGGAAGGCTTCACCATGTCCTGGAAGATATTGTGGCCACCTCGCTGTTGTGCAGCTTTAAGACACTCGGTGCCCTCACGCTTCTCCTGAGCCAACTCTCAGAAGGGGCCCCGTGCCCTGCAGAGCCACATCATTCCGGTTGAAATAGAGGCCCATAGAGAGGGAGGTGTAGGAGGCCCGCAGATGTAGGTTGGCCAGGTGGTGGACTGCAGCCTCCACCTTGGTGGAATAACTGTGATGGATTTGGGAACCCGTGGTTGTTTAGCAATGAAGATTTAAGGTCAAGAAAACAGTGTTGGCTGGTCTCAGAGGCTGAGGATGGCTGAGGTGGTGACTAGAAAAGATTTGGAGAGTAGTTGGGGAAAAGGCATGTCCCTAGGCCTGTTCCGTTCAAACCCTACTGAAGCAAGCGACAGACCCCAGGATCGCAGAGGGCACTGTCCTTTGGTTCTGTTTTCAAGTTTTCTGAGTTCAAGTGCATATGCTTACTTCCTGATGTCATCAAAAGCCTCGTTACACCAACAAGATGGCTGAGGCCCAGCAAGATGAAGGATTTGATGAAGGCTGCATAGCAAAATAGAGGTGGAATGAAAACTAGAAATTCAGGTTGTCCGACTTAAAAGGTCAGTGTTCTTTCATCTGTGATCCAGTTACTGGTAACGAGTAAGACAATTACAGATTCAGGACCTGATTCAGCACCAAAAAATGTACATGTTTTTGAGCACAATACTTGTGGTGCCTAAGGAGTCCAGAGTCTCCGAGCCTGGACCAAAGGTTCCTTCTGCCCCCAGGGCCTTTGCTGTGCCTGCATATGACAGACCAGCCGTCCCTGGGTTACGCACCGGGTTTGGACGGCGGAGGACGCGAGAAAGAGAGAAGAGACAAAGTTGGGGCCGGGAGGCTCCCCCAAGCCGTGAGTCCTGGTTATTAACCACACTGAGCTTCTATGCAGGTATTACTGGCACCTGCTCGACTGAAACCAGGAAGCTAAGCTAGTCGCAGGGAACGAGGCATAGCACACTCTCTGCTTTCCATGCTTCACGGGCTACGGGGTAAACACACTGGGCTGAATCCCTATACATGGTGTCCTTTCTGGGTCCACCTGGCACTAGGGCCGGCCTTGCCAAAAGCCCTTTTCTGCTAGCTGGGCCTTGTCAAACAGACTAGCAGTGCCCAACACCTGCATCCCCTCCCTCGCCTTGGAGAGGCCCAGGGTTAGGAGGCTCGGGTACCCTTGGTTGGGGCTTGCGGGGCCTCACCAGGAAGGTCTCCACCCCCTGGGCCCCCAGCCTTTTGTTCACCACCCAGCTGGTAGTCCTCAAACATGGGGTGACTTAAAGGAGGGAAACTTAGCAAGAAGCAGATGTGACCTTTTTGTCCTGTTGTACAGTTGGGAAATCAAAGCTTGGTGACATTATGTACTTGACAAAACTGGAATTTGACTTTCAGTTCCAGTTCCAAAGTGTCAGCTCTTTCCAAACTAGCATCCTTTCAGGCAACTCATTTAACCCTTCTGAGCCTCAGTGGTCCCATTTGTAAAATAGAGAAGCAGACACATCCTGTATGTGGCTGTGATACTTACCTGAAATAATGGGTAGAAAAGCACTTTCAGATTGTCACAAGTGCCGACTAAACCATACAGATGCCCATCTACAGAGATGACACTGGCACATCTCTAGAAGGTTGGAGGCCACATAGCCTCTAATCGAATCACCCCGTTGCGCCATGGGTGGTAGCTGAGTGGTCTTCTGCTGCCTGTAGCTGGACAGGAATGGTGCAGCCATGCTCCAGTGGTTCTCCTCCATTCTGGGGGGTCCAGTTTGTGCATAACCATCTTTTTGAGGTGGGGAGTGGGGGGCGGGGTGCAGGGTAGAGGAAGCACTGCCAGGAAAGGGAGCTGCAGGTGGCCATAGCAACAGAGCTGACCACACAGGAGGGGTGCAGCGCAGGCCTTGGGAATTTGGGCAGAAGTCAGGCTGGCCTACACAGCCCGGGGTGAGGCCAAAAAGCAACAGGACACAGGAATGTTGTGACTAGTTGGGAAGGAGACCCTGCTGATGAACTGGCCTTACCTTTAAGATAAGGACACTGAGGCCAAGACACTGGCTTGTCCAAATATCACTCATCAATTAAGCACCTGGGATTAGCTAAAAATCCCAGATACAATACAGAAAGTATCACTACAAAGCAGCAGCCACTAATCATGTCAGCTGTGTGAAGGCTGCTCAGACCTTAGATGACCTTAGAGCGACAGCCCTCACCTCTGGAACCCCCCGCCAGGAGTGATGAACGTCCTCAGCCATTTCTAGCTGGAAGCCAACCAGATAACTGGAAGACAAACAGATAACTGGTGTGCTGTAAGAATGCCAAACGAGGGTTAATAGGCCCAAGTTCACTGTCCTCACTTTGCACCTGTCTCTTATCTTCCCTTTTTTTATACATATCCTCACCTGAGAAGATTTTTTTAAATTGCTTTTAGAGAGAGAGAGGGACGGAGGGAGAGAGAGAGAGAAACATCTATCAGTTGCCTCCCATAGGTGCCCTAACCAGCAGGACCAAACCTGCAACCTAGGTGTGTGCCCTGACCACAGGGATTGAACCTGCAATCTTTCAGTTCACAGCATGATACTGCAACCAAATGAGCTGAACTGGCTAGGGCTCTCCTTTCTTATAAAGAAAATAGTTCCGAGTAGGTCATCTTTAAATTCTCTTCTACCCTGTGATTCCACTTTCTCCAAGAGTGACGGGCTACCTCAAGTTAAGGTACCACCTTCCCTGTTTCAAGGTAGCTGAGCGGAGGATCTGTCAGGATCCTGGGAGCCAGGCCAGCCCATCTCAGGTCTGCCCTGAAGCAAAAGAGGCTGCCAATCTGGCTTACACCTCCCTACATCCTGCCCCTGAGTCACACCTGGTGTGACTCAGAAAGAGACTTTCTCATCCTTGTCTGTCACTGCTG
This sequence comes from Noctilio leporinus, assembly GCA_004026585.1. Lineage (NCBI taxonomy): Eukaryota > Metazoa > Chordata > Mammalia > Chiroptera > Noctilionidae > Noctilio > Noctilio leporinus. The sequence continues at coordinate 4,629 of PVIW01002735.1, read as the reverse complement.
TGAGCACCCGGATTCAAACCTACACCCTCGGGTCTTCCAGCTCAACCTTACCTCTAATTGTGCCTGATGTGTATTTCCTGCCCCCTCTGCCGCCGCACGCCTAACCATCTTTGTCTTCCTGCCAGGGTTCTAGCACATGACCTGGCACCGACCTAACCTCCCTGGCTCGGTTCTCCCCTCTGGTGGGTGGTCCCACCTGCAACCATGCGGGAGTGCTCAGCATTCCCCAGCGAGACCGTGACTTCTCAACCCTCCTGGCTCTTGAGCCAGGCTCATCTCCTGGTCAGAGGGCCCTTCTCCACCTTGTCTGCCTACAATTCGACCTTCAGATTCTGTTTTCCAGTCGCTACCACTGGGGCCAAGTCAGACAGTCCCCACTCTGGGCTCCCAAAGCACTTCCCGTATATTAATTCATTACACCATCAAAACTATTTAAACATCTGCCTCCATCACCAGACCTGTAGGCTTTGTGGGAAGAGCCGGACTCAGAGTTAAGGCCTGGTGGAGGGCACAGGCTGTGTGCTCATTAGACACTTGTGAAAACTCCACAGAGAGCTTTGAGGAAAATATAAGTCTGAGCAGTGGGACTCACACCAGCCCAGTGGGGCATCTTGCCTTGCGGCCCCATGGCTGGGCTGAGCAGCCAGGTCCTCTCCAGAAGCAAGTGCGGGATACTGGGGCTGGAAGACCTTCTGGGAGCCAGACTTTGATGACCTTGGGGCTGTGTCAGCCCAGGCAGGAGACCTTTGGGCTCCACCCACCTGCTAGCTTGACCAAGGAACCAGGTCATTTCTCTCTCTCTTTAATCCTGTGGTCTCAGGCCTTCTGTGTCGTGTGTGCGAGGTAGGAGGCACGCAGCTTCCACGTTGCGCTTCTCAAACTATCCACGACCAAGGCCCAGCTTAAAAAAATATCCAACCCGTCACAGAATGACACTTTTGTAAAATACAATGAAAATGAATCAGAAAACTGAAAGAAAGTAAAAAAAAAAAGTGGACCCCCCCCAACCCCTCCCCCGCCCCCACCACCAACCACCACCACCACCACACACCAAAAAGAAAAAGAGTGGACATGGTGGTGAGCTGGATGAGATGCTCTCTGGGGACCCATGAGGACTGGGGGACACTCTGCTCTGAAGTCTGGCTTCCCAGCAGGGCAGTCACCCCTGAAGGGACAAAAACTGCAGCAACAACAACAACAAAAAGTCTTGCTCAAGCCAAAGGTTATGAATTCAATTCCTGATCAGAGCACATGTCTGGGTTGTGGGTTCGGTCCCTGGTCAGGGGCACATTTGAGAGGCAATCAACCAACGTTTGTCTCTCACATCCATGTTTCCCTCTCTCCCTCCCTGCCCCTCTCTCTAAAATAAATTAATAGAATATTTAATTTAAAAAGTCTTGCTTTTTCTATATATAAACACAGATGTGCATACAGTATGTAAACAGCCATCTGGGTATTAAAATTCTAAGAGACTGTGGCTGGAGGCAGGTGAAAAGCAACCATACATTGATGCATCTCTCCCTCTCTGCCTCTCTCCCTTCCCCTCTTTCTAAAGATAATGAAATAAAATATTAAAAAAAAAAATTCTAAGATAGATCACGATTGGGGGAGAAATGTCTAAAATAGGGGTTAGGGTAATGAAAGAATGGTTGGGGGTGGGCTCCTGACTGAAGAAAATATGTGGAGTGGGCTGCTGCCTCCTGGCTTAAATGAAAGTGATGTTGGGTTGAATTCTGATGATGAAGACACATTAGAAAATTCTGGACTTAACTTATAGGAAGATAAAGAAGATGGGACCATTACAAAAACAGAGACCTAAGATTTCCCTACTGATGGACCAAAAACTGAAGCAAAGGCAAATGTAAATGTATAGGAAGAGTGTCCATCTGGAATTACATTTCAAGAATTGCATTAAAAATCACTCTGAATAGAAAACCTCACCTGCAAGATTCAAAAAGAAAAGAAGAAAATGCTCCAGGGAGGGTACATTAAATAATGAAGAAGAATCTAGGGTGGATAGCCCTCAAGTAAAGCCCAGTGGAAGGAACTTTGTATTCTGGAGTCAATGACAGGTTTGAAAGCCCCAGTGAAAAAGAAAATGACACTGACACACCCAGCTTTGAGAAGGGCACAGGCCAGGCTGTGGAAAGAGTGGGCCGAGGAGATAGCTGAGGAACTCCGCAATCAGCTAGCAACCTAAGAGCTTGGTGTAAAACTTGCCAAAGCGATTGCCTGCCATGACTGTACAAGCCAAGAAGCTGAAAATTTGCAGGCTGCTCCACAAAAAAGAGGAGACTGGCATAGGGATCTGAAGCAGAGAAGAGATGGGAAACAAGAAGCAACACGGGATATATGTAACTTGCCAAGAGTCCTTCCAGACCTAGTGTCTTTTCTTGAGTTTTTGCTGGTGTCTTCCATTGCTCTCCTGACTGACAACAATGCCTGTTTACGTTAAATGGGTCAGGAAGTTGAGAGAAGTAGAAAAAATAAGCATAAAATGTGGGTGTTGATGATCACAAAATTTTTTTTTTTTGAGATTGTATTTATTTATTTTTAGAGAGAGGGGAAGGGAAGGAGAAAGAGAGGGAAAGAAACATTGATGTGAGAGAGAAACATTGATCAGCTGTTTCTTGCACGCCCCCAACGGGAGACCTGGCCCCACACACCGAAAGTCACTGGTTCCATTCCTGGTCAGAGCAGATGGCTGCGTTGCAGACCCATATCCTTCCTGCCCAATGATGAGGGAGTAGCAAGGAAGCAGCTGGTGTAATGGTGAACCTTTCTGGCCAGGCTCTGTGTGCAGAGGCCCTGGCCATTGTCAACATGGGGAGTCTCATCTACAATGTAGGGGCTGGTGGACCCGCCCCAGGGGGCTGGTGCTGCACTCCTTGCGGCACCACTGCTGCCCCAGTGGAGGAGGAGAAAGTGGAAGTGATAGGGGAATTCAAGAGGTAAGGACCACAGCCTTAGTTGATAGGCTTACGTGATTAAAGCTATAAACTCAAGAGTTAGAGATTTCAGTCTTAGTTGACCAGCTTCAGTGACTAATGCATGTGGAAAGCTGTTATTCCAGGAACTGGAATGCATGATCAGGCCATAAGCATGTCAACCTGGTGCCCCACAGGGTCTGTGTCCATGGAGACAGTATTTGCGCCATTGCATTTCAGGGAAGGAAACTCACCGGTGATGCTGATAAAGAATTGTTGATCAACAGATAAAGAAGTCCTAAGAAAACTGCCACTGGACTGCAACCTTTTTTTTTTTTTTTTTAAGATTTTGTTTATTTACTTTTAGAGAAAGGGGAAGGGAGAGAGAAAGACAAGGAGAGAAACATTATTGTGTGAGAGATAGATCCATGGGTTGCCTCTCACATACCCCTAGCTAGGGACCTGGCCAATAACCCAGGCATGTGCCTGGCTGGGAATTGAACTGGTGACCTTTTGGTTTGCAGACCAGCACTCAATCCACTGAGCCACACCAGCCAGGGCTGGACTGCAACTCTTACGCAATTAACCTTTTCCAAACCCCTTACCACCCTTTCTTCTCCTTGTAGAAAGGTCAGCTTGAATGAAGATGTTAAGATGGTTTTTAGGGTACATAATCTGCTGTCCTCTCAGATCACTAGCTATCTGAATAATGTGCCCATAAAATTCAATCCTTGCCTCTACTTATTGGTTCTGGTAGTGACAGGCAACGCAAACTCTGACTTTTCCAGTTTCAGAAGCACAGAAGAAAGAATCTGAGGAGTCTGGTAGGACATGGGCTTTGGTCTTTTTGACTAAACCTGTTTTATAACACGTTCAATAAAAAGCTGAACTAAAGTCCTGGCTGGCTCAGTAGCTTGAGTGCTGGTCTATGAAGCAAAAGGTCACCAGTCAGGGCACATGCTTGGATTGCAGGGCAGGTCCCCAGTTGGGGGCCCACGAGAGGCAACTGATGGATGTACATCTCACACTTCTATATTTCTCTCCTGCTCTTTCTTCCTTCCTTTCCCTCTCTGTAAAAATTAAAAAAAAAAAAAAAAAAGGCCAAATTATAAATAAATAAATAAAGGGACATCTCTTAGAAGAGAAAATGGTATACTTATATTAGAAAGTTGTAACTCAAGACAATATAACTTTGAACCTTCTTAAATAAAAAAGGACAGCCTTGCCTAAGTTGGCTTAGAGTGTCATCTTGACACCAAGGTCGCGGTTCAATCCCCAGTCAGGGCACATGGAAGAAGCAGCCTATGAATGCATAATAAGTGGAACAAAAATACAATATTTCAGAAAACAGTATGGGGTTTCCTTAAAAAACTAAAAATGGAATTGCCTTTTGATCCAGCAATTCCACCACTTGGACTATACCCAAAGAATCCTGAAACACCAATTCATAAGAACCTATGTGAACCTATTTACACCTATGTTCATAGCAGTACTATTTACAATAATAGCCAAGTGCTGGAAACAGCCTAAGTGCCCATCAGTGGATGATTGGATCAAAAAACTTTGGTACATTTACACAATGGAATTCTATATAGCAGAAAGAAAGAAGGAACTTATACCCTTTGCAACAACATGGATGGAACTGGAGAGTATTATGCTTAGTGAAATAAGCCAGTCAGTGAAGGACAAATATCATATGATC
>PVIW01002734.1:0-201589 GCA_004026585.1 Noctilio leporinus | reverse complement strand
GTTGTTAGTTTTGCTCATTATTGTCCTGTAATGGGTGAGAACATATGATACCTGTCTTTCACTGACTGGCTTATTTCACTAAGCATAATATTCTCCAGTTCCATCCATGTTGTTGCAAAGGGTACAAGTTCCTTCTTTCTTTCTGCCATATAGAATTCCATTGTGTAAATGTACCAAAGTTTTTTGATCCAATCATCCAAAAGGATATTTTCTTAAGATCCAAAGAATCATGCTTAAATTAGGAATCTACATTAGATCTAATTATCTGATATGTTTAGAATGGTCTTTCTCAAACTTATTTTTTTCCTAAGCAGTAAGATCTCTTTAATCAAATAAATTCTCACTTGGGAACCCTGATTTGTTAAATAAATAAAAACAAAGATGCAGGGGTTGGAGCTAGGGGTGGAACTGAAGGGGAAGAAAATAAGATTCTACTTATTTTTCACTAGAGTATACACTCTAGAACATCAGGTATTTTGCCTTTTTTGTTCACTGTTACATCTCCAATGTCTATAACAATGCCTCACATTAACAAGGCTCAACAGATATTTTTGAATGCATAATGGAGGAATAGCATAAGAAGAAGGCTGTCACATTCAAGAAAAATATTAGTTCCTTTTCTTTTACTAAAATCCTGCAGGAAATTGGTGATACGTTGTTGGTATAAGAATAAGAACTTTTACCTGGGAGAAGATTCATGTTCTCTCCTGTCACACACCTACCTTGTCATTTCTCTTTCTAGTCTTCTCCTTTGACAATTAGGTATAAAATGGAAGATTGAAAGTACAGGGGAAGAAAGGATACCAGACAGTGATTTTGACATCATCACTACTTTCCCACTTTCTCAATAACCTCTAGGAAAATGGCACAGCTTGAAAAAATCAGACTGAGTACCTTGTGAAACACAAATATGTGCCACAATTAAGCAAACATCTTCCTCATAATAGTGCATCAATAAGAACAGAAGCAACACAGTTAGCTCTGTAGCCAACAAGTCCGATTTGCAATGTGGACAAGTAAAGTTAACAGGCAGCTTGATGGAAAAAGAACAAATTCAAACTTTGGAGTTAACAAGCCCCAAGTTCCATGTTTGCCAGTTATTACTTGGGTGATCTTTTGGTAATATCCTCAGTTTTCCCATCCACAAAATTATCTTCATTTCTTATCTGACCAAAACAGTAGCCAATTATGGGTTCATGGGAAAATTAAATGAGTTGATTAGCTAATTGATTAGTAAAGTACCTGACTCATAATGAAATGAACATTCAACACAAGCTCATTTCCCCAGAAGTCTTAGAACAATTATTTAAAGATAAACTGTATTATACAGAAGTCCCAAAACAAAGATCAAGAATAAGTACTGTAGAAATTCATAGATTTGATCAGGGAAGAATGTTAGAATCTAATATATTTAAGTTATGAGATTCTGATGTACAAACAGGGAGAAAAACTTTAAGTTCTCTGAGAGGTAGGTAAAATGTGAGAGTCAGTATGTGTAGTGGTTAAGAATTGAGTATGAAGTAAAAAATGTTGGACCTGAATTAAAATCCCAACATTAGTATTTGCTGATAATTCTTTAGATCTCAATATATAGTAGTTACCATTAGTATATTTGAGATAAGCATTCCTGGAAAGAAAGAATGGGCTAGAAAGAGTAGTAGTTTCTTCAACTCCAAACAAAGGCAGAGGCTGGCATCTAGAGAGCTGATTCTGTAGAGTTAAATAATACAAAGTCAACACACAGGAAGCAGTTGTATTTCCATACAATAACAGTGAAATATTTGAAAAACAAATAAAGAAATAATTATATTCACAATAGTATAAAAAAACAAAACACTTAAATTTAAGGAAGTGAATGAGCTGGATATTGAAAACTATAAGACATTGAATAAAGACATTGAAGAGTATACAACTAAATTGAAATATATCCCATGTTCATGGATCAGGAGAATTAATATTGTTAAAATGTCCATACTACACAAAGCCATCTATAGGTTCAATGAAGTTCTGATTAAAAACACAATGACATTTTTCACAGAGATAGAAAAGAATCCTAAAATTTGTATGGAACTACAAAAGACTCCATCTAAATATAGTAATTTTGAGAAGGAAGTACTAAGCAGGGGGCATTACATGTCTTTTATTTCAAACTACACTACAAAGCTATAGTAATAAAACAGTGTGCACCAAAATGGGCAAATATAAGAATTGCAGAGAATCAGTTGCCCAGGAATAACCCTTTGCCTATACGGTCAGTGTTGGACAAAGGAATCAAGAATACTCAATGGAGAAAGATTAGTCTCTTTAATAAATGGCATTAATAAAATTGGATAACCACATGCAGAAGAATAAAATTAACCCCTATCTTATGCCACTCACAAAATTAACTCAAAATGGATTAAATAATTAAATATAATACACAAAACAACAAGACTCCTAGAAGAAAACATAAGAAAAAATGTCCTGATATTTGTCTTTACAGTGATTAGTTTTGGATATAACATCGAAAACACAAACAACAAAAACAAGAATAAAGAAGTGGGACTACATCAAACTAAAAAACATCTGCACAGCAAAATACACAATCAACCAAATGTAAAGACAACATATGGAATGAAAGAAAATATTTAAAGGTCATGTTTCTGATAAGGGGTTAATATATAAATATATATTATATATTTAAATATATAAGGACTCATACAACTCAATAGCAAACGCACATGCACACAATCTGTTTTAAAAATGAACAGAGGATCTGAGTACACATATTTCTAAAGAAGATATACAAATGACCAACAAGTAAATTAAAAGATGCTCAAAATTACTAATCATCAGAGGAAATGAAATTAAGATCTCTAAGATTTACTGTATTCACATGTTCATTGCAGCATTATTCACAATATCCAAGATATGGAAACAACCTAAGTGCCAGTTTATAAATAAATGGATAAAGATTTGGCATATACACAAGGGAATATTATTAAGCCATGAGAAAAAATAAAATACTGCCCTTTGTGACAACATGGATGGACTTTAAGGGCATTATGTTAAGTGAAATAAGTCAGGTCAAGAAAGACAAATACTGTATGATATCGTTTATGTGTAGAATATAAAAAAAGCCAAACTCACAGAAACAGAGTAGAATTGTGATTGTGAGGGGTTGGGAGGTGTGGGGCAAATTGAGGAAATGTTGGTCAAATTGTGCAGACTTCCAGTGATAAGATTAATAAGTTCTGGGGGTCTAATGTACAGCACAATGTTTATAGTTAACAGCACTATATTATATACTTGAAAGTTGCTGAGTATAGATTTTAATGTTCTCATCACAAAAAAAAAAAAAAAAGAAATGATGCTTAAGTGAAGTAATGGAGCTGTTAACCAACCCTATTGATATAATCATTTTACAATATGTAAGTGTATCAAATTATCATGTTATACTCCTTAAACTTAATAAAGTTATGTGTCAATTATATCTCAATAAAGCTGGGGAACAAACAAGGGACCCCTGAGAAAAGAACAGTCTTTAACCCTAAAGAAATAAGGCACTAATGAAATACCATAATTTTGGCCAGAAGTATTAACTTCCATCCCTCAAGGCATGCCACAGATACTTCTGGGATCTTAGGAAAGAAGCAGTTGTGTGTTGCTTTTTATTTCACTTTAGGTGTACTTAACTTTTTAAATAATAATTATAAAATCTATGTAGTATATACTTTTCTATTTCTATCCTAGCTCACAATCCCTGGAATCCATTCCCCAATCTCCTTTTGTTCCTATTCTGGCCTACTGCCCAGCTCTCCATCTTCACATCCCAATGTGTGGAAGGACTAAGTGAAGACAGACTGGCCAAACTAATTTTTCCAAGGGAGGGCTCAACTTTGGATTTTTACTTTAAAGTAGAATATGAAAATTTCCTTTAGGACAGTTTCCTGTTTTGGAGCATAGTCTATTAGTAACATTTTGCCAGTTATAGCTGAAGGAATAAAGTCTAGGTGGAAAGAGAGAGAGGAAAAGAGAACTCAATCTCATCTTTTAAAAAAAAAATGTATTTGTTCATGAGAGAGAGAAAGAGAGAGAGAGAGAGAGAGAGAGAAGGAGAGTGGGGGGAGAGAGGGAGAGAGAGAGAGAGAGAGAGATTTATTGTTCCACTTATTTACGCACTCATTCGTTGATTCTTGTATGAGCTCTGACCAAGGATCAAACATGCAATCTTGGCAAATCTGGATAACATTCTAACCAACTAAGCATCTGGCCAGGGTGATAACTCATTCTTCATTTACTATTTTAAACTTCATTCCAGTGATTTATTCACATTTCTTTCCTTAATACTCACTTAGTGAACAAACATTTATTGTGCCCCTATTGTGTGCCAGGCACTGAAATATATGATCTCAAGTGTCAGAATCCTTTGTTTCTCACACAACTCTACAAATTAGAATTGTCACTTTACAGGTTAGAAAACTGAGGCACAGGGAGCTGGAGTGACTGACTTTCCTCAGGTCACAATGATGGTTACTTTTAAAATAGATTTTTTGGTCATCAGAGCTACTGATTTTTTTACTGTCCTCACAGCTGCCTTTCCACTTGAAGTTGTTGTGGAGACTATTCTGTGAGCTATGAAAATATTAGCAAAGGTATGCACTCTTGCCCATCAGATGACAGCATTGCATTGGCCTAACTTTACTAACCTATTTATTTAGTGACATAGAAAAGTTGGTTCAATATAGACAAAGTGTGGCACTTTTGGCTTCTTGCCCAGTCAGGAGACTTTAAAAAATGTCTTCTACCATAGGATACCACCTCACACCTGTCAGAATGGCAATCATCAACAAATCAACAAACAACAAGTGTTGGCGAGGATGTGGGGCAAAGGGAACCCTCGTGCACTGTTGGTGGGAATGCAGGCTGGTGCAGCCACTGTGGAAAACAGTATGGGGTTTCCTTAAAAAACTAAAAATGGAACTGCCTTTTGATCAGCATTTCCACTACTTGGACTATACCCAAAGAATCCTGAAACACCAATTCATAAGAACCAATGTACCCCTATGTTCAAAGCGGCACTATTTAAAATAGCCAAGTGCTGGAAACAGCCTAAGTGCCCGTCAGTGGATTATTGGATCAAAAAACTTTGGTACATTTACACAATGGAATACAACACAGCAGGAAGAAAGAAGGAACTCCTAACCTTTGCAACAACATGGATGGAACTAGAAAGTATTATGCTTAGTGAAATAAGCCAGTCAGTGAAGGACAAATACCATATGATCTCACCCATTACAGGACAATAATGAACAAAACTAGCAACAAGCAAAACAGAACCAGATATATGAATACATTGAATAAGCCTTCAGTTGTCAGGGGGAAAGGAGTTAGGGGGAGGGGGGAGGCAGAGGCAAGGAAGGGGAGCAGTTTAGACAAGAATCTAGTATAAAAGAACCATGGACATGGGCAACAGGTGGGATTGACTTTGGGGGGGAATGCGTGGGTGGGGAAGGGGACAGAGGGGAGCAAAAAGGGGATGGATGTAATACAACAATAATAAAATTAAATTTAAAAACGTCTCCTAAAAACAAGTGTTGCATTATGGTGAAACACTGGAAGAATTCCTGCAAAAGTCAGGAGAAAGAAAAGGGTGTCCATGTCCACTGTTACCACTATTTTTTAAAAAGATTTTATTTATTATTTTTAGAGAGAGGGAAAAGGAGAGAGGCAGAGAGGGAGAGAGACTTCAATGTAGGGTTGCCTTTCACCTGCCTCCAGCTACAGACCTGGCTGGAGACCTGGCTGGAGACCTGGCTTGCACCCTGGTTATGTGCCCTGGCTGGGGAATCAGACCAGCGACCTTTGGGTTTGCAGGCCAGCATGTTACCACTATTATTTAACATATTTTATGGGTCAATGACTTGAAACTTTTTATCTTTACAAATGTCTTCAGGTGAGTATCATGATCAAGAAAATTTGGAAAACACTGAATCGAAACATGCTTTCAACTTTACTTGCAGATTTTTTAAAATTTAATTTTATTGTTGTTGTATTACATCCATCCCTTTTTTGTTCCCCTCTGTCCTCTTCTCCACCCACCCATTACCCCCCAAAGCCAATCCCACCTGTTGTCCATGTCCATGGTTCCTTCATACTATACTTGCAGATTTTAAGTCTCAAAATATTGATCCCAGAATGACCTGCTGAAATGTCATATCTTGTCCAGTTTTAAGAAAGAAAAGAAAGTTTTCTGAACATTTCGTATGATAAATTCTTCTCTTTGGAAGCATCACAAGTACTTTATTCTGGTTGTTTCTTAAAAGACACTGTTTCTCATTTCCATTTCTGGACCAGCATTTCTAGATGTTTTCCTTGGAGAGGGGATGGGGAGGGGAGATAGGAGAGAGCAATGGCGTGGGGGGGGTGATGAAACAATTGTAATACAACAACAATAAATTAATTAAAAAAACAAAAGCCCACTTAATGCTTAAGAAAAACATTCTGGCACTGGCATAAGAACAGGAATATAGAGCAATGGAATAGAATAGAAATCCCTTAAATAAATCCATGTCTCTATGGTCAATTAATATTTGACAAAGGAGGCAGAAACATACAATGGAGTAAAAATAGCCTTTTCAATAAATGGTGCTGGGAGAACTGAATTGATACTTGCAAAAAATGAAACTAGACCACCAATTTACACCATACACCAGAACAAAGTCAAAATGAATAAAATACTTAAATATACCATCATACTATAGAAAATCTCTCTATGACTCACAACCCAGAGGTCATTTAAAATAATTGACAGATTTCACTACATTAAAAAAAAAAAAAAAAACACAAAAACTTCTCATGGCATACGAGAATATATGCATGCATCATAAGCAAATCAAAAGAGAAATAACAAAAGAGAGAAAATATTTGTAACTCATATCACAAAGAGCTAATTTCCCTAATGTTTAAAAAATTTCTAGCTTGAGGAGAAAACACAATAAGCAATATTTCATTTTGTTTGTTATTATATGTGTCAGGTGTACAACATTATAATTTGACATTTGTATACACTTCAAAGTGATCACCCAAAAATTTGGTTACTATCCATCATCATGCAATTTATCTCATTTACCACTTTCACCCATCCTTTACCCCCTTCCATTCTGGTAACCACTAATCTGTTCTCTGTATCTATGAACTGATTTTTGTTTTGTTTTGTATTGTTTGTTCATTTGCTTTTTTAGATTATACATATAAGTAAAATCATATAATACTTATCTTCCTTGATGTTATTTATTTTTCACTTACAATAATACTTTCAAACTCCATCCATGTTTTTGCAAATGGCAAGATTTTATTTATTTATTTTTTTATGGCTGAGTAGCAGTCCATTGTGTGTGCGTGACATCTTTATTCATCCATTGGTGAACATTTAGGTCGTTTCCATATCTTGACTACTGTAAATAATGTTTCAATGAACATAAAAGTGAATATATATTTTCAACTTAGTGTTTTTATATTCTTCAGATGAATCCACAAAAGTGAAATAGCTGAATTATATGGTAAATTTGTGGTCAATGATTTTTTAGATATTTTCATACTCTTTTCATACTCTTTATTTTACATACCCACCAACAATATATGAGGATTCCCTTTTCTCCACATCCTCTCCATGACTTGTTATTTATTGTGTTTTTGTAAAGGGCCATTCTAACAGGTGTGAGGTGATATTTCATTGCAGTTTTGACTCATATTATCATACACAAAAATTAACTCAAGATGGATTAAAGACTTGAGTGTAGGACCTAAAATCTTAAATTCCTAGGGAAAAAAAGAAAACATAAGAAAGTCCTTGACATTGACCTTAGTGACATTGTTACAGATATGACTCCAAATGCAAGGAAAGAAAAATAAAAAATAAGCAAATGGGACTACATCAAATAACAACAACAAAAAACCCTCCTGCATAGTGGAGGCATTTATCATCAAAATGAAAAGGAAACCTACTGAATGGGAGAAGATATTTGTATGCTATACACCCGATAAGGCATTATACCTAAAACATATAAAGAACTCTGAGAACTCCACAACAAAAGCAAAAAACAAACAAATCTGAATAGACATTTTTCCCAAATAATACTTACCAATGGCCAACAGGCACATGACAAGATGTTCAATAACTAATAGTTTTAAAATGGAACATGGAACTTCATGAACAAATAGTTCAGAAAAAAGGAAATCCAAATGACCCTTAAACATCTGAAAAGACTCTGAACTTCTTTAATAATATAAATAATTTTAATTTAAAACTACACTGAGGGAAGAAAACTACATTGAGATTATTTTTCTCTCTTATCCATTTGTCAAAAATCTAAAAGTTTGACCTCACACTGTGTTAGTGAACCTGGAGGAAATAGGCACTGTCATATATTGGTGGGACTGCAAGTTGACACAACACTTGAATTAGTTTGGTAGGTCAGCTATAACTAAGTACCACAGACTGGATGGCTTAAACAACAGAATTTACTTTCTCACAATTACGGAAACTAGAAGTCTGAGATCAAGATGCCAGGAGGATTAGTTTTTGCTGAGGCCTCCCTTCTTGGTTCGTTTGGTGTCCATCTTCTATTCCCTGTGTCTTCAAGTGGTCTTCTCTCTGTGCATGTCAGTGTTCTAATCCCCTCTACTCATAAAACCACTAGTTAGACTGGATTAGAGCCCACTTTAATGACTTAATTTCAACTTAATTACATCTTTGTAGGCCCTGTCTCCAAATGTAGTCACATTCTCTGTATCTGGGTGTTAGAAGTTCAGCACAAGAGTTTTGGAGGGTACTATTCAATCCAGAACAACCATTATGGAAGGAAATTTAAAAATGGCTATCAAAATGAGCAATACATGACCTATGACCAGATTCCACTCCTGGAAATCTATCATAGAGCTATACTTATACACATATAAAATGACATACATTTGAGGATATTCATCTCAACCTTGTTTATAATAACAAAATGTTGGGAACAATCCATGTCCACCAATAGGGGACTATTTCAGTAAAACCATGCATCCCTGACACAATTCAAAATTATGGATTTGTAAAAAGAAATAAGGAAGATTACCAAGCAAAGAGAGATAACATGGTATTTGAAGTAAGAAAAGAAAGGCAGAAGACAGTATAATAGTATGCTTCCTACATCTGAGAAGTAGATTTGTATTTACTTGTGCAGTACCTGCATAAAGAAATCCTGAAGGCTAAATAACAATGACCAAAAATGGAATAAAACTGATTAGTGATGAGGCATAATGGGGGCACAGAATCAAGGTGGCCAGAATTTGAAATGAGGTTTTTCTATATATTCCTTTTTATAAAGTTTTCCTTCCTAAATTATGTAAATTCAAAAGTAATTAATATTATTATATATAAAGCTTCCTAGTTCAGACATGAAATTTCTCATACAGTATGAGATTAACTCTAGTCTTTTTTCTTCTGAAAATGACTATTCTCTATTGAGGCTTCATCTAAGGTTTTCAAATTGTGCTCTTGTGAAATAAAGAAAATCCCCAGGGATTGCAAATGCTTTCTTTCTTTTTTCTTTTTCTTTGAAAGAAGTCACTGAGTTTAAGAGGACAAGAGAGAGTCCAGTTGGATTTGACGCTGACCAAATAGGAGACTTCCCAGATGCTATTGATCACCAGCACTTGGTAGCACAAATGCCTTGGTATGTATGCCTCAATTCAAGCAAACTGAAGTGTGCCTTGCTGAGGGTTGGGTGTTTGGATGGGGGTTGGGGTCAGGGGACTGGAGCGCAGTGCATCAGCTCAGAGTGAGATTCCTTGAAAAAGCCCCCTTCCTGTCACAGCACCCACAGCACTCTGAGTCTGCTCCCAGTCCAACAGCCTCTCCGAGAATGCTGCATTTAAAAGTGCAGTTTTTGGATGATTCCCAGAAGATTTTTGTGGTTGATGTAAGTGGAAATTACATTGCTATTATTCCTTTATTATTCATTCAATAATGGTCATTTGTGGACAGCCCATTAGCCAGCAATGTTATGTCTTCTTTAGGACTGAATGACGGAGGACTGTGGTTTTTAGCTTTGGAAAAAGAAATCTGTATTTAATATCACAATGTAGCTCGTGTTTTTCCATTAACCTTTTTTCTAGAACAAGTTCTCATTTCTCAAGGGACAACAAAAGCAAAATTTAAAAATATGCTAAATATTTATAAAAAGACAAAGCAGCATTAACTTAGTTTTCCTACCCCAAAAGGTATTATATTGCTCATCGAAATAATTTGCCTATGAGTTCACCCCATGAACATTTATGGGGATAAATGGTGGTTCTGAGGGAAAAGAGAAGGGAAAAGCTACTCTCCTTTTCTGAAAAAAAAAAAAAAAAATTGTGGCGGTTGGTGTGGGGATAGAATTATGCAGTCGTAATGAGAACTTCAAGGAGTAAAGACAAGTATGAAAGAGAAAAATAAGATAAGGGACTATTTAGTTTGATTTAGGACTTGCAGTTCAGGGTTCTTAATGTCATTCCTAGCTACAAGATGATTGTGTACAATTATACCTCATCTCTTCAAGAAAGAACAAATGCATTAAGCACATCATTTGGGGTTTATCTTCCAATATCAAAAATAAATACATTTTAATGTCAGGTTTTATGCCTGAGCAATTTGAAATCTATGATTTTATTGTAACAAAAAAGTGCAATTTGCTCTAATATTTACATTAGCTACTAGCAAAGAACAAAGTTCATTCTCTTTTAAATTTATACAAAATACTGGTTGTTTTCTTTTATACAAAAAGTAACAATTGCTGTTGGGTATATGGGCAGCCCATTTTTCAAATGAGTGTTTCATTTTTATTTGAATCATGTGCTTATGGGTGATGACTTCATGGCTTCTGAGGCTATTTTGCTGTCTCTTCCTTTCACTTTTATTCGCAAAAGGCATTTCTATGTCCGTGGACCTGAATAATTTGTTGCTTTTTATTTTTATTTTTTTTAACAAAATAGCTTCCATTAGAGGTATGAGGTGTTTCTTATTCTTTCTTGGAACTATATTTAAGGAGCGGAAAATGTCTTTTGAGTAGTTTATCCATTTGCAGGCTGGTGGTGCACGCACACAGTGCTCCAATACCTGAATTAGTGAGCTGCTATTCAAAAGACACTGCTTTAGGCTAACTCTCTAATAGATATTTCAAGCAACTCAAAGAGAAGTCTTTGACAGAAACTGACAGGAGAGCTTTCTGAATGTGGAGCTCAAATTCAGATCCAATTAAATGGGGGTGGAGGGCATACAGGATCATAGCTTTACACATTTTTCCTTTTGATGAACTGATTTGAGCAACTTGATGCCAGCATGATTTGTCTTCAAATCAGATTGTTTCTTTCCAGCTGCAACACATTGTGTTCCTTGGGAAGATAATAAAAGAGATTTGACACCCAACAATTCGGGTGTCACAGCTTTTGTGGAAGGCTACTCTGTAAGTAGCAATCATGGTGTTATTGAGAGGGACGATGGCACTAACTGTAGTGCCATGAGCAATTTTTTGCAGAGGGGAAAGGAACCTTAAGTGAGAAGCTCATTATCCAACAAGATTGTCTCTCCCATTAATAGTAGACTGATGATGGTGATAATGATGATGATGATAAAAGTAATAGTGAGTTACAAATCAATAACACTTTAACATTTATAACATAATTTCATATCCATTAGTTCATTTGATCCTTCATTCCACCCTGTGAGTGAAGGGAAGAAAAAGATTAACCTTTTCCCATTTTGCAAACTAAGACATATGGCTCAGGGGGTTTAAGTGACTTGTGCAGGACTACATGGCATACAAATGCAGAGCTGGAGCTTCCAATCCAGAACTCTCCTTACTATTCAATGTACAGTTTTATCCAGAAAACCTATCTGTTAATAGACTTCTAGTCCTATAGTATTGCTCAGGCACATTATTTATTTTCTGTTGCTCTCAAAGGGCATAGAATTTGGCATAGTACAGTCAGCTTTTGATGACTGGTGTGTCCTAAGGACCTGTGTGAAAGAAGTGGTTCCTAGAGGTGAGGGAGAACATGGCCTGAATCTTTTCACTGATTCAAAAGCTTAAAAGGCAACCAAAACATTTAGTCTCTTAATAATACTAATATCTTTAACATGGCGAAGTAATGTTTAGAACCATAATGGAGACAGCCATTGGCAGCTAAGGAAAGCCACATGGAGGGGCTTTTGATACCAAAATTGGCCGAAATCTCAAGATGCATGGAGCAGTCCCAGGGAGAATTGTTCTTTAAGATAATATTTTAAGTAGTTGGCTGTATGGAGAGAAATAATGGAGTCTTGGGCATTGGTACTGATTTTACAGAAAGTACAGTAGTAGAAATATGAAAAAGACACATGATCAAATAGAATAATGTCTTTTGGGCAAGGCTAATTGGCATCCAGAATCCTCTACCCCTAGTAGCATATCTTGGTGAATTTACTGGTGCCCAAGATCTGGCTCAGATCTATAGACTCAGAAGCCTGATTTGTCAGCACTCCACAAGAACTGAAGTCAGAGACTAATATTTAAAATCAGGATGTCCCTGGCTGGTGTGGCTCAGTGGATAGGTGCTGGCCTGTGAAACCAAAGGTTGCTGGTTCGATTCCCCAGTCAGGACACGTAACCAGGTGGCCAGCCAGGCCTCCAGCCAGGTCCATAGCTGAAGACAAGTGAAAGGCAACCATACATTGATCTCCTCTCCTTTTCTTCCTCCCTCCCTCCCTGCCCTTCTCTCTAAAAATCATCAATAAAATCTTTTTAAAAAATAAAAAATAAATAAAATCAGGATGTCAATGTCACCATTTACAGTGGAATTGGGGACACTAAGGTTCTTTCATCATTACATTAAATGCCAAATATCAGAAAAGTCAGATTTAAAGGAATTAGACCTATGATTCTTGTATTAGATGGCCTAATAATACATCCATCTCCACAAAGACCCTATCATTGAGACATTTTAGTCACTCACTCGTTCATTTAGTGATTTTTAAAATAAATTAGAATATGTTCCAGACCCTGTCTGGGCACATTAGATTTTACCATGTATGTAGATAGGTAAAGTTCTTGAGCAAAGGCACACTCTTACCTGGGCAGTGTGGGCTGTTAGCTACTTACTACAGTTTCAGTTATTCTTTTTTTCTCTCATTGCATGGTTGAAAAAACCCCTTTGTGATTGACTTGTCTTTTACTTGTTAATACCTTCAATTAGATTACTGGAAAGACTGGCTAGACCCAGAAATATCCTGTTTCTTTAAGTATCTGTGCTCTGAGGCATTGTGTGCTAATTTTATTGATGCACACTGAGAATATTTGTCAACCATTCCTTTTACGAATTTCCAAAAGTATTTCGGGAATGCAGGATACATATGAGACTTCAGAATTGCTGGACTATACCTACTAAAGTGCAATCCAATGAAGAAAATGTATTTAGTGAAAACATCGTCTTACTTTTTAGGATCTCATATTTATTTAATAAAATGGATTGTTGTCAGATATCAACATCATCCCTATTGTGGCACTTATCACAAACCTCATATCCTTGGATAATCAATCAGGACTCTCTAGAATAATGGTGGGAATGGGTAAGCAGGAGAAGAAATGGGATAAGGTGATGACTTTAAAAGTAATTGCAGATTTTAGTGTAAATTCAGTTTTGTCTTTTTAACAAGGGCACTGAAACTGTTCTTGACAGAAAAGGGGAGGATAAGACCAAATCTAAGACTTACTTTCTTAAAGATTTTATTTATTTATTTTTAGAGGGAGAGGAAGGGAGGAAGAAAGAGGAGAGAAACATCAATGTGTGGTTGCCTTTTGCCCTAACTGGGGGCCTGGCCCACAACCCAGGCATGTGCCCTGACATGGAATCAAACTAGCAACTCTTTGGTTTGCAGGCAGGCACTCAATCCACTGAGCCACACCAGTCAAGGCCCAAATCTAAGACTTTTTTTTGTGCTTTTATTTTTTAGCTCTTAGAAAGAGTAGAGAAGGTTGGGTTTCTAACCTGATTATCAATTCTCCCAATACCCACACATACCAGTTGTAGTAATGAATGCCCTTGAAGGATGATGTTTTATTTAAAGCCTACACTGTTTGCTTATCTCAGGTTTAAATGGGGACTTTTTAAAAATAATAATCCCATTGTTAGGTCCATCAAGAGTGAGAAGAGAAACAAGGGAACAAGCAATGAGTTTAAAAGATTTATTTGGCCGGCTACACAAGTGGGCTGAAACCAGGAAGGCAGGAAAGTGTCAGCTGCTAACAAAAGAAAGACAGGTTTTTAAAGGGGAGAAGGGAGGAGGGAGTTGAAGAGACTGTTGATGGCTTTGGAGGAGTTGGCTCTGAGAACAGAGAGGCTTACTAAAGTAGAGAAGTTACTAATTTCTTGCTAGCAGACCAAGATATCTCTGAAGGACACAGGCCTTGCCAGCAGGTTGATATCCTTGAAAGACAAAGGCCTTCACTGATGTCAGCATTTACTGCAGGGGCAGCAGAGTTTTTGGGGGCTGGCAGTCCACAACACCAGCAGTTACTGTGGGGGCTTGCTAAAACCAGGCCTGGATTCCCAGATCCTGGGTCTTATGCCTAAGACGCATCATTATATCTGATACAATTCTGTTTGCTATCCCCATGGCTTGTGGCAGTTTTGTTTTTGTAGAAGCATAGTGAAGGGGAAAAACAGCTATTGTTTGTGAATTTTCTCAAAAGCATAATTCATTTTGATGGTTTCTTGAGCCTAAAGTCAATATAAGAGGGTTGAAGCATCTAAAATCTTACATTTACCTAATTGCTAAGTGACTGTATTGGCAAGCGCAGCAGGTGTGTAGCAGTTCACACCAAGAGAGAATATGGTGAGTTGGCTTTCCTCATTCCATTGACAGCCCATCATCATAAAGGCTATCAGGTCACATTTTTTGACTGAGCACTACTCAAGATAAATAACAAGGAAAAACCTCATGTAGTGATTCTTTTTAAAAAAGTTTTATTGGTAGTAGTATTAACTCTTAGATGGTTGTCCAGGGAATAGTTTTTCAAATTCCAATGAAGAGGGATATTTTATAGTTCTGTCAGTAATGAAATCGATATTTTTCCCCTTCATAGGGAAAAGTTCTTCCAATTCCAATGAGATGGAATTGCCTTTGTGACCTGGATTTGGGGCTACAAATACTGCACCATTTTAGGTGTGTAATCTTGAGCCAGTCACTTAACCCCTTAGCTCCTTGAGTTGTTGTGAGGAGCAATATGAATGATATAATGTAGATATAGAATCTGATAAAGTAGGGTAAATTTGACTGTGCTATTTGCAAGCTTCGTGGCTTTAGGCAAGCAACTTACCCTATCTGAGAGTTATGTCAACTGAAAAAACTTGGACTTGAGGTGTTGGAAAAACTTTCAAAAGAATAAACAATTTAAATTGCTGAGTAGGAGCTGAGGAAATAAAGAATTGGAGATAGGGTGTAGGGGGATTAATGGTGGTCTATACCAAGGAAAAATGAAAGGCCAATATGCAGAAAAGGCCCTTTCACGAGGGAGTGGGGGAAAGGTCAATCTGGGTGGATAGTAGAGTGTTAAAAGGAAGATGGAGGGTAGCTGGAAATCAAAATGAAGCAGAGGCAGTCAGAAGATAGATCGTCCAGGCCATGTGGTCTATATATAAAGTTTGGGCTTTATTCTGAAAGTGATAGAAAACCACTAAAGAATTTAAGAAGCTCAAAATGGGCATATTAGTATCTGCTTACTAATTAATTTATGCATTCATTTGCTCAGCCAATATTTAATGAAATATGTGTTCTAAGTGTTGGAGATGCCAGGTAGAATCTGAGCAATAGCTTCAAGTTCTGAGGCTCCAATTTTAGATAGTCAACTTATCTCCTAACACATGCCCAAATATCAATTTTCCAGCCCAGAAGCAAATAGTGGAGGCAGGAAGGACTTATACAGTAGGTGGTAATGAGGCAGAATTTCTAGGTGCATTTGATAGTGATGTAGCTATGGAAGATTAGTGAGAATAAATTTAGATGACTTCCAGATTCCTGGCCTAGGTGACTGGATGGTGGCCCCATTCACCAAAACAGAGAACAGAATAAAAGAAGCACGTTTAAGATGGGCAATAATTGTTTTTATATCAGATTTGGAGATGTCAAGAAGTGATACACCTGGAGTTGGACAGACCTGAGCTCTAGTCCTAGCTCTAACAATTTTAAGGTGTGGAACCTCAATTGAGTCATTTCACCTCTCTGAGCTAATCCCCATATCACTTATTTTACTGATAATCATAACACCTATCTCACAAAATCATTGCAAATATAAATGAATCCCCAGAGCTAAATTTTCTGATACAAAGTAGGTGCTCAAAGCATGTTAATCTTTCCCTCCCTTGCTTACAGGCCTCTTTATTTCTATAGTTTACAAATCCACATAGAATGGCCTTTCATCCTCAGTTTGGAGTTCTTTCAGATAATCTTGATTTTGCAGCCCACCTGCAGGCAATAGAACTTTGTTGCCCCAGGTCTGCACTTCCTCTTGGGCTTCCCAAGGTTAATTTATCCTGCCTGTCTAAGTGGTTTGCTTTTGCTAAGTCAGCAGTCCCAGGGAAATTGCTCCCCACCCCATGGAATCAATTAATACTGAGAGGGTCCATAGTAACTATCCAGAGTTACCTAAAATAATGTTGGGCTTCCTTAAGAAAGCTGATGGAAATAGCCAAACCCTTTTTGATTACATTTTAAATCACTGTGGTTATTTTTTTAATCCTTTTTACCTTTTTCACCCATCCCCCAACCTGAGATGTAAAGTATAGCCTAAGGAACATGATCAATAATATTGTAATTATTATGTATGGCATCAGATGGGTACTAAACTTATCAGGGTGATTAGTTCATAAGGTATATAGATGTCTAATCATTATGTTGTACACCTGAAACAAATACAATATTGAATGTCAACTGTAATTGGAAAATTAGTTTCAAAAAATTCAAAAGAAAGAGCTAAAGAAAATTGCTCTGTGGTAACTACCTGTAGTAATGCGGACATAGTTGATAATAACAGTAACAATACTACTGAATAATATTCATATTATTTATCAACAGTTTATGTTCTAGGTGTACTTTGCATACACTATCTCATGTTATAGTCACACAAATCAAATGAGTGCCCCTACTTAGGTAGTCCTATAACCTCTCTGTGCCTTGGGCTTTGTCATCTGTAAAAGAAGAATAATATTAATACCCACTCCATAGAATTGTTATAAAATTTAAGTAAATTAATATATCTAAAATGGTCAGAAGAGTGCCAGTAAGTGCTATCAATGTTTCTGCTACACTGACGCTCCATGGAATTTGTCTCCAAATTTAGATGGTAAACATATATCCTAATACTCTGGCCCAAATGGCAATACCAGGTGGATGAGGTCAGGAATACAACTTTCATCTTTATTTTTCAGGCATATAAACTGAGGTACAAGGAGTTTGACTTATCCAAAATAACATTTCTATTTAAATTAATGGGTGACCTTGGGTTCAAGCCACATATGAGCTTTAAAACCCTAGCTGGTTACTGGTTAGATGGTAGACTTATGACTCAAGTGGGATTGCTGTATGTGTTGTAAAGCTTCCTGGTTTTCCAGGACTTCCTGATGTATCCTCTAGTTCCGAGCCGCTGGCCCCACACTAGGTCCTCAGTCAATGTTTGATGACAGGCTGACCTTAAAAACACTTCACCATCCCCCTGCCTGTATGAAGAAATTCAGTTGATGAAGCTTCTAAACCATGTTAGAAAATTCATCCTGGAATCACAATGATGTCCAACCCTAGCCAGTGTAGGGCATTTTTGTGCCAGGGATTTATTTGTCATTTGCAAAGGACCCCAGCTGCATGATGAATGCCTTTGTTTAAACTATTGAGTTTGATTTGCCCCTCATAGCCTAAGGATTGTTGATTCAGAGAATAAATTGAGCTGAAAAAGAAAGTTCTTGTGCTTTGTTTGGCCTGAGGCCAGACTGAGCAGTAGCCAAGAGCAGTTTAGGTGCCCATCTCACCCACCCCTCCGGGGGCTCCATGTCTTCTGCTCTCATCTGGCTGTTAGGTTGCCCTCCTGATATTAGAGCTCAAAGAAAAGGTCTGGACTGCAGCTTTCCCACTTGCACCCCTCCTCTGACCATATCCATTCCCACAGCTGAAAGGAGGATGACTGTGAACCCAAGAACTTTTAAGGCACTGGGGTGGAGATCTGGGAGCTGTCTTTGGAGCTGGATGGATGGCAGTTGTATGTTTGTTCAAGCGTGTACTTGGGGGACTCTATGAAGAGTTTCAGTTAGTTGAGGCCTTGACACCTCTTCTTTTATCATCACAGAGCAGAGCTCCATCTGCTTCCTGGGTGCTAGGAAGGAGTAGCTGAGGTGAGATTTCTCAGAAGAACTTCTGAGTGAAACTTTGTAAAGGGCAACATTCTTCTAAATTCCAAAGGAATTTCTATTTTTCTTTGAAATGCCATTTAGTCTGTATTTGCAACATTGTTTGACCTGTCACAAATGCAATTATATTACACTAAAAAGAGCTTAGCTTTAACTGGTGCTTTAAGACAATGAAATTGTCGGTTGCACCTGAGAGACTGAGAAATTCTTCCAACTGAACTGACTCCAATGTCTTGAGGTCAAAAGGGTATGGCCTGAGGGGCAGAACCTTCTGAAAGATGGCCGGCCAGACTACCCCAGCACTTTCATAAAAGGACCCAGGAGCCTTCCATCCCAGAAGCAGAGAGCATTGCTGGCTTTTGTGATACTAGGTGCCACCAAGCAGTTTTGTGCAGAACTAAAAAATCTTTGGTTACATTAGTTGTACTCAGAGATTCACCTTAATAGAGCATTTGCACCACAAGAGGTAGTGGGGAATTGGCCAATGAGGTGCCACAGCAAGGCTACACAGGAAAGCCCTACTGAAGGCTGCAAAACTCAGGAAAAAGGAACATGAAAGGAGGGAGCACTTGTTCTGGGGTTGTGAAATTCTCTGATGTATAGATAAGGGTTGTCAAACTCATTTTCACTGGAGGCACATCAGCCTCGAGATTGCCTTCAAAGGGCCGAATATAATTTTAGGACTATATAAATATAACTACTCCTTAACAGTTAAGCAAGCCAGATAGAAACAAGGTGCCCGGCCAGATAAAATGTGGTGGACGGCCAGATTTGGCCCATAGGTCTTGTGGTCTATTCTCAACATGGTTGCTGTGCAAAAACTACAATTATTGCTCCACAGAGTCTTATTCCAGCCCTCTTTCCTCTATTCTTTCTCTTTCTCTTTGCCCACTTCCTCATTCTCTTCTGGGTCCAAGGTGTGAGGCTAAATAGGGGTGGTCTGTCTGTGTGAGTTGACCCCAGGCCCTGGAAGCACTTAGGCATGGCGCCTCACCACTAATGGCTGGTCTGAGCTGTCTTAAACAAAAGATTCTTTGTCCTCTGAGATTCCATCTATGATGATGGAATTCACCTTTCAACAGACTTAAATGAAGGCAAAGGTTTTCCAGAATTTCATACTCAGAACATTTTAAGTGATTGCAAGAGATTTGTCACAAAGTTATTGTCACTTGCTTTTATGAGATATTTCCAGACCTAACTTTGTTATAGGAGTTACTACTTGCATTATGCCATATAATCATTAGTTAATAAGTTTGGTAAGTATGATTATACTACTTCATTTACCACTGATTTAACTAATTTTTATGAGCCCTCTCTGGTTCCATGCACATGGTAGCTATTGAAGGAACAGAGAAAAATAAGAAATAGCATCTGATCTCAAAGACCTCACAGTCTAGTAGAAAAATTAAAAACTGAAATAGGTATGTACACTACAGTGCGATGCATACAAATGACAGGGCAAGGACAGTTTTTTAAATAGCACAACAGAGGAGAAGCACCTAACCTAGACTGAAGTGTGTGTGTTGAGGGGATTATCAGACTGGTTTTGTTTAGGAGGATAATGTCTAACCTGAGCCATAATGACAAATACTAATTATTTAGGTATTTGTTAGGGAGTTAGAGGACTAAGGAGGAGCAGAGTTTAAAGTTGGCCCAGACAAAAGTAGAAACATAGAAAAGGCTTGTGGAGCAGCTCAATCTGATTTACCTTAAAATTGAGAGGAGAAAATGCTGTGAGAGTGGTGAGAATGAGGGATGAGCAAAGAGAGACAAGCATGGACCACATCTTAAAAGAAATTTTTCATATGAAGAAATCACGGTTCGCAAGGTTAACTATGAGCCCAAGGTCCTACAACCGCAAGTGAGTACTTTAGCCAGTATTTAAAAGTATATGTGTTGATTCCAGAGCCCAAACTATTTCCCCTACAATCTGCTGCCTCCAAGTTTCTGATACCCAGTAGGAAGCTCAGGTTCATAAATTCTTTCACTGCTTTACCAAAGGCATTCACTGTTATGAATCCTTCCCACAGTTTGTATTTGTATTTCACTATTGAAATTAAAATTACACAAAATAAACATTTTTGCATTTAATTGAAGGTTTAAATAAAAATAAAATGAACAACTAAAAATACAACCTAAATAAGATGGGGAATTCAATTTCTGGAAAAAAATGTCCTAAGGAAATGATTAAATTTTCTACAAAGATGGATGTACATCTTTGTGTGTTATCTTAGTGTTGCTTGCAATAGCTACAAAGAGAATATTATTTACATATCAAACAAGGTGGTCTCCTATACAGTAACTAATGATGATATTAATAATACAAGTATAATACTCTTTTATTTAATTTTATTGTTGTTGTATTACATTCATCCCCTTTTTACTCCCCTCTGTCTCCTTCCCCACCCACCCACTCCCCCACTCCCCCACAAAGTCAATCCCACTTGTTGTCCATGTCAATGGTTCTTCCATACTAGGTTCTTGTCTAAACTGCTCCCCTTCTTTGCCTCTTCCTCCCCCTCCCCCTGTCCTGCTTCCCCCTGCCTACTGAAGGTCTACTCACTGTATTCATATATCTAGTTCTGTTTTGCTTCTTGTTGGTTTTGTTC
This sequence comes from Noctilio leporinus, assembly GCA_004026585.1. NCBI lineage: Eukaryota > Metazoa > Chordata > Mammalia > Chiroptera > Noctilionidae > Noctilio > Noctilio leporinus. The sequence goes on along the minus strand of PVIW01002734.1, from coordinate 180,548 downwards.
ATTCTTGTCCTGTAATGAGTGAGATCGTCTGGTATTTGTCTTTCACTGACTGGCTTATTTCACTAAGCATAATACTTTCCACCCATGTTGTTGCAAAGGTTAGGAGTTCTTTCTTTTTTTCTGCTGTGTAGAATCCCATTATGTAAATATACCAAAGTTTTTTAATCCAATCATCCACTGATGGGCACTTAGGCTATTTCCAGCATTTGGCTATTGTAAATAGTGCTGCTATGAACATAGGGGTACATAGGTTCTTATGAATTGGTGTTTCAGAATTCTTTGGGTATAGTCCTAGTACTGGAATTGCTGGTTCAAAAGGCAGTTCCATTTTTAGTTTTTGAAGGAAACTCCATACTGTTTTCCATAGTGGCTGCACCAGCCTGCATTCCCACCAACAGTGCACGAGGGTTCCCTTTGCCCCACATCCTCGCCAACACTTGTTATTTATTGATTTGTTGATGATTGCCACTCTGACAGGTGCCATCAGAGAAGAAAAAGGAATCAAAGGTATCCAAATTGGAAAAGAGGAAGTCAAATCGTCATTATTTGCAGATGATATGATAGTGTACATACAAAACCCGATAGGCTCCACCAAAAACTTACTTGACCTAATAAGCAAATTTAGCAAAATAGCTGGATATTAAGTCGATATTCAGAAATCAAAAGCATTTTTGTATACCAATAATGAAACATCAGAAATAGAAGCGAGAAAACAAATCCCATTTACCATAATACTCTTTTTTAAAAGTCTAGTCACCAAAGGGTTGTATCACATTTATTAAAAATTATCCCAAAAGTTTTATCCTGACTTATTTATGTATTTATACAAATTTTATTAATTATTTTTAGAGAGAAGGTCAGTGGGGGAGGAAGAAAGGGAGAGAAACATCAATGCATGGCTGCCTTTCACCTGCTTCCAGCTGCAGACCTGACTGGAGACTGGCTTGCAACCTGGTTATGTGCACTGACTGGGGAATTGAACCAGCGACCTTTGGGTTCACAGGCCAGCACCTATCCAGTATGCCACCAGCCAGGGCTATCCTAAGGTCTCTTGATGGATGGGCTGATAAGCACTTTTTAATTTTTGCTGGCTTTTCTGTTGTTGGTTTTTTTTTTAATCCTGATTTTCATATTAAAAACATTTTTTAAAAGATTTTATTTATTATTTTTAGAGAGAGAAGGGAGAGAGGGAGAAAGAGATCAATGTATGGTTGCCTTTCATATGCCTCCAGCTACAGACCTGGCTGGAGACCTGGCTTGCAACCTGGTTATGTGCCCTGGCTGGGAATCGAACCAGCAACCTTTGGGTTTGCAGGCTGGCACCTTATCCACTGTGCCATCAGCTGGGGTATTTATCCTGATTTTTAAATGAGTTCATTTTGATTTCTGAATGAGAAAAAAAAATCATTGAAGACAGAAAAAAAAAAACAAAAAAAAAACAAACCTTCATTTAAAGAATCCATTGCACCCTGCCTGATGTAGCTCAATATAGTGAGCACTACCCTGCAAACTGAAGGGTTGTAAGTTTGAGTCCTGATCAGGGCACATGCCTAAATTTTGGTTCAGGTCCCTGGTTGGGGTGTATGAGAGGCAACCAACCAGTTGATTATTTTCCTCTCACATTAAATGCTCTCCTGGCTTTTCTCTTATCTTTCGACCTACCCTCTCTAAAAATACATTTTAAAAAAAGGTTGCTATGTAAGTTTCATTTCCTACATAAGCAATCAAAATAAAGGACCTCTCATAAAATGGCAAGGTCAGACATTACAATCTGTTCATGACCACATCGTACAATATGTGAGAGTTTCAGGCCTCTACCCCAAAATGTCAACCCCATTGCCCACTAGTCCCCAGTTACTACTCAATTCCTTTCTAATGTAAATAGTAATAATAATTGCTGATATATCAAAAGAATGTTTATTATGTAGAAGGCACCAGTGTAAGTATTTTACAATGAGTTAATGCTCATTGAAATCCTCAGTGAAGTAGGCAGTGAGTGTGCCACAGAGATGTGAATCAACTTGCCCAAAGTCACAGAGTTGTAAGTGGTAGAAACAAAATTTGAATGGGGGCATTCTGGATTAAGAGCCCGTGTACTTGACCACTACATACATTTGCTCCTTAATGCTTGTCTTTCAAGAGCTTCTGTGTTGGAGTTACTTCTGCATTTCACATCTTCATCAGTTAGCTCTTGCATGTGCTGGGAGTGGTGATATTAAAAACAAGGTCAGTAGTTTCAGGGAAGAACTGGCTTGGTAAGCAGAACCTAAAAGAGCTGTTAGGGAGATTTCATGGGACAGTTGGACAATGGAAATGGTTCAGAGAAATGAATAGGATTAGAAAGATATAGGACATCTGAGAATTGAATGAGGCCAAAAAGGATAGGTTATTCTTTAATGCTCAATATTGGGGAGTTATTATGCATCCTAAAGGCCACAGTGGATTCTTTTAATTCAGTAAAGTCAACGACTGTCTGTAGTGTAGTCAGCACTTAACCAGAAATATAGTAAGTATTATGGTCAATAACTGTTGAAACAATGAAAGAATGAATCATCTTCTTGTTCTCAGCTGCCAGACAGCTAATCCCTGCTCCAATGAGTTTGCTTATAAAATACCAGTTAGCTAATAAAACATTCTAGGAAGTCAAGTCAGAGGGGTTGTGGCACAAACATTTTATGTATTATAGTAATAAAATTTCACTGGATCAGTCCTACATCCATGTAAAACCGTGTGACACAGTAAGCCCTCATGACTAAAATGGGGTTGCCAGAGAGGAGAAATGCTCTGATTCAGGTTCCCCAAAGTTCAACAAAGGAGAGGTTGTCTCTACTTCTACTAGCCTACAAAGGCTTCCCAAGTCTATGGGTGCCACCATGAACATGTTTGTTTGTTTCTGCATTAAGAGGACCGTGGATTAGAGTTGCCTAAACTGGGATCAGCAAACATCAAATTCAACACTCAGAAGTGAATTAGGGTCAAGAAGTCATGCAGATATATGTGTAAGGAAAGATAAATGAAAGAACAGGTCCTAAGTGGCTTCTTCAAGAGTGGATCTTGGCAAGAAGCCAAGTTAAGAGTACGGTAGGAACCTGTAATACAATAGGATTTTTGCTGCAGGGCAGAGCTGTCCCCTTAGTGTAGTCCACAGGTGTAGACAAGCAAGAACACCTGGCTAAGGGGGGTGGGTGTTAAAAAGGTGGGGAAAGGAAATACTTTGTGACAGGGTGATTAGCCTAAATGATAGCTCACAAGACCTTTCCTTTTGCTAATCAGTTAGAAGCCCTTAGAAGTCCACTATAATTTTTTTTTTTGCAATTTTCAAATCCAACTTCAACATATGATAAAATATAAATTCATCATAGAAAGATTAGGAAATTCTGGTAAACAAAAAGAAGAAAATACAATTCAACTATAATCCCATCATTCATATATCAACATTTTGATGTATATTTTATACATTGTATACTTCTTTCTGTATATAGAAATATGTACCTTTATATGTACATTTTATACTCCTTTCTTATGGATTCTTAAACTCCACATGTGCCTCCGCACTGCATTTAGTTTGGAATAGTTTCCTGAATATATATTTTTAAAGATTTTCTGTTTAGTCAACACAGATTCTTCACAATAATCTGAACATGTTGGGTTTTATGGCCTTTTATTAAGTAGATGTTTTAAAAGGCATTATTTTTTAATGGTTTCTTTATAGAGTTCCCATGAAATTCACAACCTTTTAGAACAGAATGGCTTCCATTCTGCTCACATACCTTCTGGGCATCATAGTGAGCATTCTATAAATGGAGTAAAACTGATTCTAGGAAAGAAGAGATAGGAATGGAGAGCAAGCAAGGCAAGGGAAGCTAAAGAAAAGACATTGAAGGAATAAGCAGACGGAGAGAAAAGTGACTCAACAGTACATTCGAAAGGTGGGAAAAATTATAAAGAAAAAAAACAGTGAACATGAGTGAATCAAAGAACAAATTTTAGGTGTTTTGTTTATCCCTTTCTTGTCCCTTGTATACCTAGCTATTGGTTTTCCCTTTTTATTTAAGGACAATCTGATGTAATAAAATGAGCTCATTTCTGGAGGCCAGAGGGTCTGGGTTCCAGCCCCAGTTCTGCTATTAACCTATTGAAAGACCTTGGGCAAGTCTCTTCCCTGCTCTGAATGTAAATCTCCCACTCATAAAATGAAGGGCTTGCACTATGTGACATATAATGGTCTTTGTTGTGTCCCGAATGTCATATTGCTAGATATAAACGGTATGTTTTATCAATTTGAAGATTTTTAAAATTCCAACTACCATTTGGAATTTGGTTGTGCATGATGTGCACCACGTGGATTTAATGCTAAAGCATTACGTGGAAATAAACAATTATAATTGTTTTAATTACCCAGAGAAGCTAGTAATTTCGATAAGACTAGAAGCACTGTCTTGACAATGCTATTATTACACTGTCACTTTTCAACAGCTTTTCCAATATAGGCATGGTAATTTCAATGTCCCAGAGGCAGGGACAAGATTGCTATTAAGGTGGTAATCTTGTTTTTCCTCCCTCCCCCCCTTAGTATGAGGGTAACTGAGCAATGAGAGTCTCTTAGACACCATCCAACAAAGAGTATGAATCAGATGCAACCTGTCTAGGTCATTTGCAGGCTTACATAAGGCCTCAGGCAATGCCAAATTATTCCCTTGTAGCTTTATTAGGAACTAGAATAGCTCTCTGATTCCAAAGTTCTCTTCTGAACTTAGTTTTAGTCAGTATCAGCATGGCCGTGGGTAAGCAGGATGATGGTAAGGTAGTTGCTCAGTTTGATTTTCCGGGACACCCTTAGGACAGTCAAGTGGGCTGGAAAGCTTTCTGAGCAGTTGATCCTGAGCAACTTTAAGACTTAACATCTATCAGACATGCAATATTTTGAACTGCTTTGTGTTTTCAGAAATGAAATAAAAACCAGTTGCAATTTGGTGTGAATTTCACACATGCACAAGCAACTACAAGAGTTGATCTCTCTGTGTACTGCCACCATGATATTTTAAGTACCCAGTTAAATTATGCTTCCTTTCAGGGTTTATTGCTGAATCCAAGGGCTCTGGGGAAAGTGCCTCAGTTGACTTCTTACTTCCTCTTTGTTCTTTGATGTGTTTAACTGCACTTAGCTCTTTCCATCAGATGCTGAAAAACTAGACTGCCTGCAGTGAGGGCTCCATTTTAGAATAAACTACTGCTACCTGGTAATTAGCCTCTCACCACTCTCAGCAGTTCTCTTTTTACCAGGAGCTCAACTTCCCCAGAAGGATTACAATTTTGCCAACAATTTCTTCTGCCCTGCTTGAAGGAGCTTGTTTCCTAGTTCCCTGGGTACCTTACTCAGTGCAAACTTTAAAAATTATGTTCAGGTTTTTTTTTTAGAAAGTTGATTGCATCCAACTATATTGGTAAATGTGTAATGTATGTGCTGTAGTTTTTAAAATTTTATTGTTGTTGTATTACATCCATCCCCTTTTTGCTCCCCTCTGTCCTCTTCCCCACCCACCCATTCCTCCCTGTACTCTAGTTTTTACAGTGTCAGGATATTTGTATTTTTTAATGAAAGGTAAAACAGTCCTTTAGCAGGAACAGTTCCAGGATTTAGTCCCTTAGAGATTCTGAGATTTCTGGATCTCCTTTTGCCCTGTAGATAGATGATAGGGAAGGAGAAAGGTTTACCTTTGGAAGTTTCTAAACTATGAGATGAATTGAGGGAAGGAGTGTATACCATATTATAGAACAGTATTTCCCTACATGGATGAAATTAAATCATGGTCACTGAATACATGATTAGTCTAGAAGTACACCAAAAGGTACCAAAATAAAGAAATATCTTTAGGCTTTCTATTTTACTCATCAAAAGTCATAGTCTCTGACTAGACTGTTCTACTTGATTCCAGGTTGCAAAATGCTATTCAGAGTTCAGGATAGGAAAAGTAAAAGGAAGAATAGAAATTAGCCATCAGGGCATCCAAGGGAGGGAGGGCTACTTCACAATTGTCTCCATAAAATGGCTGAGTGGCAATGTATTTATATTATCCTGGATGGAACTGATTCTAGACCAGTGCCAGAGTGGGTGATTGGGGTAAGTTGCAAGTGGGAAACTATCAGGCACACCATAAAATACCAGAAAGAAAATTCTAAGTGGGTGACTTTTAATCAGGGATACATCAGTGATTGGGTATCAGAAACATATTTTATATGTTTATGTATACAGAAAGCTTTAGATAAGGCAAGCTGTGAATTTCTTTCCACACCTGCACAAAGGGTAGGGAGTGTTGAAGGAGGGGCTCAGATATGTGCAGATATTGGTGAGGACTGTTCCAAGCATTCCTGTTCTTGGATAGGTGGGTATAGAAAGAAAACATCAGGGATGAAAAAAATGATGCAGCAACAAAGGTGAATAAAAAGCAGCAATATGTAGCCTAATGTGTGCAAGCCCTGACCCTGGCCAAACCAAAACGAAAGCAAGCAAAGAGAATATCAGGCTCTCCAGGCCTCTTCCTCTCCCTGACCTTCTTTAGTCCAGTTGCACTTCACAAAGGAATGGGTCTCACATTGCATATCTTATTATTATTACCATAGTCCACGCTACTATCTTCTCTCATGTGAACTGCTGCAGCAGCCCTACCTGATTCGTTTATCACCAGTTTTGGCCCATCTTCCATCTACTCTTTACAGACTTGTTTTTTAGTGTGGCCCATGAAGCAACAGCCTGTCTTATCTAGGAGCTCAGGAGAACTGCCTATTCTTTGTCCTCATCCCCACCTATTGAATCTGCTTTTGAGCACCATTTTAACAAGATGTCCAGTTGACTCATATGAACTTTACAGTTTAGGAGGCTCTGTCCTAACTACTGCCACAAAGGGGTTTCTAGAACACAGCTCTGACCATGTCAACTCGCTTCTTTAAATCATTCAGCTACCCTCCCTGCAAACCCTGCCTTCAAATATATATGGCTTCATCTGTCACAAAAGGCATCTTGATAAGGCCCTTGCCCACTTCCTCAGTCTCTGTATCTCACTTGCTCCTCCAGGAAAGCTACACTGCTTGCAGTTTCATTGGTCATCCCAGGTTTTCTAATCTCTTCTGCCTCTGGCACTCTTCTATCCTGCTCTTAATTTAGCTAACTTCACCTCTTGCTCCCTGTGTGTCTTGGATTAGGTTCTCCCTCTGTTAGGAACCCATTGTGGTACATCCTTTCCCATATTTCTGGGTAAGTGCCTTTTGGATGTGATCTCATGTTACATGGATTACCCCTATATGTATGCTTTCACAAGGGCACTTGGTCCCAACTACTGTGATTACCTACTGATGTGCCTGCCTTGACTGCCAGTCTACATATTCTTTGGTGGCAATGCCTATGTCTTGTTCACTTAGGTATGCCTGAAGCCTGAGAAAGTACCTGGGACAGAACGGGTATTCAGTAATGTATGTTAAATTGAAATGACAGTGGAAAAGGTCACAAGAGTAAGGGAACACGAGGGCTGTCCTGAAAGTATTAAGCCAATGTCAATATAATTATAATTAAAATAGTTCGAGTGCTGATACTTTCAGGACAGACCTTATATATGAAAGGACAAAGGCAAACACATCAAAATTAAGCCTGGAGTTGGGGCAAAAGAAATTTACACTAGGAAAACTAAAAGAACTGGAAAAAGAGAATAAAGACAGAAGGACATGCTAAAGGAGAGGTGAGGAATTGTTCTCTTAAAGTATTTAAGGAGAGAATTAAGACTAATGAAGTAGTTCTTTGTCCTCATCTTTTTGTGTGACTGTTATGGAAATGTGCACTCAAGGTTAACACCACTGAAAGACCACTTACTTACTTGCCACTGGATGAATGGTCAACAAGCACTGCTTTCTATTAGAAGAAACTAATTGTCATGTGTGTGATCCTTAAAACTCCAGATCATGAATATTCCAGTAAATTCTGTCCTTATCAAAACAGACCACTTGGGTGGTCCAAATGCTAGTCATTAGGTAACCAGACACCAGAGATTGTCCAGGAAATTCCTGGTTTATACCTGTGTGACAATGTAATAAAATAGTGCCCTCATCAACACTCAAAAGTGTCCTAATTTGGATGATAAAATATGTTTTCCCTACAAACATCCAACACTTTTTGAGCTCCTCCTATGGACCAGACACTGTGTAAAGTACTTGACATAAATATTCCTGTTGGATGCTCACTATGATTCTTTTCTTAAATTGAAATACAATCCATATACCATAAGATTCAACTTTTTAAAGTGTACAAGTCAGTGGTTTTTAGTACATTCACTGTGTTGTGCAACCATAACAACTATCTAATTTGAAAATTTTCATCCTTCCAAAATGGAAATCTTAAACTCATTAGCAGTCACTCCCTATTCTCCCCTCCTCAAATCCCTGGAAATCATCAATCTGCTTTCTGTCTCAATGGTTTTGCTAGTTATGGACATTTTATATAAATGGAATCACAAAATATGTGTCCTTTTGTGTTTTGCTTCTGACAATCCTATTTTACAGTTGAGAAGACTGAGGCTTAGAGAGACTATGCAGTTGGCCCAAAATCACCACTCAAGTGGATAGAAGTGTCAGAACTAGACCCAGGTGTGTCTGGCTCCAGAGCCCACATTTCTCACCACCATGATATGCTACTTCCTCATATTTATTGCAGGTACTCAACACATTCTTGGAACTCTTTTTTTGGCCTTCCGTAACTGGGCACATTCTTTCCAAAATGCCTCATGAGTCTTCATTATTTGAGAGTGGAGTTAATGTTTGTAAAGAGTCAAAAGTTATTAAGAGCAAGTATGGTAACTAAACTGAGCTACCAAACTGGGCCATTGCTATGGATTGAACTGTGTCCCCTCCAAATTAATATATTTCACCTTTATCCCTCAAATATGACTAATGTTACTATGTTTGGAGATAGGGCTTTTAGGAAGTAATTAAGGTTAAATTAGGTCATAAGAATGGAACCCTAATTTAATACAATTGTTAGCTTTATAGGAGGGGGAGAGAGAAGAAGAAAGGGTTATTTCCCTTTTTGCTCTGCGAGGACACAGCAAGAAGGAGGCCATCTGCAAGACAAGATAAGAAGTCTCACTAGAGCCTGAGCACTCTGGCACCCTGATCTCACATTTCCAGCCTCCAGAAGTATTAGAAATAAATTCCTGTTGTTTAAGTGACCCAATCTATGGTATTTTGTTATGGTAGGCAGAGCTAATACTACCATATTTTGGGAAAAAAAAAATGAGGCATATCCATTAAGTCAGGAGAAAGGGATTATCACCCGTGACTTGAAGAACAATCTTCTGAGGGAAGCACAAGAAATATTTTGAATGTTGGAGTCAGCATTCGAAACAGAAGAAGCATCTACAAAACTCTTTGTATGGCACTATGCTTTTAAATTTTATAATGTCTATTGCATTTATCTGGAAAATATAACACTTGCAAAAAAAAAAGTAAAAATAACCTATTATGCTACTGTGAATAATATGCTTTATTTTGTCTCAATTTATCTTTTTAAAAAACCTGGATTGTAGTCTATTTTTTAAGTATACAACCAAAATATGGATACATTAGACCATCCCTTATTTAATGTGGTCAAAAGGGGTTGTTGGTTAGTTAATTGATAATATTTGCTCATACACACAAACACCTTAAACTTTTTATTTTCACCCAAAAGATATACTTTTATATCTATATGCTGATCTTTTGATGTAGGGTCAAGGATTTTTTTTTTCAGTAAGGATTTCAGATTGGTTTTCCCTTTATCCCTCTTCTGTAAACCATACTCATAATGCATCACCAATGATTTCCTGCATTTGCTTATTTAACATGGAACAAGAATGTAGATGCTTGCAAAGCAATTTGAGTAGAGTCCTTCAAGAGTTTTCTCCCCTAATATTGTATTGCTATTATATGCAAAACTAATTTGACAGAACATTTGGAAGAGTTCCCCCTTTACTGAGTTATTGTAAAGTGATCAACTTAGTTTTCATAGAAACAACTAATGGTTTTAAGTGCTCATAATTCTTTGCCATACACCACTTAATTAAGTGGTGTAATTAGAGTAACAAATAGAATTATCAAAAAATGTTGAAGAAAATGATTATTATTAAGTATGGGGTTCCATTGCTAGGTATAAAGGTGCAGGTCATATTAGAGTAGCCTACTAACCATGAGCTTTCATCAGGATGTAAGCATCAGCTAATGTTTTAAAGAGGGAATGGAACACATTCTCTGTACGTTGTTGTGTTGAAGTTGGTTAAGAGGATTTCTATGGTCCTTACTCATTTAAAAAACTAAGTCCAGATATGTACAGTGTAACAAGTTAAAGTTTCCCTTAATCTATATTCCCTTTCCAGGGAAAATGCTGTTAACATTTGCTATGTATCCTTCTAGCCTCTTGTATGCCTTTATCTATAACATGTGCATTCGTTAAGTTATATGATTTGCCAGACACCTTGATGTGAATTAAGTTGTTTAAAACTCACAATTCTATCAGATAATAGTACTGTTATCTTCATTTTACAGACTGGTAAACTGAGGCTCAGGAAAGTTCAGTAATTTGCCCTAAAACACAGAATGACTAATTTGTTTTTCCTCCTGAAGAGACAATCTTACTAATGCATATGAATCAAGTTAAAGATTTCAATCCATGGGTGGGTGGGGAGGGGGACAGAGGGGAGCAAAAGGGGGATGGATGTAATACAACAACAATAAAATTAAAAAAAAAAGATTTGAATCCATTCATTTACTTAGTAAACATTTATTGACTATCCACACTTTGTCAGATACTGTACATACATAAAGCCAGTATTCAAACACATGGTTTCTGTCTTCAGGTACTTGGAAAAGGCAGGTCAATATGTGAGCTAAAAGACCCTCCCCCATTCATTCAGCTAGTAAGTAGGTAGAAGAGGATTAAAATTCAGGTTTCTTTTAATAATTGTTATATATGACTTCTCTAGGTGCATAGCATTTTTGGTAGCTTGTGTTTTAGAGGTAGTTACCTTGACTATTATTGTTTTCATGACAAGATGAGTTTGGAGCTCCCAAAAATAGGTGTCCTATGGTGAAGACATAGTTTGTAAATTGAAGAATACACACACACACACACACACACATACACACACACACACATACACACACACACACACACACACACACACACACACACAGGAGGTCTGTCCCAAGAGTATCAAGCCAATGTCAATATAATTAAAACAGGTTGTGCACATGCGATACGCACACACATATGATTTAATATATATAGCTCTACTGTAATCAAAGGGTGAAGAGGTTTGAAGTTCTAATTCCCTAAGAAGGAGGACTGGTGGTTGAGTTTAGATACGTTAAGAAGCTTGGTCAAAATGTTGAAAATTGGCAGTTTAAATAAGAATAGACAATTAAGAAGAGAATCAAAAGTCCAGAAAAGAGAACATAAGAAAGTTGTATATAAAGAGATATAATGAGAAAAAGAATTGTAACAAATAATTGAGAAATTTGATCATAATGTTTGAAAAACTTTAAAGGCTGCATGTTGAGATTGAACCAAGACCTTACTATTACACAACACATTCCACAGTGCTGGCCAATTTCAACGTACACTATGGAAGACTGAAGGGAAATGCCTCTCCCTGATATAGGAGTGGAGAAATTGAGCTACATGAGTGCCTGACCTTCAAATGCATAAATGCCAAAGACTTTTAGAGCCAGTTGGCAACATGTACAGGGATGTAAGAATCAGGGGATTATTCTTATAAACATGTTATGGGATTTTACATAGAGAGCAAAAAAAAAAAAAAAAAAAAAAAAAAAGCCTTGATTGGAAACCTTACAAGAATGGCTGCATATCCTTTGTGACTGCAGGAATATTGACATATACAAACACATGGAATATAGTTGCTGTTAGGTTCAGAGAGAGTTAAAGGAGAAATGACAGAGCAGGCTATGAGTTTAAAAAGATTTATTTGTCCAGCTTCAACAGGCAGACTGAGACCCTAAGGTGTCAGTAGCAAACAAAAGAAAGGGATCTTTAAAGAGGATAAAGGGGGAGAGAGTTGAAGGGACTCTGTAGATGGCTTTGGGGGAGTTGGCTTTGAGAACAGAGAGGCTTACTAAAACAGAAAAGTTACTAAGACATTTTTGGAGTATGCAGGTCTTGCCAGCAGGCTATAGGATATCTTTGAAGGACACGGGCAGTTACTAACCTCAGCAGTTACTGAGGAGGTAGCAGATTTAATGCTAATATTATGCCAGAATTCCCAGAACCCAGGTCTTATGCCTAAGAGTAGCTTTGATGGGGCAAATTAAGCAATAAGATGGAAAAAGAATAAGAATTGAGGAAGAAAAAGGAAAGTGTTGAGTTTCTTAAATTGTTTGCAAAGAAACTAGAGTCTATAACAGAATTTGGTTTTCATGACTGAAATGTATTTTTTGGTGTTAGAAGAAGTATTGTTGTCATATCTTTCTTTCAAAATTCTTTTTCTTTTTTCATAAAAAAGTCTTGTGGCAGCTCCTGGAGGACTTTAAAAATAAGAGCGACTTCATCTGTTTGGAATGGTCTGTGTCAGCACTTGCCCTAGGCAAGGTTGCCACACAAGCCAAAACTTCTTCTCCTTCTCCCAACCAGATGACCCCTCCCCCAACTGTCGCCTTCCATGACCTGAAACCCCCCACAATGGATTGACCCCCTTTTCCTGGACCCACAGTTTCAATGTGACCTTTCACATAAAACAAACCCTTTCCCTCAGCTCTCTCCAGGTGCTAAGGACACAGTAGGTTTCACCTTTTGCAGCCTATTTGCATTTATAAATAGGACCCTGGTTAACCCACATGAATCTGAAGGTGGTGGAGCTTGTGACAGTGTAACCAAGTGGAGAGAAGTCCAGGGGAGAGGGGAATATTTTTGGTCGCTGGGGGAAAGGGGTGTGGTAGCCGCCTTCCTGGAAGCTATTAAATCCCAGATGTGGGATTATTTCAATGTGGTACTGCCTTGAGAGAGCGGGCAAGGGGTGGAGAGAGGAGGTGGCTGTACTCTGTGACCTCACAAGGTTGCCGTTAATTCTATGGGTTGGTGATTTCCAGATACGTATCCCCACACTTGGCTTCCTTTGCAACACAGTAGCACCCTGTGACTTGGCTTTAAATAGGGGTTTTCAGCAGCATGTCTTTGTGTCTAACAGCCAGTGCCCAATTTTCCCATCACAGTCCTCCTGCAAACGTCAACCCTAGGTTTCAGCAATGGTGACTGCTGAAGATCAGTCACAGCCATACTCAGCTCAAAGAGATTTTCAGAGTTCTTCAAAGCACCAGTTCTCAGAGACCCGTAGAAAAGGACTGTTTGTGCTCACAATATGTGTGGGCTTTATGAAGAAAAAAACAAAAAACGAAAAACAAAAAACTTGGCTGTCTGTGAAGAAGGGGAAAGCTGCAAAAGGAAATCTACTCAAGGTGATCATATGAATCATTCCATAAATTTCACGTTGGATCAATAAACATTCAAGAGTCCCTACTATGTGCCAGGTTCAGTTTGACATGTGAAACTGAAAGATAAAGCAAGATAAAGCAAGGTCTCTGCTGTGAAGGAATTCAGTCTTATAGATACCCCCTATAAGAAATGGCATGTTTGAGGTAAGTGAAAGTGTTTGAGAGCACGAGGTTGCCCTTGGCTCAACCTGCTGCTAATAGAGATCACAGAAGGCTGTCCCAGGGACATGACATCTGAGCTGAATAGGAGTAAGCCAAACCAAAGAAAGGTGGGAAGGGCAGTCTGCGTATAAGGAATCACTTGAGCAGAGGCATGGAGGCATGAAACTACTTGGTATGTGTGGGTAACTAGGAGCAGGCTGCAGATATTAGAGGACAGTGTGGGGAAGGGGGAGGGACAAGAGGGGAGGCTGGAGGGACAGATTTGGCTGCATGAGGAAGAGGAAGGCCAGCTTCTGGTATTAAAGAGAATAGACTTTATCCTGAGGAGAGCCACTGAAGGATTTTAAGCAAGTCAGATTTGCATCTTGATTAAACTGTCAATTTGGGGAAAATCATTCAAATTGCCTATGGGATGAATTCATTCAAGAATTCTATTCAAAGGGTAGATTTGCAGATCTAGCCATAGTTAAATTCAAGGCTCTGTTTTTCTGAGAGGGTTATAAGTCTGAGGCTTTTAAAGGGGTACCCTTAAAACAAATATGGATAGATGCATGTATCTATCTGTGAAACTCAACATCATTTGGGTACATGCAGCACTTCTAAATAGTGCTTAAATGAAACAATGTTTGAATAGAGTCTTGTCACTGCTATCGTTTATTCATTGTAGTAACAATATCCGGTTGGGAATGCAAATTGTGCTGTGATCTTTTTGTTTTCTTTAGCAAAAGTCATCCGGGAAGGCACTGTTTAACCTAAGTTGCAGCCATCTAAATCTTGCCGAAAAGGAGTATTTTGGATTAGAATTCTCTAGCCATTCTGGAAACAATGTAAGTTGGTTTCATTATAGGGTTCTTTGTGTCTGAAATTGGTTCTAAGTGCAATTTGCAGCCAGGTATGTAGGGCTCAAGCCCCTGATTGAAAACTAGAAAAAAAAATTTAACCCTTGCAAAATGACTGGATTTAATAACTCTTTTCTCATCTCTCTTCTTCTATATTAAGCCACCTCATTTTACCAAACACAAACTCTTCTACCCCATGCTCCTCTATTGTCACTCTGTGAACAGCTATCTATGCTTTATCTATTCTGACTTTGCAGAGGCTGAACCTCAACCTCCAGAATTGACTCCTAAATTTACTGATGAGTATTCACGTGATTTTATCCTGTCTGGAGTCCTAACATTCCTGATGTTCTTCCTGCCGTGTCCTGCCTGTTACCTGGCACCTTCCCAGAAAGACTCATTATATCTATTAAGCTGGCATTTGGGGGCTGTAGGATTCAAACATGGAGCCAAATGCCTTCATTAGTTTTCATAGCAACTAATGAGCCTTGTATGTGACACCTCTGTCATTCTATAGGCAGGGGAGCATTGATTCAAACGTCAACAACAAAGAGGTTATATAGATCAACTATGTTCACTGTCATTGAATGTAGTGGAAGTGTGTCAATTCTTAGACATTGCTGGTTCTAACTATCCTTAGAGTTCAAATAACCTTGGCATTTGTTTATTTCATGTTTAATTTTATCTGGTACCAAAAAAGGTACACTTGATGCCACATTCTATCAATTTTTAAATTAATATTATTGCAGGTCTGGTTGGAACTTCTGAAGCCCATTACAAAACAAGTAAAAAGTAAGTATCGAAAATCTTTTTAAGGAATGTAATTCCCAGTTAAAACTTGAAAACATGTATTTCAATATTTCAGCACCACACTATTTCTCACATTAATATAAGGAGAGAAAGGAGCTTTGATGTATTATTTTAATCCTTCATACATCTCATGGATTTAGCCATTTAAAAAATCATTTTAAGCCCTGGCTGGTGGCACAGTGGATAAGGTGCCGGCATGTGAACCTAAAGGTCGCTGGTTCAATTCCCAGCCAGGTTGCAATCCAGGTCTCCAGCCAGATCCGTAGCTGGAGGCAGGTGAAAAGCAACCATACATTGATGTTTTTCTCCCTCTCTGTCTCTTTCCCTTCCCCTCTCTCCGAAAATAATAAATAAAATCTTTTGAAAAATCATTTTAACTTTCCTCAAGATGAAGAAAATCATACCGCTGGATCTTTGAGTGAATTTGAAGAACCTTAGTAATCCTAGCACTTTGTGGATTGGCTCTGGGAATATATCTCAGGTTCTACCACTGCAAAGTTTTGAGCATTTAAAAGAATTAATTTATTGTTCTATTACAGCTGTCCCATTCCCCCCTACCATTGCTCTCCCGCTGCCCCATGAGTATTCTTGCTAACAATCTGCAATGTTATTCATCTTCTGCCTGTTCATTTGTGTCAGTTCATACTTGAGTGCCTACTAAGTATGAAATATTCTCCCCTACGCTGTATTTCACAATCTAGTGTGGTGGTTCTCAATGTTAGTATTAGAATAATTTGGGGCTCTTGTTAAAATACAGATTACTGGGCTCAATTCCTGAGTTGGGGGCAAAAGCCTATATTTTCAACAAGTTTCACTGATATTTCTCATGCTGGTGGCTGGTGGATTTCAGACACTTTGCAAAACATTCTCTTATAGTGAATCTTCTCCTACCTGCTCTTTATGTTTTGGTGCTTTTCATAGTTCTGTCTGTCTTCCACCACAAAATGATGTCACATTTTTCCAACAGCTTCTGAATTGATCCCCCCTAACCCATCATGTACACTATTTCCAAAGGGAACTAATGAAAATGTTTTGCTTAAAATGCTTCCATGACTCCATATTGCCCTTTGAATAAAGTAGAAACTCATTTGCACAATCCACAAGACACTGGACTCTGCCTGCCTTTCTAGCCTTAACTCTGCCACTGACCACTTCATAGTCCTACCTCTCTTGACTTTGACTAAACTAACCTCAGCTGTAGGCTTCTTAGAAGATGCTAAACTAAACTAAATTACTATCAGTAATTTCTCATATACAAAGAATAATTTCCTTGTATAAGTATGTCCCGTGCAATCATTTATCTGAAATTCAAATACAGAGCCCTGTATTTTATTTGCTAAATGTAGCAGCCCAACTCAGATTTCAACTCTTACAGGAAGATTTTCTTGAATTTCTCCAAACTCTTTTTCCCCTCTTGTGCTTCCTCAGTACTTATAACGCTTTGTGGTGTCTGTTGTTGTACCCGAATATGAGTGCTTAATTGTCATTTTATTCCCAATACCTGCCTCGTATAATGCTTGCATATAATAGGTACTCAACATATTTGCTGAACAATGCTAAATTCTGCATGTATGTGTTTGCTTTAGATGCAAAGACTTTCTTATTTTCAAATGCAAGTAAGAATGAAGGTAAGTAGATGTGGTTTAATGAAGATTTTAAGATACATAGAAGTATCAGTTCATACTTCTTGTAGGTTTCTTCATGAGATCCTTCAGGCAGTGATACTCACCTGCCTCTAAAGCAGGGCTTTTCTCTCAACCAGGATTGAAGAATCTTAAGTAGCAAGTGCAACATTTTTCAAAATGGGACACTTCTTAAATGAGGACACAGTAGGCCTCCAAAGGCACATCTTTACAAAAAGAAATGCAAAGGGAAAGAGGGTAAGAAGAGAGCCAGGAGAACTTTCTTAACTGCTATCCATATAGAGACACAATTCAGAAATAACAGCATCTTACAAATGTGAAAATTAAAAACTACAAGACTGAGAGGGAGTGATGGGAAAGGAGGGAAGAGGAGAAGGGAGTGTGTGCATGTGTGTAAACACCTGTAACTATTGTGATGGACATATAAATAAAACTTATGGAGATATTGTGTTTTAAGATCCTAAGGAGGTTGTTTTCAAATTTATGGTGAAATTTTTCCCAGTGGACCCTGGACATCTGCGAGGAGAGCTTACGAGGTATAGTACTTACCTGTGTGTCTGCTGAATGTCACTTAAGAATCATTATTCTCTGTTTATCAGGGAATGGGTGTTTAGTCTTCTTCAAAATATTTGACTCTCAGTCATTGTGGGAGATGGTGAGGATCTGGACAAAAAGAGGGCTTGGTTAGTGTGCAAAGTGTTAATCTTCCATAGAGTATAGGCTTCAGGGAGGAGGGAAGGTTTTCTAGAAGTGGGAGCCAGCATGGGTGCCCACTTGGGGGTTATGACATCAACTGCTGCAACAGAGTGCTTGCCTTCATTGCATATGTGTTCCAATCAGAGGGCAGCTTGACAGCATAAGTGTAATGCCAGCTAATGTTCATGGATATCGGAAATTGTGTGTATATGTGTGTATGTGTGTATATCCCATAGCTAGAAAATGATGATGACCTCTACTTATACAAATTTAAAAAGTAAAAATGTATAAATTTAAATAAGTTATGTATAATGTATAATGTAAATTATTGACACATTTATTATAATTATTTAATCATTGTAAATTATTAATAATTTAATATAACTTAATAATTTATAATAATAAATTATTAAACTATATAAAAGTAAACGATTTTATACTTATAAAACCTTCAAAAGTAAAAAATAAAACATTTGAAATAAGTGTTTTTACACTTGTTAATAATGCCCTTTAAAATTACAGTGTAGGCCCTGGCTGGTAGCACAGTGGATAAGGCGCCGGCCTGCGAACCCAAAGGTCGCAGGTTCGATTCCCCAGCCAGGGCACATAACCAGGTTGCAAACCAGGTCTCCAGTCAGGTCTGTGGCTGGAGGCAGGTGAAATGCAACCATACATTGATGTCTCTCTCCCTCTCTGCCTCTCTCCCTTCCCCTCTTTCTAAAAATAATTAAATAAAATCTTTAAAAATAAAATAAAATAAAATTACAGTGTAAACCTACTTCTTCAAAAAATGCACTTTAAACATAACATTCCCCCATACCTTAGTTTGTTTTGCAAGCAGAAGTGATATAAGAGTTAATCTAGTCCAGCCCTTTTGGTTTACAGATGAGGAAATGGGCCCTGGGAGCTACATGATTTAGTCAAAATCACAGGATGTTGGCTTATGCTCTCTGAAGTCTTCCCACCAATGTGGTTCATCCCAGCTCTTTTTCACTTTACTCCTTTTCTACAAGGGCATTTTTTTCCTGGGGTTTCTTTGCAGAAATCATTTTTTACAAGTCTCTCTCTCTCTCTCTCTCTCTCTCTCTGTCTCTCTCTCTCTCTCTGTCTCTCTCTCTCTCTCTCTCTCTCTCTCTCTTTCCCTCTCTCCTTTCTCTTTCCCTCTCTCATTCTCTCTACATTTTTCAGTTGTAGGCCACTCACTCTCCCAGATAACGATATCTTGGTATTTATATCAATTTGCTAAACCATTTCAGCTGAGTCTCAAATTGTGGCCAATTTTGATGGAGATAAACTTTCTCCCTCCACCCCAACAAAAGAACGAGAAAATCAATATGATGATAAATGATTCATCAGCTGTGCAGAGCAAGGATTTGGTATTTGTAGCTGACAGCTGCCTTCTTAAGAGCCATGAACATGTAAAATGACAAGAAGTTTCCTTTCTTTCTTGTGAGGAGCAAAATAAAATTCACTTTCCCTTCTAGAAATTGAGGCTAATGATTGTATTTACATCTATATTCGAAAGCAGGCAATGACAATGGTTAGAATTCCTTTATTTTTTCCTCATTGATCCATCAAAGAAAATTTAACTATAGTTGATTTGATAAGGATGCCTTGTTTGGGTCCAATACATGAGTTTCTGAGACTGGTGTGCAAATATAAATTTTCAAATTGAATCATCTTTAACTAATTAGGGTAGCTCACAGTTGGAAGGATTATAATGACAAATACTTTTGTAAATTGAATAACTACCTGCTAATTTACTTGTTTTACTAATCTAGATTTTCATCTATCACTTAAAATTAATTTTGATTCTCCACATTGCCTCCAAGGCTTAATTTGCTTTAAATAAAAGTCCAGATAAAGCTCTATTTAAATTAAGAGAAATGCCCACAGCAGATAATAAATGCTTTGATGTATAAAATAAAAATATTGGAAGCAACTCTTGACCATGGAAGAAAGCATTTAGTGGTAGAATCTTAATTATACACGTCTTTTCCAATGTTGATTATTTTTTGATAATGGCTTAAAAATGTGAGACAAATGCTATCTGTTTGGCAAAGCTTTGAATATCAACCAGCACTTTACATCTCTGATAAGTTGTTGGTGGGAATAGGGCACTTTGGCTTCATTCCCCTTTGGCACATAGTAATTCCATACCCACTCTGTGCAAAGTGCTGGGCTGGGCTGTGTTGACACAGAGAAGGTGGTCCAGGCTCATTGGCAGAAGCGTGGTCTCAAGTCCTTGATTTCTGAAACACAATCTTTTGGATAGGAAGGGGCCTAAATTTCAGTGGCAGACCTGAATTCTGGTCACAATTTCACTATCTTTAGGTGATACAGCCTGCCTAAATACCCTATCCTTTGTCTTCCCATAACTGCGAAGAAGGATGATTGTTCCTACCCTTCCAACCTCCTAAATTGTTTAAATAGTGCTTGATTGCATTTTGTAAATAGAGCAGTAGCGGCCTCCTGAGAAGGCTGATTCTTGATGAATTCCCCATTCTCTCTGGCTGGGTATGTAGCTTTGCTACGTGGCAGAAACCACCAGAGGATGATTGGCCAACTCCTTCAAGTTGGCAGGAGGATTTGGCTAGGGTGATTCCTAATGGCTATGAGGCCTGCCAAAATGCTGGATCAGCCGAGTTGTGGTCTAGTGCTGGTTTGGGACTGAGGCAAAGCCTATGCATTACTCACCACCCCATAAAAGCATCTCACTGACTGGGGGTACCGTTTCTTTCTTGAAACATTTTGGATATGGGAGAAGGGACATGCTTTTTTCTTGTTCCTGTTTCTTTCTCAAGAGATTTTTCTCAACTTCTTTCCAGGTATCTTTTTACTCTTCAAATAAAGAAGGATTTGGGCCTAGGAAGGCTTCCATGCAGTGACAACTGTACAGCGTTGATGGTATCTCACATCTTACAATGTAAGTAGTGAATGTTGGTTTCGGGGACACTCAGCCAGGCAAAGAAACAAGCAAAGTAGCTGAGCACCCATAGCATGCCTATCATTATGTTAGGAGAGAAAACCTTAGATAAGATATATGGAAACAGCATGTTCCAATAGAAGGAGACTATCATTGTAGTCATGGAAATTTGCATTAAAATCCTGTCTCTACTGAATTCTAACTGTTGTAGCCTTGAGTAAAGTCCCCTTACCTGTCTGTGCCTAAGATTTTAAAATAGTGACAAGGCTATGTTGTCACAAAGCAGTTGTATTTATATGGATTAAAAATAAATGCTGATTTTCTTCTATGTGGGTCTAACTTTCCCCTCCCACTGCCTGGGGCTTGCTGTCCAGGAACTGGTTTGGACTAATCCGGACATAGACTTTGCCAGGCAGGCCCCCTCTCTCTGCTTGCCCCAGGACACATTTCTGGTATGTGCTTTTTGTGGCACACTGTCACATTTGATGTGATTTCCGTGTTACTCTGTATCATGATTCCAGAGAACAAAGCATGGAGTACACCAGGTAGAGAGAGGCTAAAATGGAAAAAGGCCCCAGGCATCTATTAGAGTTTCCTGCACACTAGCAGCCAAGTAGTTGGTATAATGAAGGCAGGGAGAAGGAGCCTGGGGAACAGTGAGGTCCTGCTTGTGAGTGGGTGAAGGTGGGCAGACCAGGCTGCTCCTGTACCCTGAAAGTCAGTGTTAAAGCAGCTACAGATAGTATCTCTTCTTCTAACACTGGCTGTGCCTTTTCTTCTAGAGAGGCCTTCCAAGAATAGGCTGTTCCCTACCTTTTCTGCAGAATCATAAATTTATTTTTTGTTTCACAAATTCATCTGTTTATCTCTATCCCTTACATTCTTGAGAGTCCAGAAAAGGAAAATATTTGTTTTCATTGGGAAGTCCAGCTCTAAAATTGAGGCATTTTCTGAGTCGGTGTTTTACTAGTCAATGATTCCTGACTGGGACAGTTTATGACAGCCCAGGATCTCAGGAGAGCAGTGAGCAGTGAGAGCAATAGTAATCAGGCTAGTCTTATGGAGGAGGTAGCTTTTTTAAAGGCCCAACGGCCTTAAAGAGACACAGAAGAATTAGATACGTAGTAACAAGCAGAGAAAACAGCATGAAAAAAAATGGTAGTGGGACAAGGAGTCATACACACCAAGGATGCAGCTCAAGTAAAGCTCAAGCATAGGTTTCTTGAATGCCAAGGACAGTCACCATATTTCTAGTATTGTGCTTGGCATGGTTAGGGTCACAGGATAAGGCAAATGGAGAAAACAATGTTGGAAGACTTATCCTTCTCCGTTAGCTGCCTACTAAGGCAGCAGTCAGGGGATTGAAGCTCCCTGACAACCTCTGATGGGGGAGCCCAATTTCACTCTTAATAGTTAAGCTTTATAGATTTGGGCATTCCCTGGTGGCCATTTCAGGTATAGCACAGAACACTTCTGCTTTTCTAGAGGTTATTTTGGCAATAGATGGTCTTTCCAAAATAAATAAATAAATGAAAAGGCTAAAGTTTCAAGGAGTCAGCTCTTCCTAATCATCCATGTCAGACAATTTCACTGGATACTAAAGCAGTGTGAAGACCACAACCACTTTAATCATTCATTTGCTCATTCATCCTCCACATTCTGACTTCTCATCTGTTTAAGTCTCCTTCACACATCCCTCTGGTTCTAGCCAGACTCTTCTTCCCAAACAGAATTTGTACATTTCAAATGAAGTCTCATTTTTATGAATGCCTTTAGTTACTCTGTCATTTATTCAACAAAAATTTGTTTGGTACCTACTATATGCCAGATACTATCATAGGCACTTGGAAACATAGCAGTGAACTAAGCTGATAAAGATGTTTGCCCTCACAGAGCTTACGATTTGGCAGGGGAAAAGAGACAATAACCAAAATAAGGAAATACTCGTATATCATGTATGTTAGAAGGTGATAAATGTGTTGAAGAATATAAAGTATTAAAAGGCAATGGGGACTCTGGGGGTGGGTAATGAATTTTAAGTAAAGTGATCAGGGTAGGATTTACTGTGAAGGTGACAACTGAACAAAGATTTGAAGGAGGTGAGACAGCAAGCCATGTTGAAACCTGCAAGCCATGTTGAAACCTGGTGAAAGGAAGTTCCAGAAAGAGAGAACATCTAGCACAATGGACCTGAGGTTGGAGCATGCTGGAGCATTGAAGAAACTTTAAGCATGCTTTGTGGCTGCCTGGAACTGAGTGACAGAAGGAGAGCGTAATAGTGGAGGGCTTTAAAAGCATATTAAAGATGTAGGACAGGAGTGTCAAAGTCATTTTCATGGGGGGCCACCACATCAGCCTCGTGGTTGCCTTCAAGGGGCTGAATGTAATTTTAGGACTGTATAAATGTAACTACTCCTTAACAGTTAAGCAAGCTGGGTAGAAACAAGGATCCTGGCCAAAGGTGCCAGGCTGGATAAAACAAGGTCTTGCGTTTGCCACCCGTGACCTTAGACATTCTAAGGTGGGAATCCAATGAAGCATTTAAAGCAGAGGAGTGAAATGATCTCAGGTTTTAACAAGGTTATCTTGGCTGCTATGGTGGAAATAGGAACTTGTAACAAGTAGTAAATAAGCCAAAGAGATCTAATGTACAGTATAATGAATAGAAAAAATAAACTTTACTACGATTATGTAATGTGATAAATATTACTACAATGTCAATCATATTATAATATATACATATATCAAGATAGCACCCTGTACATTTTAAATTTGTACAATGTTACATCCCAAATTTATTCAATTAAAAGGGAATGAAAATAGACCTTATGAGGGGATAGTGGAAGAGGGAAGACCAGATAAAAGGTTATTATTGCAGGAGAAAGAGGGATAATGGTAGTTTGAAATGGTATGGTAACAATGAAGGTGCTCATATTTGTTACCTTCTTTTACTGATAATATTTACTCATTTGTATGTCATAAGTCTCTTCCTACATTGTCATAGTCTTACATGGAGAGAAAAGCAAGCAGTTTTATGTGTTCTTTTTTCCCTTAGGGTCAATATAGGGTCTACCACTCAACAGCTTTTAATAAATTTACAGAGTTGTGCAACCATTAGCAATCCAGTTTTAGAACATTTCCATTATGTCAAAAGAGATCTCTCATGCCTATTTGCAGTCACTCCCTGTTCTCATGTTCAACCTCTGCAACCACTGACTTTCTGTTGTCATAGATTTGTCTTCTCTGGAAATTTCATGTAATGGGAATGATAAAATATGTGGTCCATTTCATCTCGCCTTTTTTTTCCACTCAATATAATGTTTTTGAAATTCATGCATATTCCAGCATGAATCACAGTAGTTTGTTTTATTTATTGCTGAGTATTACTCTATTTTATGGATATATCACATTTTGTTTGTCTATTTAACTGGTCATGGGCATTTGAATTGTTTCCAGTTTAACTAATATGCATAATGTTTTGAACATTTACATGGTCACATGTTTTTATTTCTATCCCAGGATAGATTCCTGGGAGTATAATGGATTGCTTCATCTTATAGTAATTTATATTTAATGTATTAAGAAACTGCCAAGTGTTCTTCAATTATGATAATAGAATAAGAAATTATGTGATTTCCAATTACTTCACATCTACACCAACACTTGGTGTTGTCTATCTTTTTAATTATGGCCATTCTAGTGGAAATGAAGAGGTATCTTACGATAGTTATAATTAGCATTTTTATTGACTAATGATGTTAAATATCTTTTCATCTGCTTATTAACAATTTCTATGTTTTCTTTCGTAAAACTTATTCAAATCTTTTGCACATTTAAAAAGGCATTGTCTTACTGAATTTTAAGAGACTTTTATGTATTTTGATTAAAATCTTTTATGAGATATGTACTTTGCTATTTTTCCCCAATCTGGGACATGACTTTTCATTTTGTTAATGCTGTCTTTTCGAGTGCAACAGTTTTGTTTTATTTTTTAAAGATTTTATTTATTATTTCTGGAGAGAGGCAGGGAGGGAGAAAAACATCAAGGTATGGTTGCCTTTCACCTGCCTCCAGCCACGGACCTGGCTGGGGACCTGGCTTGCTTGCAACCTGGTTATGTGCCCTGGCTGGGGAATGGAACCAGTGACCTTTGGGTTCGCAGGCCAGCGCCTGTGCTACCAGCCAGGGCTTAGAGTGCAAAGTTTTTAGTTCTGATGGAATTCTACATTCTCAATATGTTTAGCAGATCATGCTTTTGGTATAGTATCTAAGAATTCTTTGCTTAACCCAAGGTCACAAAGATTTTCCCCTAAGTTTTCTTCTAGAACTTCTATAAGCTTACATCTTAGATTTAGGTCCATGATACATTTTTGAATTATGTTTGTATGCTTGCATGGTAAAATTGTGTGAGATAGGAATCCAGCTTCATTTTATTTTTTGCATGTGGATGTCCATTTGCCCCATTTGTTGAAAAGACTGTTACTATTTTCCTATTGAATTGTCTTGGAACCTTTGTCAAAAACTAATTGACCATAAATGTAAGGGCTTATTTCTGGATTTTCAACTATGTTTCATTAATCTATATGTCCTTATGCCATTACCACACTATCTTATTTATTGTATTTTTGTATTAAGCTTTGAAATGGGGAAATGTATATCTTCCGGCTTTGTTCTTCTTTTCCAAAATTGTTTTGTTATTCTGCATCCTGTGCACTTTCACGTAAAATTTAAGATTACTTTTCAATTTCTACAAAATACTTGTGGGGATTGCATTAAGTTTATACATCAATTTTGGCAGAATTATAATCTTTACAATGTTGAGTGTTTGAATCCATGAACTGGGAATGTCTCTTGATTTATGTAAGTCTTTTAGAAATTTATCTTGGCAGTATTTTGTACTTTTCAATATATGTCTTACACATATTTTGTTAAATTTATTCCCAAGGATTTCATTCTTTACATATGCATTGTAAGTTAAATTGTTTTCCTAGTTTCTTTTTTGGATTGTTTGGTAGCTATTATATGCAAATACAATGACTTTCTGTATATTTATCTTCTATCTCACTACCTTGCTGAACTCATACTTTAGTTTTAATAGATGTTTATGTAGATTCCTTCAGATTTTCTACATACAAGACTATGTTAACTACAAGTAAAGACAGTTTTATCTCCTTTATAGTGCAAATTTTAGAATATTTCTTCTTATAACCCGATTGCACTGACTAGAACCACCTTTATGTACAAAGTATGTTGAATAGAAGAGGCAAGGACAGACATCCTTGTCTTCTCCCTAGTCTTATGGGGAGATAATTCAGTTTCACATCACTTAGTTTTATTATAATGTTAACTGTAGATTTTAATAGTTAACTTATTTTGAGTTGAAGGAGTTCCACTCTATTCCTTATTTGTTTAATATTTTTATCATGAATTGGTGTTGGGTTTTTCCCAATACTTTTTCTGCATCTATTGAGTTGATAATGTGCATTTTGTCCTTTATTCTACTAATATAGTATGTTATATATTAAAATTTTTTACTTTAAAAAGCTACTGCAAAAAATTTTTTTTAAAGATTTTATTCATTATTTTCAGAGAGAAGGGCAGGGAAGGAGGAAGAAAGGGAGAGAAGCATCAATGTATGGTTGCCTTTCACCTGCCTCCAGGTGCAGACCTGGCTGGAGACTCTTGGCTTAAGCCTGGTTATGTGCCCTGACTGGGGAATTGAACCAGTGACCTTTGGGGTCGCAGGCCGGCACCAATCCACTGAGCCATACCAGCCAGAGCTGTTATATTAATTAATCTTTCCATTTTGAACTTATCTTGTAGTCTTGGGATAAATTTCACTTTGTCATAATGTATAATATTTTCCCCCATGTCGCTAGATTCAGTTTAGGATTTTTTTTTGTTTAGGATTTTTGCCTCTATATCCATGAGAGATAGTGATCTGTATGTAGTTTGTATGTGTGTGTGTGTGTGTGTGTGTGTGTCTTTGGTTGTGTTATCAGAGTAATACTGGCTTCATAGAATCAGTTGGTAAGTATTCATTTCTTTATTTTCTGGAACAGTTTGTGAAAAATTGGTATTTATATATCCTTTGAATATTTGATAGAAATAATCAGTGAAACCATATGCGCCTGATTGAGTTTTTAAAAAATTATTTCCTAAGATTGTATTTATTATTTTTAGAGAGAGGGTAAGGGAGAAAGGCAGAGGGGGAGAGAGACATTAATGTATGGTTGCCTTTCACCTGCCTCCAGCTACGGACCTGGCTAGAGACCTGACTTGCAACCTGGTTAAGTGCCCTGTCTGGGAATTGAACCAGTGACCTTTGGGTTTGCAGGCTGGCACCTTATCTACTGTGCCACCAGCCAGGGCTGATTGAGTTTTAAAGAAATATGTACTTTTTATCAATTTTGGCAATAAATAAGTAAAATGCATTGATTTGATCTTTTAAGAATATTTCCTATATAGAGATTTTCATTATAATGTGATTTTAAATATATATGAGTTCTGTCCAGAAAGTATTGGCAGTGAAAACTGTTTTAATTATATTGACATTGGCTCAAAACTTTCTGGACAAACCTTGTACATACATATATGCCACACCTATCTAAAAATGAGTATGCCTTCTGTCTAACACACAGTAGAGCCCTGTCCATGTGGCTTAGTTGGTTGGAGCCATCCCATACACCAGAAGGTTAAGGATTTGATTCTTGGTCAGAGCACATACTTAGGTTGTGTGTTTGATTCCCAGTTGAGATGTATATGGGAGGCAACGGATTGATGTTCCTCTCTCTCTCTCCCTCTCTCCCTGCCTGCCTCCCTCCTTCCCTCTCTTTCTCAAAAATCAATAAACATATTCTTGGGTGAGCACTTAAAAAACTCAATAGAAAACAAAAGAGAAAAGTTTTTAGCACCCAATATGGGTAGCCCCATTTCCATCTATGTATTTTACCCAATAGAATAGCCCCACAGGATTCTATGGAAAATCTATTTACTCTTACAATTCATAAACTGCTAAAGGGTTTGAATATCTGTATTCCCATTTTTAAAAATGTGCATTTTAATTAGAAAAATAATTTTGGGTTCCCATATTATGGTAGATTAGCAGTCACAATTTAGAACCAATTAGAGACCTAACTCTTCAGGGGAAGTTAATAACCAGGAAGTGATTCATATCATTATGACAGTTTGAAACCATTTACTGTGGGGACAGATAGTCTTATATACCTCAATTGTCTTTATAGAGAGTGCCGTAATAAAAAATTCTAACAATAAAATGGACACATCTAGAAAATAGTAGATTATAATCAGGGGTAAACTGCAAGTGAATAAGCCTGTCAGCGGGACAAATGCCACATGATTTCATCTATAAGAGGAACCTGATGAACAAAAATAAACAAATGAGCACAGTAGAACCACAGGCATGGAAACAAGGAACAGAGTGACAGCAGCCAGAGGGGAGGGGAGAGAAAGGATAATGGTGTAAAAAGGGGAAGGGACTAGTCAAAGAACATGTATGAATGACCATGGACATGGACAACAGGGTGGAGACCAGCTGGGCAGAGGAGAGCAAAGGGGAAAATATTGAGACAACTGTAATAGAATAAAAATGAAATATTCAAATTTGGGGGAAAATAAATGATCTACGTTTAAATTTTTTTAATTAAAAAATAAAGCTATTGGCCCTGGCTGGTGGCTCAGTGGATTAGCACCAGCCTGCGAACCCAAAGGTCTCAGGTTCAATTCCCAGCCAGGGCACATAACTAGGTTGTAAGCCAGGTCTCCAGCCAGGCCCGTGACTGGAGGCAGGTGAAAAGCAACCGTACATTGATGTTTCTCTCCCTTTCTTCTTCCCTCCTTGCCCTTCTCTCTGGAAATAACGAATAATTTTTTTTAAAAAAGCTACTCGGGGGATTACATATAGCTTTAACTGGTTTGTATTGTAACTAGGGGGCTGAATTAGTTTTCTGGGGCTGTCGTAATAAAATACCACAAACTAGATTGCTTAAATGACAGAAATCTAATTTCTGGAGGACTGGAGGCTAAAATTCTAAGACTGAAGTGTTGGTTTCTTCTGAGGCCTCTCTCCTTGGCATCCCTCATGATGCATCCTTACATGCTTTTTCCTCTGTGCACCTGCATTCCTGTTGTCTCACTGTGTGTCTAAATTTCCTCTTTTTATAAGGACACCAGTTAGGTTGGATTAGGGGACACCCTCTGGTTCATTTTAAGTTAATCACTCCTTTATAGGCCCTATCTCCAAATATAGTAACATTCTGAGGCACTGGGGGTGACAGAACACCCACATATTAATTTGAGAGGGAAGAGAAACAATTCAACCTATATCAGGGACTGATTGGACATAGAAGAGACCATAAACAGAATGCAGGAGAAGGAAAAAATATAAAATAATCATCTGTGATTTAAGGGTTTTTAAGACCTACGTTTTAACTATGAGTTATTATGCAGGGACTGCTTAGCAATTTACTGCTTCTGACTAGAAAAAGAACCGGTTAGACATCCCCATTCCCTAAAACCTAAACAGGCTAAGCATGAGGTGGGAGGCCTTGTAACTACTTTAGCTTCAAAGAAAGGCTTGTTTGGGGGAGGTTCCATGGTCTACTAGGTGCTCCATTGCTTAACTCCTCAATGGTAATGTGAAAAATGCCACTTTTCTATTATGCAGCAGAACTGGGAGACTTTCATGAGGAAACAGTTAAGAAACATTTGGCACAAACCCGGTACTTACCAAACCAAGACTGTTTAGAGAGCAAGATCATAGGCTTTCATCAGAAGCACATGTAAGTACTTTAACTGTCACCTGCTTCTACTAGTAGGGAAAACTGTAGCTGGGGACATTCTTCTTTAAAGCAAACCCTTTAGTCAGAAATTTCAAGAGCAAGAAAACACTGAACTCCTCATGAAGCTCTCAGGATGAAGTTGTCATTGTCATTCATGTTGCATTTATTAGGCTCATAAATTCTCTCCTCTTACAGTGGCAAGAGCCCAGCTGAGTCTGACATTTTGCTGCTGGACATAGCGAGGAAGTTGGATATGTATGGCATCAGGCCTCACCCTGCCAGTGATGGTGAAGGGATGCAAATCCACCTGGCTGTTACTCACATGGGAGTGCTGGTGTTACGGGTAACAACTAGTTCCTTTAAAGTCCTTCACCTTTGGACATTATCTTGGTTCAAACTTGAGTATCTGTTCCCAGTGTGACCTAGCCCCTGAGTTTTACTATTAGCCAGAAAGCGAGGTGATGCTTAGAAGTGTTTCAAGTCAGTCTTATCCCCTCTATAAGGTTTGCTTCCATTTGCAGTCTGTAACTGATTGTTTTTATTATGAGGAATTCACACATTAGATCAGGCAAGCATGGTAGAGAGGGGTCAAGAGGTTCTATGGAACTCCTAGACTCTAAATAAGAATATGGATTTTGTCCTCCTAAAAGCTTAGGCTGTGACAAATCCACCAGAAACAACTTGAAGGGTCCAAAATGTGTTGTTACTGGTTTTAATGGAGACACCCAGTGTCAGCCAATAGGGAATTAGTGCCCAGTTCTGCCAGCAATTGCTGTTTACTGGCTCATCTTTACCTATAACTTTGTTTTCCAGGTTAGAAACCAACTCAGGGCTCTTGTTGTCATTAATCTTCACTCCAGGGAACTTGGACAGAAGCTATATTTTCAGTATTTTTTTCCAAGTCTATTAGGTATACTCACATCTGTGAACATTCAATGACTTTATATCCATGTTAAGGGTCAAGAACATTTGCTTAAACTTTGAAACGAAAAAGATACCTAGGCAAGTTTGGGAATGAATCACATGTGAGAGAGGAGGGGTTAACCTCAGACCCACTTACCCATAGGACTAAATTAGAGCACTGAAGTAAATCACAAAACAGGTCAGGTACAGACTCTGCTAAAATACTCTTTAACTTCTCCTTTATTTGCTTATGAACTTTGGAGCATGAGAGCCACATTAATGGACAAAAGACCAATGGATCACTGGTATACCGGTTCACCCAGAAGGAAATTTTAACCCATTCCACTGTAATTCTGATCTTTGGTATTTCTACTGTATGGGGGTAGATGGGACATGTAAGTGAGCAAGGCCATGATGTTAGTTGTGATCTCTTTCAGTGTGAATACTTTTGTGGACAGTTGGGAACAATGTAACTGATCTATTTTGTCCTAACCAAATCCAGTCAAAGAATATTTAGTATTGAATACCTTCTGTGTGTTCTTCATTGTGTTATTCTTTCCCTTAAAAAATCCCACCCTGGGTGGGGAAGGGGACAGAGGGAAGGAAAAAAAAAAGAATGGATGTAATATATCAACAATAAAATTAAAATTTTAAAAATCCTCAAGGAACTAGTATGGAAGAACCATGGACATGGACAATGAGTGGGATTGACTTTGTGGGGGAATGGGTGGGTGGGGAAGGGGACAGAGAGGAGTAAAAAGGGGATGGATGTAATACAACAATAAAATTAAATTTTTAAAAATACCACCCTTATTGATATATAATTTTCATCCCACAAAATTCATATATTTTTTTAGATTTTATTTCTTTTATTTTTAGAAAGAGGGGAAGGGAGAGAGGCAGAGAGGGAGAGAGACATCAACGTATGGTTGTGTTTCACCTGCCTCCAGCCACAGATCTGACTGGAGACCTGGTTTGCAACCTGGTTATGTGCCCTGGCTGGGGAATCGAACCTGCGACCTTTGGGTTCACAGGCCGGCGCCTTAACCACTGTGCTAACAGCCAGGGCCATATATTTTAACTATATAATTTAATGGATTTAAGAGTATTTATAGAGTTGGGCAGCAATCTATTTATTCATCCTTCTGTCATTATATTTATTGCACAGTCACTCTGTGCCGGGTACTAAAGCTATAGAGGTAAGTCGGAATTATCTTGACCTTGTGGAACTTGCATTCTAATAGGGGGAAGACAGGTAATGAAACAAATTGGGTTGGCCAAAAATTTTGTTTGCTTTTTTCTGTAAGATGGCTCTAATAGTGCTTTGTTTTTAACCTCATTTCAAACAATTTTGTTAAATTGCATGGTGACAGCTGTCATATCAGCATGTGTTTTAAAAAATTTATCAAGAATTGGTGAATTTTTATGTAGTCATTTTAATATTGAAGATGGAATAAAGTATGCAACATTTTTGGCATATTATGCTTTATTACTTTGAGAAAGGCAAAAACACAACTGAAACACACACAAAAAAAGATTTGCATAATGTATGGAGAAGGTGCTGTGATTCACCAAACATGTCAAAGGTGGTCTGTGAAGTTTCATGCTGGAGATTGCTTGCTGGATGATGCTCTATGGTTGGGTGGGCCAGTTGAACTTTACAGTGATCAAATCAAGACATTAACTGAGAACGATCAATATTATACCACATGGGAAATAGCTGACTTACTAAAAATATCTAAATCAATGAAGTTATTGGTGAAAATGTTAATGGACAAAATCATATGGACTTTCTGGCCAACACAATATAAGCAAATACTATGTGATTTGTGCTAGAAAGAAGTATGGGATGATAAGTAACACATATGGAAGGGGCATGTGTCCCACCTGTAATGCCTTCAATGGCTTCTACCAATGAAGGATTCATTGGCTCCATAGCTTCTACCAAGTACGACAGGGTCAGCTTGTGCAAGAGCTAGATCAAGTCTGATTCATGAAGTGCATTTTCTAAGAGGTTTGCATTGTCTTACAAACCAGCTTATGCTGACTTTCATCCAGAAATCTGTCATGTTTCCATTATAGGGAAATACAAAGATTAATACTTTCAACTGGGCTAAAATTCGCAAGTTGAGTTTTAAGAGAAAGCGTTTTCTCATCAAACTTCATGCCAATGTCTTGGTAAGTAGCTTTCTAATAATTTCTGTTACTTTCTGCTCACTTGGGATTTGTTGGTTGTTTCTGCAAATGGTTTTAATATGAGTGATGAAAGCTAGCTGGCACTGTGGGGTGATGTGCTCCTTCTTCTGCCTCTATATAAATAAACCAGAGCTTTACTTAGTCAGATTTTTTCTAAAGGCAGAACACAAAGAAATCCTATTGGAAATTCAGAATGAATAAATAGGAAAATGGGGTAGCTTGGATGAAACATAAGTTTTATTAGAAACCACTTTTTCAGGGATCTGATGAATCAAATAGAAGTGACCAAATCTAGGACTATAGGCTTATTCATTCACTCTTGACTGCTCTATTTTATTAAGTATTTTTATCTTCTTTCCTCAAGCAAAAATTATCAAAGACCTGCTACATGCTGAATAATTGAATACCTACAATTTACCAAAGCAAGATGTGAGGGGTAGGTGTATATTAAGCAAAGGAAGCAATTATTTGTCAAGGCTACCTTGTAAGGCTACAGAGCAAGACAAAGGTGCTAGAAAAGATGTTCTTTTATGACTATAAAGTAAGTAAAAGATATGTATCAACTTATATCTTGATCTACATAAGATCCAGCAGTTTGGGCTTCATTCTCTGGATCTTAGCATTATGTAGAAACACCAGAAGACTGTATTCAGTATGAATCTCATGGATAGTACCTAGACTGTATATAGGGGCATGGAAAGGAACAAGATATTGGTAGTGCCATCAATGTGGGATGGTGGGGCTGCTGAAAATTTAGCTACACACCTGCATGGGAAAATGGGTGTATATAGTGAGTTGAGGGAATGGGAAAAACTTGACTCTCAGGCCTGGAAAACTAAGTTCCCCCAGAGCAGATTAGAACATGCTAAATGAACAATGCGAAGCATCACAGAACAAAGCAACATAGAGAGGAATAAGTGTTTGTAGCCAATATATTAAAAAGATTCATGCATATGTAATCATCCTTAAAACCTGACATCTGTAACAAAATCTTCTCCCCCCTCCCCTTTCCTGTTTTTTATTTATAACATCTGTTACCTTGAAAGGTTGCCCTTTGATGTTCATTTTAACCTAATTTACAACTTCATAAAAATGTTCCTGGCAGAGAAGAGGAGGTAATAAAGTGTTTGAGGTGAGGGGGGTGTGCAAAGTAAGATTTGCTTCTTAGACAAGGCTCTGTTTTTGAGCACTGGCCCTTGTTCCTTGAAATGTTGCCAATCATTTGGTTTCAGTAGGTGTGAAGCCTATAGGGAACCAAGTGGAAAACCGGAAGCTCCATGGGCACCTGGATCAATAGTTTGGAAGGTGTTGGGATTTGAAGGTTTTTATATTCTTGAAGGCTGTTTTACTTGATGGAAATTGGTTTATACAGGTGTTGTGCAAGGACACCTTGGAGTTCACCATGGCTAGCCGAGATGCCTGCAAGGCTTTCTGGAAGACTTGTGTGGAATATCATGCTTTCTTCCGACTCTCTGAAGAGCCCAAATCAAAGCCCAAAACCCTATTCTGCAGCAAGGGTTCCAGTTTCCGCTATAGGTAACTTAATATTGCACATAGGTAAACTATACACACAAGTTTTCAAACACATGAAAGGCAATAGGAGGAGCTTGAATTCTAGAAACAAACATGAATTCATTTCAATCACCTAAAGGATGATACTCCTTATTGCTCATTCTCTGTGTGACATATTAAGTAAATATTTTGTAAATGAGAGGCAGTGGGAAGGGACCACCATACTTAAGGGGTTAGATCAGAATCTCTGCAAGGATGAGGGACATATGAAGTTTGAGAAAACATATTCAACTTAACTATTGTTTTGCCTATATGCAACTTACATGCAAGACATGGAAAAGAAAGCTCAACACATCTTGGTGGTGGTTAAGCAAAAGATAGTGTAAGCATGAGAGGGGCTAAGGGATTAAAAAATTTGAGTAATATTGCAGTAGAAGCTCCTTACTACAGGTAATACCTTCGAGGAATGGAAGTGAAGTCTAAATAAGATCTTGATTTTACTTGAAGATGCCAAACTAAGGGATTCTTTGGAAGAACATTTCAAAACTTGATTCAAAAACCAAAACCAAAACCACAACAAAAAATACTTGCTTCCCATCAGGGATTTTTCAAATAGTGAAAGCCTGCTCGAGTAAGAACTGAGATTTTAAAAACATAAACATTTTGATGGAATCCAAAATATAATCTGTAATTCTCCATGTTTTCAAACAAATGATACTGATCATATTTTGCCATTTTAATGGCCTAAGTAATAATACATATAACTTATTATCCATCTTTAGGTAGGTTTAGTAGTGATGGCCTTAGGGTGAGCAAGATGTCAGACCCTGTACCTCAGTGATAAATTACCCAGACATTTGGGATTTTATAGCCTTGTGATTTCTCTTTTGGCTCTTGTGTTTCTCCCATCAGTCAGCTGACTTTTTCGCTAGTCTGTTTGATTGGAGCAACCCTCTGCTACTGTTTAGTATGCTGTTTTTCTTTCATTATGGATTAGAAAACCAATTAAATGCATTAGCAATTGCATGTAAATTTGGAAGTAAGGAAAATACCTATAAAGAAGAGCATATTAGTTTCCAAGGTCAGAATTTTTAACTATTGTATAGCCCTATTCAGATGCTTTAAAATTTTTTTCTGGGTTCTGAATAGTTGAGGTTGCTCTATGCCTGATGTCTAGTTAAGTGGGTATTGTCATTAATGCAATGGTCAAAGATTCATGACATGTCATTCATCCAGACTCTTGATTTCCACAATAAACAAAACTTTTGAGTTTTAATAGCCTACTAGCTTACTAGTTTTTAAGTAGCATTAATAAAATGTTTATCTTGTTCTTATAATAGTGGAAGAACCCAAAGGCAACTTTTGGAATATGGAAAAAAAGGGAGGCTGAAGAGCTTGCCATTTGAAAGGTACATGGTTTGTTTCATGCTCCCTTGCTGATTTTAAGTTGAATTCAGAGATTTATATGTATTCTGTATTCACATAAAGACCATTTCAACACATTCTTCATTTGGTAATTTCAGGAAACATTACCCATCTCAGTACCATGAACGACAGTGCAGGTCTTCACCAGACCTTCTCTCTGATGTCTCAAAACAAGTAAGCTTTCTGAAAGTACTTCATATCTGTGTAATATGTCATTTCAAAAGCTTCCAGGAATTGATTCCATCAGAATGTCCCAGTGTGTAAAAAGGTTACTATGTTTGAGTAGGTTAGCCTCCTGGGAAGGTCTATTAGCTCAGTCTTTCCAGCCAATAGAGGGCTATTTTTTATACTACCACTGGTATGTAATTTATAGACTGGAAGGATATGGCACATATTTAAATTGTAATATGTAATGCTAACTTGCAAAATATAGAGGCAAATGAATTTCTATGACTTTGTATTTTTAAAAGTAAAGGCTCTGCTTTTTTACCTATAAAAATCGTAAGACTTGAAAAAAAAAGACTTAGAGAAAGCTATAAGGTGTTGGGTTAAGGTTTTTAAGTACCTTTGCTGCATCATTTTGTATCTTAATTTAAGAACAAAGTGGTATTCTCCTGGAACTGTGAGATAATGGCTTCATTTGAGTGTGATAGTATGAACCATACTAATATTTCTTTCACTGTCACTAAAAAAAAAGTATTATAGGTCTCATAAACTCTCATGTCTTTAGTCAAGTCACAGGCAATTTTTATCTGGAATCATAAAGGTGTTATGTTGAAAGGTACCATCTAAAATACGACTTTCTCATGCCATTCATAGGTCTCCTCATTACCATTTACAGAAAATAGGGAGGAGGCTGGAGCAGTGAGGTTAAAGACTTGCCTAAGGTCACACAGCAAATCAAAGGCAGAGTCAGGACCAGAAGTCAGAACTCCTGGCTCATTAATATAGCTACTAAACCATACTGATTGAAGAACAAAGCCAGCTAAAGTACATAGAGAACTTGGAGCCTGGGAGTGGGATCACATTGGGAAAGGAGTGTCATGTGTATTTTTGCACATGAATTAGGATATGGTACAAGTTATTACCCTTTCTGTATATATTTATCAATATTGGAATGGGACATGATTTAAAATAATTTTGTGAAAAACCACCTTTCTCAAAACTTAAGGCTAATTTAGATCCCTGACCCCACCCCAACCAAATGGTTTTTTCCTTCTTTAACCATCATGTCTTTCTCTCAAGGTGGAAGATTTGAGACTAGCGTATGGCAGTGGGTACTACCGAAATGTGAATGGAGTGCATGCATCTGAGCCTGTGCTAGACAGTAGAAGGAGAAACTCTGCAGTGGAGGTGACATTTGCAGCTGAGCTGGAGCATTCTAAACCAGAAGCAGATCCCACATCATTACATCAATCACAAAGCAGTTCTTCTTTCCCTTTTATTTATACTGACCCTGTCTTTAACACTGACCCTGATCCTAGAGACTACATTGAGGAAAGAAGTCATCTAAGCTCCTTCCAAACAAGCTCTAAGTTTGCTGACAATCACATGAGCACATCTTCTGGCCTTACAAGTAGAGCGAGTCCAGCAAGAAGGCTAACTTACACAGATGTGCCCTATATTCCTTGTATTGGTCAGCAGGTTGATATTGTGCCTCCCCAAGTCTTTTTTTATGTGGACAAACCACCCCAGGTGTCCAGATGGTCTCCAATCATGGCAGAAGAAAGGGAAAGGCCAGATAGCTGTCTAGAGCTCACTGCAATGAAGCCAGCCAAAAGAAGCCCAACGAATGCCAGAACAAAGAGCTTTCAGCAAGATTTTCAAGAACTCCGAGAAGCTATGGCCAGTACTAGTGGTAGGAACATCAATGTAGATCTAGAAGATCAAAATTTAGAAGATGCATTTGCATGTAATATTCAAGAGCAAACCCCTAAACGGTCTCAGAGCCAATCAGACATGAAAACTATCCGTTTTCCTTTTGGGTCAGAATTTAGACCTTTAGGACCATGTCCTGCTCTGAGTTGTAAAGCTAACCTGTTTACTTATACATTTGCAGAGCAGGAGTTTCCAACAGTTCTAATGGACCAGGGACCAACAGAAAGGTATGTAGCTAGTGAATCCAGTGATTCTGAATCAGAGATACTTAAACCAGACTATTACTCTTTATATGGTAAAGGAATGAATTCGCCCATGGCCAGAATTCGCTTGTCTTCTGGAAGTCTACAGCTGGATGATGATGAAAATGTTCCTTTTAATACACCAACTGCAGAAGACAAGACTTTGTTAAAACCATGCAATTACTTTTTAGCTTAAAAGTGTCAACTCTGTGACCATTCCTATGCTAATTGTTACCAACTTTTAGGTAAAAAGA
The DNA here is from genome assembly GCA_004026585.1 of Noctilio leporinus. Taxonomy (NCBI): domain Eukaryota; kingdom Metazoa; phylum Chordata; class Mammalia; order Chiroptera; family Noctilionidae; genus Noctilio; species Noctilio leporinus. The sequence goes on along the minus strand of PVIW01002734.1, from coordinate 142,740 downwards.
AAGAACCTTTTTCAGAACCCATTTTCTTAATTCCTATTCATTGGTGTTAAGGGAATCTTCTAAGTTTAGGCACTTAGCTTATGGAAGATCCAACTGCAGCCTTGTTCAGGCTCCACTCTTCTATTCCCTCTGAAGGGACTTGTGGAACATGCCCTCTCCTCATTTGCACTGTGATGAGGTGAGGTGGGTATTTGTCATCTCCATGATACATTTCCCCATAGAAACATTATAAATGAAAAATCAGGTTTCTTAACATTGAAGAATGATACTAGTATGTGTTGGCATATAGAATTAGCCTTTGATGTCAGTGATTTTTATAGACCATGACTGTGTTAGTCATTTTGTTCTTAACCAGTACTATGACTAAATATTTCAGTCCTCATTATCTACATGGGGCCCCGTAAAAGTGGTCCTGTAATGTTAAGAACTTCAATTTTTATAACGTATGTTATGTTAGGGGGGCATGGCCTTCCTAAAGCTCATGAACAAGATGGTGTCATAGATTCAACAGTTTGTAACTTATCTAGGACTTGGAGAATTCTAAACCTCAGAAGTTAATGAATCAATTTCTAAAACCAAATATATGCCTGCCAGGTATATTATAATGTTTGATATTACTTCTCTATTCTATTATATGTAGTGAAAGATAAAAGCTAACTGTGGCTTATCTAATCTCCAGCAAAGATTTATTTTTTGCTATATCTTGTTGCTTATATGGATGCAAGGAAATTAGACGAATGGTATTTTAATAAAGAATGATGGAAAAACCATTTATTGAAAAACATGATTTTAATAAATTTGAGGAGTGATTGGTTCTAGCCTGTTACTAAGGGAAGGGACAGTTACAGAACAAGTAAAAGGAGGGAGGCAAGTAGAAATGTATAGTCATGGATAAAGAAGTGGTAGAACTGGGTTAGCCAAAAAGAAAAAGGACAGTACGTTAAAACCAGACTGAGTTAATAAACTAAAATTCTATTTTTGACCCATTTAGAATTTCCCTACTATTCCTCCCGGGAGGCATAACATTCTATTTAAGAATATTAATTTGTTTATTGATTTTAATGTTAAGTACAACATATTTATAAGACAATGTTAAGTACTACTTCAAAGAATGATGCAATTATATAAGCAAGTTACTTTTATATATGGCTTAATGGAGAAAAGATAGATGGAATAGGTTTCTTACTCTCCTAGTCTTTACATCAGAAAAATTCCTTTTAAAACAACTCCCCCTACCTCTTTCCCATGTTCTAGCACTTTCCTGCTCCTGGAATCATATCCAATCATATCCAGTAACTTGCAAGTCTAGAATATCTAGTTAATAATAAGAATATATGGGATGTGCTACAGTAGGTTTACAGTTGTTTGTATGAAAAAGACATGCAGGTTTTGGTTATGCAGGATATAGGACAGGGGTGGGGTGGGAAGAGAGGGAGACAGGAGAGAGAGAGAGAGAGAGAGAGTGAGAGAGAGAGAGAGAATGAATCAATTTGTTCTACTTATACATCGATTCGTAGCTTTTTGTATATGCCATGACTGAGAATCAAACCTGCAACCTTTGAGTATCAGGATGACACTATAATCAACTGAACTACCTGGCCAGAGCCAGGTTATGATTATAATAGCTTTATTAACTGTTTTGCATAGTCATATAGTAAACCTACCTTTTCTGCCCACCCTTGTTTTGAAGGCCAATCACCTATATATTAATCCTATACATCTCAAAGTTATATTAACAGATTGTTGACCAGTCATGAAAAAAAAACTAGTTTTGAAGCCCAAATGTTGTTGACTGATAACAAGTTAACTCATGTTTGCACTTGTATTAGCTTATACAATTGTTAAAACTGAGAGTAATATAGGATTTTGTGAAAGTTTTTAAAATCATGTTCAATTGTGTTTATTATAAAAATTACTTTTTTAGGTATTCCATGTTTTATCACAGTTTTAGTATTGCAAAAATTTCAAATATGGTCACTTTGGAGGATTATACAAATATTTCTGGGGTAACTGTTGAATTTAGTGATTCACAGAGTATATCAGTGAAGTGATGGATTTACTTTTTGATAATGTTTTTTTTTTTTTACTTAATTGCTTCTCAAACCAATTTATACCACTGCAAAATGGAAAAGCTTGATAAAACATCTACTAAAATTTTACCATGGACAGAAGTTACCACTAATAATATTAATAAGTTTCTCAGTTTATTGATATTGATGGGATAAATTAAAAAAAAAAAACACACACACATTGGAGAGATTACTGGTCAACAGACCCTTTGTTTGAAACACCCATATTCCCTAAAACTATGACCAGAATGAGGTTTGAGCAAATCCTTACTTTTTTCATCTTGGTGATACATCTAATAAAGACAGACTACACAATTAGGCCTCTTTTGGATACTTTATTCCAAAACTTCAGTCTTTATATAGGTCTAAACAGGAGTTATCCCTAGATGAAGCAATGATACTATATAGAAACTATATCAGCTTCAAAACATATAATCTGGTAAAGAGAACAAAATAGGTAATTTTAGAGAGAATGCTTTCTGAAAGTGAGACTGGCTATATTTGCCATTTCGAAATCTATTTGGTTGAAGGTAAAAAGCTACAAGAAACTATATTCTCCGACTTAGAGCCCTATCTTTATTCTTAGCATCATATTTGCCAGGATAATCACCACAACAGCATGTCTACTGCTGAAATATTGGAAAAGAAAACACTGGTCTGTGGTAGTGTAAGGGAGAACCATGGCTTGCCAAAAGAACTAAAAGGAAAATCAAAGAATCTTCAGAGAAGGGAAATGGTGTTTTTATGGAAAGGACACATTCTTCTTATCACATGGAAAGGCCAAAGGCTAGTGTTTATGATCTCAACTATTCACAATGCTTCTATGAAATCCACTGGAAAGCAAAAGAGGAACTCTACAGATAACATAGGTAAACCCATGAATATATAGATTACAACAACTTCATGAAAGGGGTTGATCAAGCAGACTAGTATTTGGTGAAATACTAGTCTTACGAAAAGGTTTAAAAAATGCTATAAAAAGTAGCATTCCTTTTGATCAATTAATGCATTCAAAATTTACTCTAATTACAACTTACAAAATAACATGAGATACAAACAATTTCTACTTGAGGTTGGTAGAGAATGGGTAACTGAAGCTTTCAAGAAAACTATAAGACCACATTTTAGAAAAAAATAGTCACTGGCATAAAGAATACCACTAGACTACGTGAAATATGCTCTTCAAAAAGAAATCACAGTGAAACTAGATTTGCAAGATCCGTTGTGTACCATTGCCTATAGGTGAATAGTTTATCATACCAAAAAAGTTATTAAAAGTTATATAGAATATATGTACAATGTTTTATTTCAATACAGTATATAAAAAAGTCTACTGAAGTCCATTTAGATTGTTTTATTTTCATATTCAATTATGAAAAATTAGCCAGTGACTGAAATAGCTTTTGTATATAATTGCTGGTCAACAATGTGTTAAGTTCATCTTTGGCCTTTTCTCTAGAAAAATGTAAAATTCATTTAGGCTTATACACCATTTCTTGTTTCAATTTCTGCAAGTCTTTGTAAAATTTGTTTTCTTCAGGGAACCATAGGATTCAAATATTTTTAAGATTTTCTAACAAAAACTATTATCAGTAGTGATCATATAATTTATTGCCTAACCTAGGACATTTTTTAGTGAAAGATGACTCTTATATTAATAATTTTGTCAGGACAGGAGGCAGAAATGAGCACATACATTCACTGTAGCTATAATCAATGCTTAATAAAATATAAAGAATATCTTTTAGTTTCCAACGGAAATATTGGTGTTTAAGTTCCAACAATAAATTAAAGGGCAAAGGAGAAATAATTTGAAACAATTAAAACACCCCACCATACATTCCTCAAGAAAATAAATATTGCAGACTATGAAATTTAAATATTTATTTTAACACTCCAGAAACACTTCCCCTAAAAACAGTTTATAGGACTAATAACTATAATGAATAGGCAATTTCTATTCATGATGCAGTTGTGTTGTAAAGTGTCAAATAATCAATTAATTGGTTATTTTTACAAAAATATCCACTTAATTCATGATATGAGTGGCAAATTTATTCCCTAACCTCTGCAGGTTATAAAGTGTAATTGAGTTTTAGTTACGTAGAAGGTGAAAATTTTAACTGAACCATTACTTCAAAACACAATGTGTTAAAATTGTTTAAGTATAGGCACCAATGAAAATAATTTTCTTGGCATATGATAGATATGGCAACATTTTATTCAAGTGTCTTTATTATTACAAAAAAAGAAGAGGTAATGGTCACTTTTGACTAAAAACTGTATTCTTGAAGAATATCTTTCCTTTAATATTTGGCAATTTTCAAATTTTAAAAAAATGACTAAATGACTTTTATGTAAAAGCTGAAGTGTGCAATTCCAAACAATAAAACATTAACTATTAAAATTAACTAATATCAATATGTCTACAACTACAGTTCAGAACTTAGGCAGGATATACACACACACATACATACATACTGGGCATAAAAAAGGTATTACCCACATAATGGTACCATAAATATAACTGAAAATTAACTGTACAGTCTAACTTGCCTTTGTATAGACAGAAATCATCCTGTACTATGATTATTTTCATATGAACTAAAAAATACCTATTAAATACCCTTTCAAAAATGAACAAATGATGCTTATGTACTGGATAATTATGAAGAACAAAAATGTATAAATAGTTTATAGGATATTTTACTATTATGACAAAAATATGCTGGTGTAAATTATATTCCTACCTGCTGATCAGGTATTTAATAACATGATAATCAGCCTCTCAAACTCCTTAAATCCAAGCATATGATATGCTATTCAAACTGAAGATTTAAAAAGTGAAGCCTGACTATTCCTATAGTATTATCAAAATACCATCCTTGGCTAATTGGTATTGCATTAACCCCCCAACCATGTTAAATAAGGGTTAATTTCCTCTTCTAAAAGGGGAGGTAAAAGTACTTGCACACCAAGAAGTACGCCTGTTGCTACATGTTGTCTATAAATGCTTAACATGGGGTCTTCAATGTGATTAATACTGAGCTACCTGGAATTTCATATCAACTGTAGAAGAGTCTATACTCTTTCAGGTATCATTTCTAAGAGTTTATGAAAACCTTCTGTTTAAGAAGGTATGGCTTGTTTTCACCTCCCCACCAATAGCCATTTGTGGAATATGTTTGTGTTAAAAAAAAAAAAAAAAAAGCTTTTGGAGGCTTGATAATTTACAAAAGTTGAATATTTAGGATGACTCTGAAAGACCTGTATATTTCATCAGTGTACAGTTAACTAAAGATCAAAACATGAAATGTATTCATCCTAGTAACTTAAGTAATATCTAAAAGCAAAACTATATCTCAACATTTACTAGAAAACAGACGAAACTACAGTATTAAAAAGTTATTCCTTATAAGATAATCTTTTTAAAATATAAAATGACAAACACCATCACAAAATAGTTGAATAGCTTCTTCCACCTCTTCAATGTTGCAAAGATCCAAAAGGCACATGGAGCTCATGAATTAAGTTTGAAGTAACTTTGGTGGGTTTCTCTAGGTCAGTATGAAATAAAAGCCAACAGGAAGAAGTTTTTAGGGGGATTCATCTGCTGAACACCTGTAAAATTAAGAAAACTTAATTGATATACAACTATGCATGTTTGTATTTCTCACTTGTATGAAATCTGTAATAAAAGAATGGATTCAGTAAGCTCTTAAGTTCTTTCTATTAAATTCTATCATATTGATGCTTTACAACTGCCATTCGATTTGTTTACAAATTGAAAAAGAGAGGGGAGTTTTCCATTAAAATTAAGGGATTTTAAGAGGGGCTTTAGTTTATAAGTACAAATAGGTTGTATCAAATAGAAAGGACTGACAGTGTGGGTTTTTACAGATTGTATAGTTTGTTCTTCCTACTTGATGCTAGTGGCATCATAATATGTGTGTACACACACACACACACACACACATGCACTGAGAAGCAATATAATGGGATTAAGGCTAAAACCAGTATGCTTTATAATTTGCTTGAGCTACCGGGTTGTGTATGCATACAAAAGCCTTGTTCTAAAGAGAATTAAATGTAAGGCCTTCATTGAATGTAAACAAAATTTAAACCAACAGTTTAAGACACAATATAGAAACTAAAGTTAATTTTAAGGAATATTCATAGTCTTCATTGAGTTCCTCTAAAGTTAGTTCCTTCACATTTTTATGGGGATTAAACTTATGAACTTTAGCATTGGAAACTAGGCAAATAGTAGTGGCAAAAATGAATGCATTCCTAAATTGTGTTTACAAGGGCCTCAATAAAAATATGCTCTACACATAACCTTTTGTCTATATTCCTACTAGCAAGGAAAGGTAAAAACAAACAAAAAAATCAAGCTATTTCATTCAGTGGGACATTAATTTATAATGCCTGAAGATAGTAATTCTAAAAGCTAATGTTTAAGATGGATAAAAAACAAAAACTGTTCTATCTTATTTCTTTTTCCTTTTTAAAAGCAATTCATCAGGTGACATCAGGTAATAAAATTATATAGGTTTAAGCAAAAATTAAAAACAAGAAACTCATAACAACAGTATGGTGATTACTGGAGGGAAAGGGGGTGGGGGAGGTGGAAGAGGGTAAAGGGGGGATAAATGGGGGTGGAAGGAGACTTGACTTGGGGTGGTGGACACACAATACAATATATAGAAAATGTGTTATAGATCAAAACAGTTTTTAAGTATACAATTAATTAGAAGTAACTTTGTTAGGAATAATTGAAATGATTGCATCAAGGTAATTAGATTGCACCCTAAATTAACATCCAAAAGAAAATTTCAAAATATTGTATTTTAAAATGACATTTCAAGCTTACTTTTGAAATTTCTCAATTAACTTCTTCACCATTTTATCTGTGATGCCAGGACAGGCAGCTTCAGCCACAGCAATACTTTTCTCAAGTTCCTCAATTGCCCGATTCCTGGTAGCATTGTTCTCATCTTGCTGTTTAAGCTGAGAAAGATCAATAGCTATAACATTTAAAATTACTATGGTTAAGATATATATCCAACAATGATGAATTGGTACTTACTTCAGCAAATGCGGGTGTGATTATCATAGACAAACAGCTCAGGGTTTGCACAAGCTCTTTCTCCTTTGAACAAATAATATAGATTAATACACATGAAAGTCATTCAATAGTAAATGTGCATTAATTTGATCCTACTCCCAAAATACCCAATTATAAGGCAAATCTCCATGCTTTTTTCCCATCATGACTTCCCATCCATCATCCAGAAGGCTTCTAATTTAGGATTACAGTAGATAGGCATGATTCTACTAGATATATATGTATCTCTAGGTAAAATGCATTTAAAATTATATCAGTGGCCACATAAGTGTCCTTTTCTGAATTAGCTCGAAGCTAACAGCAAATGAAACATAGTAGGGACACAGTGAGGTAGATAGGCAGTTAGGGGTATTAAATTTTAACAATTTTGGCTATCAAAACATCACTACATAGTTCGAAGAAGTCTATCAAGCAATCATCTTCATATACATACTGCCCCATTTTGCAGTTTCTTTGGATCAGGCTTCTTTCGCACAGTGGTAAAGCTCCATTCAGGATGAGTATTATTCTCCCTGCTGGTGGATTCCCTAAAATGATTGCCAAAGATACTTCGGTAAGTTCCTAAATAATTCAGCTTGGTGAAAATGCCAAATCAATGCAGTCAAACTCTGAGAGAGACTGTTCCAATATGTTAGAAAATCATAGTGTAAGAACACATTTGATTTCAGTTTCTAATGGATACTACATTTTAGTAAGAAGTAGCAATGGTTCTCAACTCTAGGTGTGTATCATAATCACACACAGAGACCTCTTACCATGATGTATATAAAACCCTGCACTTAACCCTCCTCACTGACTGGATTAGGATCTCCTGTAGTGTGGCTTATTTTTTTTTAAGGCTCTATCAGCAACTCTCACAGGCAGCTAAGGCCAACATCCATTAGAATAGGGTACAAAAACTATCCTGGTATATTCTTTACACCTTTCAAAAGTTAAGCAATTTTTCATCAATGTAAGATTCTGAGAGTATTTCAGCCTGTGGAGGAATAAATTCTGTGTGGCCTACAGACTTTTCTGGTCTTAATTAAGGTATGGACCTAGAAGCAAAAATGTTAATGCAAATTCTGCAGTTAAAAAGCAGTGCATGACCCTGGCTGGTAGCATAGTGGATAAGGCCCCTGCCTGTGAACCCAAAGATCGCAGGTTCGATTCCCCAGCCAGGACACATAATAAGGTTGCAAACCAGGTCTCCAGTCAGGTCTGTGGCTGGAGGCAGGTGAAAGGCAACCATACACTGATCTCTCTCTCCCTCTCTGCCTCTCTCTCATCCCCTCTTTCTAAAAATAATGAAATAAAATCTTTAAAACAAACAAACAAACAAAAAAGCAGTGCATGGACTGGCGCCAACCTACAAACCCAAAGGTCACTGGTTCGATTCCCAGTCAGGGTACATAACCAGGTCTCCAGCCAGCTCCTTAGCTGGAGGCAGGTGAAAGACAACCATACGTTGATGCTTCCCTCCCTTTCTTCCTCCTACCTTGCCCTTCTCTTTGAAAATAATAAAATCTTTAAAAAAAAAAGAAATATTTTTTTAAAAGCAGTGCAATTTTTTAGGGGTACAAATCTATGTAAATAAATATAGCAGATGCTTGGATAACACTGCTTCATTATAACATTGACAAGGGTGAATAAAAAATAAAAATGGTTCCCGACTGGGACCACTTTGTGGAGTTTAACAATTCTCCCTATGTCTGCCTGAGTTTTCTCCAGATACTTCAGTCTCCTCCCACATCCCAAAGATGTGCATGTGAGGTGAACTGGTGTGTCTACATTGTCTCAGTCTGAGTGAGTGTGGGGTATAGGGTGTGAGTGACCCTGTGGTGTAAAGGTGTCCTGTCTAGGATGGGTCCTGCCTTGTACCTTAAGTTGCTCAGGAGAGCCTCTGGTCACTCCAGACCCTGAAACTAGAATAAGCGGACTGGGAAACCTTTGTTTAACTTGCTTTTATTCATCTTTCTTAAATGTATGTATAGCTCACACTTATTTCAATGCTTTGTTTAGAAATCTGGTGATGTTTTTGTGACCAGACATAAAGGAACTTAACTCTTGTTTCTGTTGATTGCTCTATAGTAAAATGAGTTTCATTATAAGACATTTTGTTTCATGTTGCTGTTTTCAAGAACCTATCAGTGATGTTAGATGAAGATTTATTCCATTTAAATGTACCTGCCTGATTATGGTTTGGTTCATGGCCAAATAGTATGAAAGGCCTGCAGCTCAATTCTCCAAAGGGATTTAGCAGTTTGACAACAAAGTTTAAGACATAGTCCCTTATCACTCTGGGCAAACTAATATAGCACCTTTAATCAAATCTTATTCCAAAATTTTGTAATATACTCAAGTATCCACTAGGGGTTAGACTGAGACCGTTTAAAACTAGAGCAATGCACTTCTAAGAATGACGTTTTCAAATTCATTGTACTCCTCAGACTGATTTTAAAAGACTTTCACAGTTTCTAAAGTAAAACTTGAGAATATGGTTTATATTTTATGCTAGAGAAAGCATATTAGATTATAGTTAAAAGATACACAATATTAAAATGGGCTACATAAATAAAAATTAAAGAAATTGTACATACGAATCAGAACCCTCAGAATCAGATTCATCATCACTGTGTCCTTCTGCCTTCCATCTTTTAAATCCATCGATCAGTTCAGTCAGATAAGAAGTCTTCTTTGCATTTTTTACAATGAATTTGTGTTTCAGGAGTTCTTTAGCTGTAGGACGCTAAGAAAAAAATGAAATATACATGAATATTTCTAGGCTCTTTATGACTGATCAGGGTAAGAAATAATTTCAATTATTAAGTTGAAAGGTGTAAAAGTATGTTTGTAGACATGAGGACAACTAAAATGCTGTGGCAAATAGCTAATTCTATTTTATTTTATTCTATTTTTTTAATTTATTATTTTTAGAGAGAGAGGGAAGGAAAGAGGCAGAGAGGGAGAGAGGCATCAATGTATGGTTGCCTCTCACCTGCCTCCAGCCAAGGACCTGGCAGGAGACCTGGCTTGCAACCTCATTATGTGCCCTGGCTGGGGAATTGAACCAGTGACCTTTGGGTCTGCAGGCCAGCACCTTATCCACTGTGCCACCAGCCAGGGCTTGCCAATTCTATATATATATTTTTTTGTTTTAGTTTTTGTTTTTTTGCTTTTTTTAAAGATTTTATTTCATTATTTTTAGAAAGAGGAGAAGGGAGAGAGGCAGAGAGGGAGAGAAACATCAATGTATGGTTGCATTTCACCTGCCCCCAGCCACAGACCTGACTGGAGACCTGGTTTGCAACCTGGTTATGTGCCCTGGCTGGGGAATTGAACCTGCGACCTTTGGGTTCGCAGGCCAGCACCTTATCCATTGTGCTACCAGCCAGGGCATAATTCTATTTAAAAAAAAAATATTTTATTTATTATTTTTCAGAGAAGGGAAGGAGAGAGGCAGAAAGGGAGAGAGACATCAATGTATGGTTGCCTGTCACCTGCCTCCAGCTATAGACCTGGCTGGAGACCTGGCTTGCAACCTGGTTATGTTGCCCTGGCTGGGAATCGAACCAGTGACCTTTGGGTTTGCAGGCCAGCACCTTATCCACTGAGCCACCAGCCAGGGCCTCATAATTCTATTTTTGAAGTGATTCAAGGCAACCAAATTAATTTCACTGCTTTGGTACCAATTTGTTATAGCTCACTGAACAAAAGATGACCTATCTACCAGCAAACTGGCAGGTAGGGCCTTCCCAAAATCAGAGGAAGACATGGCAGGATTTTCAAGATAAAGTAAAAATTCAAAAACATTTCAAAATAGTGCTTTAAAATACTTCTATTTACTGTGAACTGAAAAAATGGATGAAAATTAGCAAAGGTGTAACTTTATTAGTTGCACATATTTGTATGATCCCTAGATTAATTTACATTGTTATCTAAATTCAAATACCAGGTGCTATGGTAGTTATTTTCCCCCTAGTATGTTATTAATATCAGAGTATTCATTATCAACCTAAGAATAGTTACATCAAATTCAGCCGGTTCTTATATATTTCTACAATGGTTTCTATAAGTTATCAGGCAGATTTGTTTTTTAAACAATAAAACAACTGTAATAAAATTTGCTAGGTAAATAAGTAGAGCTCACTTGACTTCAGGAAAAGCATACAACTTTATTTTGTAATTTCTATTTTTTTAAACCAATCTATTTATTTACTTATTTTAACTTACTTTTTTTAAAATTTAATTTTATTGTTGTTTTATATACATCCCTTTTTTTACCTCAATTTAAAATAATGAAATGAAAATATAGGGGTAGGGGGGAGGGGGAAGGCAGAGGCAAAGAAGGGGAGCAGCTTAGATAAGAACCTAGTATAAAGGAACCATGGACATGGACAACAGGTGGGATTGACCTTGGGGGGAAAGGGTGGGTGGGGAGGGGGACAGAGGGGAGAAAAAAAGGGATGGATGTAATACAACAACAATAAAATTAAAAGAAAAAAAGAAAGAAAGAAATGAAAATAAAACTTTTCATGAAAAGTGAAAACATAGTTGAATAAAAATCATTGTGAATATTCACATATATTTTAATAATGACATCCTGTTCAATAAATTTTACTTTGTAAATTTCTCCCCCTACTCCTAGAAAAGGAAATGTTCAATAGAATAAGAAGCTATAGACTATGAAAGAAAAGAAAAAAGGTAAGAGGAGAAAGAATGAAGAAACTAAGGATCTTGTTAAGAACTGAACAGAATTAGCAATATAGAGGGAAGAACCAGATTCCTGGATGGATCTTAGACAATTTTCACAGGCACTGTATTCCTCACTGTAGAAAAAAACACATTTGTTCTATGTAGATTTAATAATAGGAAATGGTGGCCTCATATACTCACAAATGATGGATCTTTGTTCAGGCAAGCATCAATAAACTCCTTAAAGGGCTTAGAAAACTCTCCAACAAGAGTTGGAGGGTTGTTCTTTGGAATAAGAAACAAAACTCTCATTGGATGCATATCAGAGTTAGGTGGCTCTCCTTTGGCTAGTTCAATAGCAGTAATTCCCAATGACCAAATGTCAGCCTAAAGTTAAGAGAAAGAAAAAATATACCTTGAAATACTATTCTGAAATACTAACACAAAATAGCCTATGGAATCTAATGGTCACAACAATATTAAAATGTCTGACAAAATATGATGTTAATACATTTTTCTTAATAAAAATTAATTCATTAAAAAAGTATTAAATTCCCTACTTTGTGCCAAGTACCACATTCTGGACACTGAGGATTCAGGTGGTGAATAAATCAGACAAAAATCTCTGCTCTCAAGAGACTTAAATGTTCTAGTAGGAGAGGTAGATAAATAAGTACTATGATGTCAGATGGTATTAACTTCTGTGAAGAAATGAACTCAGGGTAAGAAAATAATGAATGAGGGGTTAAAGGGGCTGCAAATTTACACAGATGACTAGGGGAAGACTATTCTGTGTAGGTAATGCTTAAGGCACAGAACTGATTGGGAAAAAGATTAGTACAGATAGAGGGAAGGGTAAGTGCAAAAGTCCTGAGGCCAGACTGAACTTGCTATATTTTTGCAACAGCAATGAGGCCACTGTGGTTGAAGCAGATAGAATATAGAGGAGAGTGGTATGAGATAAAGCTGGACAGGTGGACAAGAGCTAAGTCCTAGTAAGCCATGTATGTGATAGCAGAGACTCGGGATTTTGTTGTAAGTAGGATGGAAGGATATTGAAGGGAACAGAGTCCAAACATTGTCAGCATCAAGGGAACTTATAATTTAGCAGCAACATTTGTCATAACTCTAGCTTTAGAAATACTTTAGAAGAAAGAAAAATTAAGGCAGGTTATCAAATAGGATATTATGTTATATAAAACTTATTTCCAAAAACAAAACAGCTTATATAGGTAACACTTTACTTTTGAGTCATAAGCTGACTGTTGAATAACTTCAGGAGCCATCCAAAACGGTGTTCCCACAAAGGTATTCCTTTTAATTTGTGTATCTGTCAGCTGGCCAGCAACTCCAAAGTCAGCAAGTTTAACATCTCCTTGTTCTGAGAGCAAGACATTAGCAGCTAAGAGGGGGGAAAAACAATGAAAAAAATCTCAGCTTCCTCAGAATGCATCTCTTTTTCTCAGGTTAATATTAATTTTTTGTATACCTTTTATGTCTCGGTGGATTTTCTTTTCTGAATGCAGATAGTCCAGACCTTTCAAAATTTCCTTTAGCATGGTAGCAATCTGGAACTCATCAAATGGACCAGCTCGCAGCTTAGAGGGAAACACACACACACACACACACACACACACACACACACACACATAAGTTTAAAACAATAAAGTTCAAACTTTGTATTACCTTTGAAATAAGGGAATCAGATGTATAAAGCAGTTCTGTTTATTAAACTAATATTTTAATACATGTGAAAAAATTTAAAAGGCAAGGGAAGAGAGTAAAAATTTAAGTTAAAGGGATAGAGGTATTTAAAAAAAAATGATTTGGTTTAATCTTGAAATACAAGCAGTGTTACCTATACACTAGCTTCAAGTTTTGAGGTTCTTAAACATTTACATCAAAAATTTAAGATACACTTACGTAATAACAAAACTAGCTTTCATTTTTCAGATAGGAAAAAAAAAATCAGCTACTTCAATTTTGACATTTGCTATTTAAAAGTTATTAAACATTTACGCTGAACTTATTTTTAGCTCAGATAGTCCATAATATTTCCACAGCAATGCAATTTGATCATATAGGTCACCTATACCACAGTTCTTAGCATTTATGTACAGTATTTTAGTAATATTGTAAAAGCATAGAGACTTTTTGGGATTCAAATGAAAAATTCAGCCTGAAGTATAATAAGCAAATTATTCAGACTCTTGCTGTAAAAAAAAAATTATCAAATTATAGAAGGATAGGGTTTTTCAAATAAATATAACACATTTCCCTTTCTTACCCCACCCCTGTACCAAAGCCAATAGTTCCAACTGGAATACAAGGGAAGCAATGATTAGGATTCAGGAGAACTTGTAATGGAATATCTGAAAATCTCTCTTTAAAATAAAAGGTTATTTTATAATTCTGCTACCTCATAAAGCACAAACAGTAGACTGTACAACATTTACAGGAAAGGGTGGGAAACCAAAGTCAGAGCTGAGGTGAAGTTCTGTTTGCTGGAAGGAGGAAAGAGGTAGTGAAAATCAAACACTGCCCACTCTGCCTCACATTGGGAGGGATTCACAGCCCTTTGGCACCTTGTGTATTTCATTCTTCATGAATGCCGTATTTATTCTGAATAAAGGGTACTTTCATGTTGAAATTTCACAGCTTAAAATAGAACCCACACTTCAGTTTCACCATTTAATATTAATTGTGGTCTGGATGTAGAACATACTCTAGGCATATTCATAGTTCAATAGATGCCTTTCCTAGGTAACATTATCTATTTACTTTTAAATCTCTCAACTGCCACTCCAGATGTTTCTATTTGAACAGTAGTGATTAAAGTTGTTCTAAAAGGGAAGAATGGCATATTACTTTATTGATTATTGGCAATTAAATTGGAGGTACTACCAAATAACTGAAAGACAAACATAGTAACTTAGTATTACTGAACATAAAATGTTGATAAGCTGGCCTGCGAACCCAAAGGTCGCAGGTTCGATTCCCCAGCCAGGGCACATAACCAGGTTGCAAACCAGGTCTCCAGTCAGGTCTGTGGCTGAAGGCAGGTGAAACGCAACCATACATTGATGTCTCTCTCCCTTCCCCTCTTTCTAAAAATAATGAAATAAAGTTAAAAAAAAATGTTGATAAGGCCAGAGGAGGTATATGCTCAGTGACAAGAAATTGGGCAAGGTCCACCACATAAGGGGTACAAGTGATCACTCTGAAGGACTTCTAAAAGTGGCCTAGATAAGCCAGTGTATTACCTAAAACAGTATTTTCAAAATATATTTAATTAAAAAAAAAAAGAAAAGGTGTTCTAGAGAGCTTTTAGATTAACTGGTATAATAATGTTGAGTTTAAAATTCAGTAAAAGTAAAATTACAATGAACTGGGCACTAGAGGAGGGGAGGGGAGACTCTGTGGCAGGGAAATGAGAATGAGGTGGTGGTATATTTGAGTTTTTATGACTCATTACCAGACAGAAACCAATCCCAAACTTTGTGGTTAAAATGTTTCCTTATTCATGTTAATAATGATTAGAAAAGAAGAGAAAAAAGGGGAGTTGTAAATTATAGGAGATGGAATAGCATTCAAAAAATTTTCGAATGCAACCTTGGGAGAGAGAATGCCAAGATCCTGGTCCACTGTATCTGAAGTTCATAGCTCAACTTCTCTCCAATGACTAAGGATTGTACCATGTCTCTAACAGGTAATACCACCAGCTGCAGGGCAGTGCATTTGCCTTACATAATTTACCTCTGATGTCAACTGAGGATATGCAAGAGAAGGACATTTATTCTTTCAAAGAATGTAGACTCCTTTACTTCCAGCTTGCCCCTGATGAAACATGTTATGTTATGCCTTGTCTTATAGTTAGCATATTGCTTTCAACATTTTTCTTGCTGCTCATGCTTTATTCTATTAATCTTATTATACTTGATGTAAGCCACTGTAATTCATATTGAATAGAAGTGAGATAAAATAAATTCAATAAAATACAGACAGTATGCTCAAAGACTATTGGCATACAATACAACAACTATTTTCAAGAATGGGATATACTGTATAATGTTGATATGTATTAAAAGTCATAGTCATATTCCATTAGTCAGGTACCAGTTTAAAGTGATAAACACTCTGCTCAACATCCCTCTTATTCTCTTATTCCTAGCAGCCTAAACCTGTAAATCCAATCTCTTATTAGATTTCTCAAATGAGAGCATTCATTTGTACAGACTACACATGGACAAAAAAATAGCATATTTAAAAAAATATTTTATTCATTATTTTTAGAGAGAAGGGCAGGGAGGAAGGAAGAAAGAGAGAGAAACATCAATGTATGGTTGTCTCTCACCTGCTTCTAGCTACAGACCTGGCTAGAGACCTGGCTTGCAACCTGGCCATGTTCCCTGACTGGGAATCGAACCAGCAACCTTTGGGTTTGCAGGCTGGTGCCTATCCACTGAGCCACCAGCCAGGGCACAAAACATTTTTTTAATCATTTGCTCTTCCTACAAAGCCCAGTTAAATAAGATTTATAACTAACTCATAATATTATTAAATATAGAGATAGAAAAATAAAAGTAGAGAAATTACTAACTTAATTTCTTAATTTAACATTTGAGGGAATTAAGACAAAGAGGTTAAATTGCTTACCTAGCCCTGGCTGGCATGGCTCAGTGGACTGAGCACTGGCCTGTGAACCAAGGGGTTACCTGTTCAATTCCCAGTTGGATCACATGTCTGAGTTGCAGACCAGGTCCCCAGTTGCGAGTGTGTGAGAGGAAACCACACATTGATGTTTTTCTCCCTCTCTTTCTCCCTCCCTTCCTTTCTCTCTAAATATAAATAAAGTCTTTAAAAAATAAAGAAATTGCTCGCCCAATATTAGGCAGCTAGTCAATGGAAGGACCAAAACTGGAACCTAGGTCTTTTGATTTTTAGCCATTACAGGCTAAGAAAAATTTAAGTTCACTGAATTTGTGCTAATCCACATTGTTTTCCTATTAGGCAGAGATCAACATGGCAGAATGAGATTAAGATCTCACAATAATTTCATTCAGAGATTTCATAAACTTAAACAAACTACTAATGGAGGATACAGATTGTGTTAGGGTTGAGCCAGTGTCTAATGCTTAACATTGCTATCAGTGATCCTGATGAAATCAGTGGACCAGCTTTGTCAATGCCTACAAAACAGGGAAGAGACATTGTGAGCACCTTGGGAGACCAAATAAGTTAACTGTGATAAATTTGCAAAGGGCTTTTAATGTTTAAAAGTGGAAGGATGATCATGGAGCAATTGTGAGACACCTTATAGAACTAATTAAAAAATCTATTATATAACAAAACTGTGACAAGACAAATAAGAAATGAGATCATTTAACTTCAATACAAGAATGAGATCTGACTTCATATGCATGAAGAATTATTATACAAAGAAACACCAATTGTGTTCTGTCACTAGATAGCAAACAGAAAGAAAAAATTAACTCAAGCTTTAGGATATAAGAATTAGATTAGACACAAGGAAGGATTACTTAACAACTAAACTGAGATGAATTCCTAGAAGGAGATGAGGCTCTTCATCAAGTTTAATTACCATTCCTTTTTTTAAAACTTAATTTTATTGTTGTTGTATTACATCCATCCCCTTTTAACTCCCCTCTGTCCATTTCTTTAGAATGGTTTAAGTATGGTTATGTCTAAAGGAAAGAAAATCTCTTATGGCCATTTCTGTTCATAGGATTATTGGGAACTTTAAGCTATTGGCAATCAGGAAGAAACCCTTTTTGAAATATTTAATCTCTTTCAGTTAGAAAAAAATCATCTCCACTAAAAATAAGAATTAAAATATTACTTGATGATCTTAATCATCAAAAAACTTTATTTTTAGAAATTGTGTACTTTATAATTTTAAAGGCAGAAGCATACTAATAAAATATGTCATAGAAGATTTAGAAAGAACTTAGCATCACTTTTTGGTTTTATATGATATGAAAGTCCAAGACTTTTATGTTTGGTTCACCATCAAGATTTAGTTATCAACAGAGTTATCTCTATAGCCTCAAATGCCTATAAGCCAACTCAGTAGTTATTCTACTAAACAAAGTTTCCTCTAGTACTTCACATTGAATTTTAAGCACAATGACATCTTAATAAAGATTGTAAAGAAAAAAATCATTGATAAAAACACATAATTTTGGGGGAAAAAACTAGTGTTCCTCAAAGGTATTTTTTAGTGTGAACACATCTTTATTGGGTAGAAGTTTTCTTGCACACTGCAGAATTTTAGCATTCTCATCCCTGTCCACTAAAAGTGCTGTTAACACTTTCTAGCCATTATGACAATCAAAAATTCCATCACATTTCTAAATGACCTATAATGGAGTAGAGAGAACTCTATAGGAGAACTGGGTTTATAGGCCTACTTGGTCAGAACTCAAGAACCACTTTTAGTGACAGTTACCTGGATTATATTTTTTAAAAAATCTAAGAATACTCACATCTTTTTAGGGATACATTTACAAAGTAAAACTAAACTGACAGCAACTGTCATACACTCATTCCTAACTTGGGGGGCTTGATTTTATTAAGCAATTCACATCTCTTATACACTCTAAGAATGTCCAACAAGTTCAATCTTGCAATGCAACTAAATCTACATAAGGGTAGTGGTTCCGAGGAGTTTAACTTGAATGTATTAACTAAAACAACCACTTAGCTTGCCCAAAAGCTATTGCTTACTCCAATGTTATAGTTATAGTATGAATGTATGTGTGGGTTTATTTAAAAATACTTACAAGATCCAGTGCTGAACCGCCACCCAGGTATTCCATTATTATCCATAATTTTGAACCCTGCAAAAGCCGTGAAACAATTTATAATTACAAACCTGAGCCAAATAATGTAACTAGCATAAATGTTAAATCTGACATACTAATGTACTCATTTCAAAATATAGGTTTAAAATTAGGCGATTGGAACCCTGAATATATCTTTCCATAAAACATTACAAATGAAAGTAAAGTTCCGATACTTGACCCTCCAAATTTATTTAGCTTCTGATATAGCTAAATAAATATTTCTTATTTTAGAACTATTAATGATTTTAATAAAACCCAGAACAAATAATACCTTTATTATTTTGAATAATAATATTAAAAGAAAAAAGATACATTAAAGAATGAGTAAGAAAGTGAAAACTTGCAGAAATTTTGAATGAGGCTTCTGGGTATTTTCATGTGATTTTATAGTTAGAAGACCCTGGAATATTCTGCCTTTAGTTTTTGGCTTTGTTTTAATGTACATTACAACTTTACTCTGCCACCATTAATGGATATTTTTGATACACAAATGGTACCTGGAAAGAATACTGTCCCCTACCCACTGTGTGTGTGTGTGCGTGCGCGCATGTGTGTTTGGTATCAATTCAAAACGGAACCTTACCAACTGTCTGTTCTTTACAAAAAAAAAAAAAAAAAATCACAGAAAGCTTAAAATGTGATTAAAGTTATAGCTAAGCAACTTCCATATAGAAAAAACTTGCTAACAAGCAAGTTTATTTTTTCCAGTGAAACTAGGACTCTCCTGAGACAGGCAAAGAATAGAACTGCTCAATAGCTTTTGTATATGCTTCCTTTTGATCACCACTTCCAGAGACATGCCTCACTGGAGGATGGCCATTGGTTTGTACATTCAGAAGATTGCTAGGCAGGCATGAGAACTGAAGCAAGGCCTGAGGTGGGCATAGGCATAAAATGGTAAGCTGGTGGCGTTCCTCCCTGCTCAAGGGACCTTAACCCACAGAGGCTTTTCTTACCAGTTCTTTGACCACAGCAGAGCTCAATGAAAACACCAATCGCAAATAAGCAAAACCAAAAAATTGAGATCCTATGTTATGTTTGCATTCTTTTGGAGGGACTAAAACTTCTACTCTTCATTTCTAGTAAAAGATGTTTGTGTTGGAGAATGCAAATATGTATGTTAGGTTTCCTTTTAAATAATTAAAAAAGTTAAGATGGTATCTACATACTAGTTTACAATTCTAAGAGAGCTAAGTGGCTGGAAGCCATAACCATACATCTGGCACATTTAAGCATCAGAAGTCCCTGAAGGGAAAACACCACTTCTCCACTTATAAAATGATCCACAAATTTTAACAATGGGTTGGAGGAAGAAGTTTAAAGTGCTGCATCAACATAGGTGGTCAGCTAAGGGTTAGGAAGTGGCTCTCTATTCCAAAATTCTAGAGTAAGTACTCTAGAACTGTACTATTTACTGAGGAGAGGTTGGAGCCTGGTGTTGACAAATTACTGGAATCTGGAATATCAACACTGTTACCCTATGAGGCCTTTGAACTCCACTGTTTGCTGCCAAAGTCAACACCTGGCCAAAGGGAAGAAAAATGTTATGAGACTTGGAATTAATTTGTTCATAGAAAATAGATTTGAAATACCCATTCTATGTATTTGAGAGATGATCATTATATATGAAGTACATGTTGAATGAAGTGGGCTGGTCAATAAATTCAATAGCCAATCATGTCACTGACCACATAAACCAGTATGTATATACAAGTAAAATAAACCAGACACCAAAGGATGAATGTCATATCATTCCACTTATATAAGGAACATAAGGTACTAAAATTCAGAGACAGAAAGTAGAATGGTGGTTACCAAGGACAGTGGTGAGGAGAGAATGAGCAGTTATTGTTTAATGTGTACAGTTTCAGTTGGGAGAGACAAAAAATGTTCTGGAGATGGATGGTGGGGATAGTTGTGCAATGATCTGAATGTACTTAATGTCACAGAAATGTACACTTAAAATGGTTAAAATGGTAAATTTTATGATGCATATTTTAGAATAGAAAATTCAATGTAAAATTTTATAAAACTGCAAGTGACAATACAGATCATCTTGCCAGATACTTTACCACCTCTGAATTGTTTTTCTTTCAGTCTAGGATGCCTTGTTTATACCCCACCTTCACATCCCAACCCTCATCAGAATCATACTTAAGGCTTAGTTCAAGTGCCACTCCTCAGTTTTAGGGTTATTGTACTTGATGAACCCACAGAAAAGTGAATAATATGAGGCAAGTTAGATATACCTATCAGGGGCTCAGAAGAGAGGCTGGAACCAGAGACAAGAATTTAGAAGTTGTCAGAATAAAGTGAATGAGACTAACCAGGGAAAACATGCAGAATGAGAGGAATACCATAAATGTCTGTTGATTGAATCAATATAGGGTTTCTCAGAGGTGTGTTATATATGAATTTTAAACCTATTCTTATATTGAGAAAAAAAAAAACATTGAAAGAAGAAATTTTCCTCTCTTCAATTTTCTTCATGTTTTATAAGAAAAATCCTCCTCAGAGGGGAGGGGAAAGGGAGAGAGGGGAGAGAAGTTAATGTGAAAGACCCATGGACATGGACAAGGAAGTGGAGGTTGACTGAGGGAGAGAAGGGGTGTGGGGCGGGACTGGGTAGAGCAATGGAGGAAAAATGAAACAATTGTAATACAACAACAATAAATTTAAAAAAAAGAAAGATTCTCCTATGACTTTTAAATTAAAGAATATTCCAAAAACATTCATCAAACGCTGGAAGTATGCACACACACATCTCAGGGAAAATGAGAAGACCACAAAATTGTACAGACTTTATTCTGGAATATTTTACTTGAGGCATTGATTTTTTTGATAAATATCAGTGGTAGTAGTATGTAGAAGGGGCATATTTCCTTAACGTAAACAGAAATCTAAAGGCAGTTTTCAACAGCAAATAAAGGCATGATTCAAATTCTATTCAATGCTTAGTGAGCTTAATTTTAATATTTACATTAAGCCAAAAATATTTAAAGATTATAAGAGATTTTTCCAATATTATGAGATCAGAAAGGAAGGGTTTGCTTATTTTAGTATACTTTATAAAGGCTAACTTTGTCTCTCAAGAAAATCTGCAGTGAATTAAAATTAAAGGAAAATACTGTGGTCATACTGATGTGTTTGTCTGGTTTTTACTCTTGTTTTTAAAAACGAAGTTATACAGTGAGCTCAGTCAAAATGAATACCTAGTACATTTTTCATGTCTCAAGGAAATCATTACAACTGCATACAGTTCCAAAGAGCATATAATTTTCTCTCAAATGCAATAACTTTTTCTCCAGCATACCATGAGGTCTTGGTTATATATGATATCCTGTGTAAGAACAACCTAAGAAAACCCTATGTACTACTTCACTCAATTGCCTTGACTCACAAAGTTCATGTAATCTGAAATGGAAGTATAGGTCACAATAAGAACATAAGTGGATTGATAATGCATTTCCCTGATGGCACTTAAAGATGTAGCCTTGAATCACAGCGACTTCATTAAATAGAGCTCTGTTATATTTGATATGGCTTTACTTTAAAAAAATGCAAGGCCGCATAGCCACACCATGTTTGTTGTTGTGTTTTTTTCATCCTCACCCAAAGATGTGTTTATTGATATTTTTTCAGAGAGAAGAAGTGGGGAAGGATGGAGAAAGGGGAAGAGAGAGAGAGAGAGAGAGAGAGAGAGAGAGAGTTAGGGGAGAGAGGAACATTGATGTAAGAGAGTAACACTGATGATCAGTTGTCTCACATAAGTGCCCTGATCAGGGACCAAAACTGCAGCCTAAGTATCTGCTCTGACATGTGAATCAAATTTGCCACCTTTTGGTATATGGGACAATGCTTCAATTAACTGAACCACCTGACTAGGGCTGCCATACTATGTTTTAATATAAATGGAAAATAAACAAATTGTTCAATTTAAGAAAGTATTTAAATAAGTAACATTAGAAGGTTATAAAATCACAAGATATTTATCTTCTGTGCATATATCTATGTAGAGATAATACGCATATATTTATTTACTTTAAGGTAAATATTCAGGATACAAATAATATCAGTCAGCTGTGAATTTCTACAATTTTATCACGAAGTGACACATTTCAAAGTAGTCTTTCACTTCATGGACTTTAATTAAAAATAGGTAAAATAAATAAAAATAATTCAGTTTAATCCTTTAACCCTGTGGAGGCTGTGGTTAAAAAAAAATTACAGTGTAGGTTGCGTGTATCTGAGAGATACACTCATACTAGCATGTGCTGAAATGTGGGGGAAAAATTAAAACACTGCAAGTTTGCATATGTTGAAAAGAGTTTGTATTGCATATTGGCAGTGACTTCTGCAGGATTAAGAAGACATTTTAAGTAATGGTTTTGCATCACCGAATGGTGTGAGAACAGTCTATAGTCAAGATTTGGACAAGGACTATCAGTTATATTTACTTAAAATTATTTATTAGATGACCGGTACATGTATACTATGTGGGGAATTTTTAAAAAGGTGAAATCTTAAGAATATATAATACAAACAAAACTATGATTTATTTTCCACAAGAGTACTGAACATGAATAAACAAAAGCTATAAGCAACCAATAAGAGTCATACTGTTTCAGTACTCATTTTCAATATAATATAAAATAGCTCATTTTAAATAGGGCTTATTTAATATTTTAAGTTAGTTACCAAAAATAGCTTATCTGTTACAGATGCCTAAATATAGGAAGTGTTCAGGTCTGTTCCAGAGTGGGTTTGAAATTCCCAGGACTCAATCCAGTAAGAATAAACCAGAACGAGTAAACAAAACACACATACATATACACAACAACAAATTCTTTGGGCTTCCGGGGATGGATGTAATACAACAACAATAAAATTAAAAAAAAAAAAATTCTTTGGACTTCCTACAACCAAGGCTGCTACGGTAATTAGGAAGGGGAGCTAAAACTACTGAGGAGATTGAGTGACCAAAGGACTACTAAAGAAGACTCTGAATACTAAATAAACCCTCTAGGAAAGAATATGAATGCAAATTTGTTACAAATAATCAAATAATTATGTATATAGTAAAATGGGGTAATGGCTCATCCTAAGAAGTAAACAAAACAGGAATTGCCAGCAGAAACACCTTATCTTGGAAGCCTTCCTTGAAGACTTCACACCCCACCCCTAAAAAAGGCTAGAAGTAACTACTTGCTTGTTTGTGCTCTATTTGTTACTTGTACATACTTAACCACAAAATCTGTACCTTTTTTAAATGAAATATGGGATTATGAGCTCCTTAATGGCAGAAGTGAATTGTTCATTTTATATCTAGCACCTAGTAAAGTATAAGACACATAGTGACTGTTTGGCTATTTAATGATTCATTCTACTACATATTCTTTCTACAATCATCTAATTCATATAATACTGGAATAAATCAAACTTTGTAAAAAGGCAGGGAAGTTGATGCTGAATTTCTATATCACTATTAACTATTACAGATAGATTATCCTAGGTTTTTTTTTTTGGTCAGTGGAACATAAAAAAGACAGCATTAATTTTTATGCAGGCCAACAGCTTGAGAAGTTATAAACATACTTCTTTTGGTCTAGAGATGGATAAAGAAAAAAAAGTGAACAACCTCTCTACCCCCATAAACCCTGAAAAACA
The DNA here is from genome assembly GCA_004026585.1 of Noctilio leporinus. NCBI lineage: Eukaryota > Metazoa > Chordata > Mammalia > Chiroptera > Noctilionidae > Noctilio > Noctilio leporinus. The sequence goes on along the minus strand of PVIW01002734.1, from coordinate 118,336 downwards.
AAGATCTAACTAATAAGTGTCTTCCTTTGAAAAATTCAACACTAGAATATTTTTTTTTTAATTTAAACAAAATTGAAACTCTAAGTTAGAGTTTTCTATTTATGTTTCACATTCAACAGACACAAATTGAACTTCTAATTCTGAAACCCAAGAATTCTTGGATTTACTAACCAAAGAGTTATTTGTTATGCAGTAACATTTCCATCTCTTAAAACTTCATGTATCTGCTAATTCCATGATACTTTAAAAATCCAATGTTTTTGGAGGGGAGGAACTGATATTATTCAATTTAATTCCATTTAAACAAATACTTATCACATGCTTAAGATGTGCCATGCCCTGTGCTAAGTGATGTGAAAAACTAAGAGTAGTTGAGCTAAACTCTCTGCCATCAAGGAAAAGAGAGAAATAACTCATGGCTATGGACAATAGTGTGGTGATTGCAGTGGAGGGGGGCGGGTAGAAGAGGGTATAGGGTAGATAAATATTTTTTAGACAGGAGCTCACAACTGGAGGGATGGGGAGATGTCTCAATAATCACCATATCTTAGTGGAATAAGTGACATATGGGCATATTCTATCAATTTTGAGGTTGAGACAGACTGGACCATGAGAATAATGTATGAAAGCACAGGAGAAAAGCTCTTTTCCAACAAAGGAAATGTCTCAAGGACCAGCTGCATTTCCGTTCCACCACCAATCCAAAAGTTCAGGTGTAGAAATAATGGCACAGATTAAGTATTGGGATGCATTGAAGATGCAGCTGCTAAATCTACAAACAGTACATTTGGCACTCTAAATGGAGCTGGATTCTGCCTAGAGACTAAACACTGCCAAACCCTAATTAAAGATACTACCTTTCAAAAGTGGAATTAAAAAAAGAAAGAAAAACTTATAACGAAAATACATTATGACTTAAATAATATAACACACACATTACCTTTAAATATGATCCATAGTATTTTGTTACATATGAGCTATCACACTGACTCAAAACAGTTATTTCTTGCTGAATGTCTTCAATTTCATCTTCAGCCTCCTCGAGATCTATGATTTTAATAGCAACCACTTGCTGGGTACGGTTATCAATCCCTTTGAAAACTTCTCCAAAGGAGCCTTTCCCAATGCGTTCTAATTTTGTGAACAGTTCTTCTGGATCAGCTATATTATTCTAAAAGGTGAGAGAGAAAAAAAGAAAAGAACACAAATGTTTTACATAGATATTTTTCAATGAAGAAAAATAAATTGCATAGGACATTTGCAGCACATTTTTAAAAAGCACAGCAATTCCCTTGATTCTTCAAATGTGCTTTGTTAGAACAACAGTGATCCCAAAAAGTCAGCTAGTCCATATTCTACTGGATCACGCATACTTATTGGGCTTAGCTGATCTTGCTACCACAAATAATCTTATATAGCAAATGTCTCTGATGCCTGCCAAAGGGCCAGACATATTTCAGAATAAAGCAGCTGGTTATAGATAGTTGGCACATTAATGCTGTGGTAGCAATAGTGAGAGAACTCCTAACCTAAGCTGTAGGTAGATGAATCATTAAAAATTATAACATTCCACCAGCAGTACAGTATATTACCTTTTAAATCTCCATCTATCTCTCTAACTTGAACATCTCAATCACCCCCACCTACACTTCTAAACTATTATGTAAACAACAAAGAACACTAAAGACTCAAGAACTTATGAGTCAGTCTCCTTTTTTCTTTACTCAAGATGTTATATGTAATGTTCTCATCAATGGCTGAGATAAGAGTCCACACCTTTATCATAATTGCTAGTACTCATGAAGAAATGGTAACATGTTGAACTTTCACAACTTACCTCACAGTGAAAATCCAGAGTCAGTTGACATACAATTTGTAGTCAAGATTAGGTTTTTAAGTTAACAAATGTATAGGCATTACTTAGATTTATAAGTTCACTGTCTTTTCCTGATTCAGAATTATCCTGTATCTAATTATAAACATTTTAAACTAAATTTTAAAAAATATTTAATTTATTTTTTTACAGAGGGGAAGGGAGGGAGAAAGAGAGGGAGTGAAACATCAATATGTGGTTGCCTCTCACATGGCCCCAACTGGGGACATGGCCCAAAACCCAGGCATGTGCTCTGACTGGGGATCAAACTGGCAACCCTTTGGCTTGCAGGCCTGAGTTCAATCCACTAAGCCACACCAACCTGGTCTTAACCGAAATTTTATTTCCACAAGACAACTTCATATGCTTACTTGCACTCATATTGCTGAATATACACTTCTATTGAAGTAGAAACACAAAATGTCCAAATCTCTCCAAAAGACATGTTTTACTTTACAGTTAAGTGCTTTATTACTCTACATCTAAAACTCTGAGTTCCTTCAAAATACAGGATAGTACCCATTTATGATAAAAAACACTAAGCAAGATGGGAATAGAGAAAGCATACCTCAACATAATAAATGCCATATATGAGAAACTTGCAGCCAACATCATACTCAATGGGCAAAATCTGAAAGCCATACCCCTGCCCCCCAAGATCAGGAACAAGACAAGGGTGTTGTCTTGTTGGTCTTGAAGGTCTCTCCACTTCTATTCAATATAGTTTTGGAAGCTCTAATCCCAGCAATCAGACAAGAAAAAGGAATCAAAGGCATCCAAATTAGAAAGGAGGAAGTAAAATGATCATTATTTGCAGATGACATGATAGTGTACATAAAAATTCCTACAGATTCCCCTCAAAAATTACGTGACCTAATAAGTGAATACAGCAAAATAGCTGGATACAGTCAATATCCAGAAATTGAAGGTATTTTTGTACGCCAACAATGAAACACTAGAGAGAGAAACTAAAAAATAAATCCCATTTACTATACCAACAAGAAAAATAAAATACCTAGGAATAAGCTTAATCAAGGAGGTAAAAGACCTGTACTTGGAAAACTACAGAACACTGAAGAAACAAATCAAGGATGATACAAATAAATGGAAGCATATACCATGTTCATGGATGGGAAGAATTAATATCATTAAAATGTCCACACTACCCAAAGCCATTTATAGATTCAATGCAATCTCTATTAAAATACCAACAACACGTTTCACAGATCTAGAACAAATACTTCAAAACTTTATATGGAGCCAAAAAGGACCCCAAATAGCCACAGCAATCTTGAGAAAGAAGAACAAAGTAGGAGGGATCACAATATCACATATCAAACTGTAATACAAAACCATTATAATCAAAACAGTCTGGTACTAGCATAAAAATATACATATGGGTCAGTGGAACAGAATAGAGAGCCCAGAAATAAACCTAGGTCCCTATGGTCAAATAATATTCAACAAAAGGAGGAAGGAACATAAAATGGAGTGAAAATAACCTCTTCAACAAGTGGTTTGGGGAGAATAGGGACAGGAACATGCAAAAAAATAAAGATAGATCACCAAGTCACACCATACACCAAAATAAACTCAAGATAGATAAAATACTTAAACAAGCCATCCCACTATAGAAGTCCTAGAGGAGAACATAGGCAGGAAAATTTCAGATACCCTACACAGCACTATTTTCACTGATTTTTCCCTAGGGCAAGGGGAATAAAAGAACAAATAAACAAATGGTACTACATCAAACTAAAAATTTTCTGCTCAGCTAAAGAAAACACCAGCAAAATGAAAAGGGAAGCATCTGTATGGGAAAATATATTTGCCAATGATACCTCAGACAAGGGTCTGATCTCCAAAATATATATATATATATATATAACTTCTATGCTTCAACACCAGGAAGACAGACAATCCAATTTTAAAAAATGGGCAAAGGACCTCAACAGACACTTCTCTGAGGGGGACATAGGAAGGGCCCATAGACATATGAAAGAATGCTCAACATCACTAGCCATCAGAGATGCAAATTAAAACCACAACCTTACACCTGTGGGAATGGCAATCATTAACATATCAACAAACAACAAGTGCTGGTGAGGATGTAGAGAAAAGGGCACCCTGGTGCACTGCTGGTGGGAATGCAGATTGGTGCAGCTACTATGGAAAACAGTATGGAATTTCCTCAAAAAATTAAAAATGAAACTGCCTTTTGATCCAGTGATTCCACTGAAATACCAAGTCAGAAAACCTATGCTCATAGCAGCACTATTTACAGTAGCCAAGTGCTGGAAACAGCGTAAATGCCCATCATTGGGTGAATGGATAAAAAAACTGGGGTACATTTACACAATAGAATACTTTGTAGCAGAAAGAAAGAACTCCTAACTTTTGGGATAGCATGGATGAAACTGGTGAGTATTATGCTTAGTGAAATATGCCAGGTGGCAAAGACAAATACCCTATGAACTCTAATATAGGAAAATTAATAAACAAAATAAGTAAAATAGAACCAGAGACATGGAAACAAGGAACAGACTGACACTGACCACAGGGGAGGTGGGGGGAAGAAAAGGGGAAGAGTTTAGTTAAGGAACTATTATAAATGTCTCATGGACATGGACAACAAGTGGGGATTGACTGTGGGAGAGGTCATGCAGTGGGTAGGGCAGGGGAGAGCAATGGGTGGAAAATGGAACAACTGTAATAGAACAACAATAAATTAATAAAAATTTAAAAAATATATAGGAGAATGTTATCTAGTTCTGATGCACTATCTATATTTAATTCGGACCTAGGTCATCTGTTTATTTACAATTTTACATAGTCATCAATTTCAGGAGACAAAGAATATGTTCCCTTATGTATTCATTGATTAGACAAAGTGATCATTAAAGTTCATTTTTTCTCTCATCAAATTCTTTGCACCATCATTATTACCAAATAGAACTAGTAGTACTCTAGTAAACTGCTTAATTTTGAGTAACTTGAAAACCTATGATCACCTTGAAAATTTTTTCACCTTTTCTTTTTTTAACCTACTTAAATACATAGTTTGCACATGACCTGCTTGATTTTTAAACTTTCTCATTTTCCTTGGTTGGAATTTTTTCCATTTCTAAAAGCTACATTTTCTATGTAACAGTCTCTTTGATGTTGCAAGTTATTCTTATCACCACCCACCTAGAGTACCCACATGAAACAAATACATCTTGAGCTTCCCATACAGGCTTTTAAAAATAGTTTAGACTTTCAGTTGGTTGGGCACACCTTTTTAATGCTCACATTTTGTTATAATATGTTCTCCAAATTCTGAGTACTATTCATTATTGATGTCCTTGTTGTTCTATTTCTTTCCAAGACATGGTACTTCATTGAGATTACTATTACAAAGCAGGTAAACCAAAGTTACTTCTCTTCCTACTTTTGATGACAATTGTTTCTGTCTTTCTAGTACCTTGTGGTGAGAGAGAGAGAGAGAGTGAGAAATGGAAGGAAGGAAGGAAGGAAGGAAGGAAGGAAGGAAGGAAGGAAAGAGCGAGCAAGTGAGCGAGCGAGAGAGAGAGAGGAGAAAGAAAGAAGGAAATAGGGAGAGAGAAAAAGAGAAAGAAAGAGGAAAAAGAAAGAAAGAAAGGAAGGAAGGAAGGAAGGAAGGAAGGAAGGAAGGAAGAGGAAGGAAGGAAGGAAGAAAAAGAAAGAGAGAAAGAAAGAAAGATCTCATCAAATAATTTGGTGACAAATTCACCTCCCTATAACTTTATAAATTCAGTAGATTTGGAAAAACATGAGGAATAAATCTTTCAGTTTTACTGAGGTAACTATAAAACAAATCTAGAAGTTGTAAATATTCCATGACTTAAAAAAAAAACAACATAGTATGTATGTTTTGGTACACTGTCCAGTAGGAAGTATATTCATTAACGCTATGATAAAATTTTGTGTTGTAAGAAACAAAGATTAAATCCTAGTCTTACTAATTCATATTTTATAAAGATTTAACTGAAACAATCAACCCCCAGGAGAATACAGCTAGCTGTTCTTGCTTTCTATAATAAATGGGTTTCTGAAAGTATGTAAATCAAAGATTTAAAAATCAAGTCACATTTTGCATTTTAAAGAAACTCTGAAGTGAATCCTAACTTATCAATATAGTTTAAGATTTTAAATCAAGAAATAGCAAATTAAAGAAAGAAAAAAAGAAAGCCATCATTTACATGTTTGTACTCTTTTATTTGGGAATTAAAACTTCTCACACAAACCCTTTCCTTCAGGGGTGAAGGAAATCATGAAAACTAGTTTTCATTAGGTATAGCCTTGCTTGCTTGACTATTTGAGGATATAGATCTCTGACCTATTTGCTAATTCCTGAATTTTGGAAAGATAATACCTAAGTTCTAACACCTCTTTTAAAGCATCTCACCAGCTTCTTATACCAAAGTATCCTAACTCTTTATTAAGACTGATTTTTTGTTTTTGTTTTTGGTTCAAGGGCAAAAGTCAAGTAAATAAATGGTAAACATCTCAAGTAATAATATTTCCATCTATATAAAGTTGATTTCCCCAGTGTTACTCTCATCATTCTTCTTCAGAGCCTGTAATAAAACCATCAGCTCCCTCTCCATCCAAATCAAATATTCTTTTAAGAATATTAAAATTTCCAAATCTTTCTACCTCTACTACAAAATTGCAGTTGACGTCTATATCTGTCAACCTTTGAGAAGGTATTTATATTACCTTCTCAAAGCTGTAGCCCAGGAAGGAGCTTTAAGTTCTGTAGCAGAAAATAGTAGGAATGACTAACTTCATACTGATTTACATGAATGGTAGACAATTTATTGATGCCCCGCAGAAAAGAGTTTCTGTGAAAATTAAAAATTCACAGATCCACCCCTGAACATTCACATTATTCCTTGACTGTCTTTACTTTTCCTTTGCTTGAATTTGGACTCTTCAGCTATAAGTACATTGTTACAAATTTAAGTCTTAAGCAGAGGTACCATTACTGGTAAAACAATAATGATAACAAAAACCTTTTTGTATGAAAATACTCTTAAAGAAGTCTAAAAGGGAAAAACATAAGATGATCATTTTGTTTGTCGCCTGTGTAAAGTTAGGGGCAGATGAAAGAAGTCTTCTTGCATACTTAACACATTGTTGACTGGTCATTTTACAGTAGAAGCTAACGTAAGTGCAAGCATGAGTTTACTCATCGGTCAACAATGTTTGGGCTTGGAAACACAAGTTTTTTCATGACTTGTCAACAGTATATCAAATCACAGAATCAGAGGGCTGGAAGAACTCTTGAAGGTTCTCTAAGTGCTGTCTAGTCCTGGCTGCACATGAAAATCACTAGTATAACTTTTAAAATGCAGATAACTAAGCCCGGTTCCAAAGCTACTGATTCAGAATCTTTGAGATTGGGTTCAGCAATCAGTATTAAAAAAAAAAGTACTCCAAACTATTTTCCATGTAGTCATTTGACACCAGTTTTAAGATCAGCATTTGGAAACCATTGAGCAGATGGATCTTGAAATTTTGAATTTATATCCTTGAATATATGAAACTCATTACCATTATTTTTCCCAGGCAGCCTGGTGGCTCTCAACGCTGAACACTAAGAGGACAACTTGGAAATTAAGATAAAACCAAGAACACCTTGGTATTTATATACACGTACCTATATTTTTAAAATTAAGTCCTCAATACTTCTTCTAGGGACACATCTCAAAAATTAGTATTTACCTTCAAATAAGACTAGAAATTATATTTACCAAAACATATACAATGTATCCCATATACTTAGTGTATGTACTCTTGAACTTTTTTATTTTTATTTTTTACCCAAAATCACCTATATAAAAATAGGGTATATATACTCTGGTATCTTTTTAGATCATATGAATCTCTTGCTTTTTACTAAAACATAGTGTATATAATAGTTTAAGATTTAGTTGATGACTATATTGAGGTAACAGTCAACATTGATAAAGAGCTAAAAGTTTTGTTCTAGTTAGCTAGTAGAAAATGGGTAAAAATTGTGGAGAGGATATAGGGAAGACAAAGGTTTTCCATGACACCAGAGCCTCTGTAAGGAAATAAAGAATCAAAGAAATGGTTAATCTGTATCTTTTTATGTTAGGTTTGATGAAGACTGGAAAACTGTGGGAAGGTGTGAGCAAAGTACCATAAACTGGGGAAAAGTTAGCAAGCCTGGTTCGTTCAGATTCTTCTTGGCATCCTTCTGTCTTCAGAAATAAGGGTGCTTCTTTCTTCCTGGTACAGGGAAAGTATCTCTCACATGAGTGTCATAAGACCTGTTTCAGGAAAGAACAGCAGTAGGGTAGGGAGAGGAAGAGTGGTGTAGGAGAACAAATCAAAATAATCTTCCCACTTCTGTCATTTTCTTGAACTCCTTTGGGTTAAAATACCCAACGTACCAAGGTGTCATATGTTGATGTAACCTGTCCTGAACCTTATTAGGAGACATTAAGAATAAGTAAACAGGAGAAATAAGAAAACTATAGACAGAACTAGAATTCACCCTGGAGTTCTATTACAATGGAGACCCAAGAAAGCCAAAGGTTAGAAAGAACTAAATGTAAAAAAACAAAACAAACAAACAAACAAACAAACAAAAAACCCTACTTTTTTGAATCTGAGCTAGTTAAATAAGATTTCTAATCTGGAGCTGAGAGTGAAAACATAATCGATTTAGGAAGAAGAGGTAGATTTCTCAGAGGATTTGACCAGAAAGGGTTGAGCACAAGTGTTCTGAAAGAACTTCGAACTAAGAACTATACTAAGCAAGGCTGACCTCAGACATTTTCCACTTGCTTTCAAACTTTAATAAAACCCATCATATGAATGCTCTGATTTATAACAACTGTTTGCACTTTTACAAAAACTGATTATGTGTATAGGCCTACCAGTGACTCACTCAGGAGGAGGAGTATACAGGAAATAATGAGCAAAAACTGTGCTAATGATATGAAAACTTAGAAAGAAAGACCTCTTACAAATTCTCAAGTGATAACACCAGGAGTGACCTGCAGTGAACTCAGGATGCCCTGACAATCAAAGAGAGTAATTAAAAATTTAGCCTAACAATGTACTAAAAACTAGAGGTACACCCAGTTAGCTACCTAGTATTTAACTTGCTGCAATTAGTTCTCCCAAGCTAGGGAGAAAATGTTTTTCTAGATTATTTACACATCTATACTATCACCTGTCATCTAACAGGTAAGGTACATGTAAATAGAAGTCATTCTCTAGTGGTTCCATGAGCCTCAAATTCAATTAGTTCTATTATCATTGCCTAATGTTAAGATTTTTCAATTGCCCTATGACCACTGCCTTATAAGTTTGTTGGGTGCTTCCTAATCAAGATACTGCCAGAAGAAAAATAAAGATTAAAACCTAAGCCATTTACTTCTTAGTACTGCTTGCACTCAAGACTGCAGGAGATTACCTTTTTAAAGTGTTATATATTATATAATCCAAGTGCAATTGTATTTCCCTGGGTAGAACTAAAACAGTCACAGGCTTTGAGAACTGTAAGGAAATGTATAGGTCATTTGATCCAATTCCTTATCACCACATCAGCAAAAAGTATTCACTGTATGCCTGCTATGTCCTAGGCTAATACCACCAAATGGAAGCCTTGGAATTTAAGGCTATTTATGTCAAAATAATTGTAGAAATAGGGAAAGATAGGGAAAGGTATTTATTCCAAAATAAATTCAGGAATAAAAATAAGTATAGACTCTTTGAGAAGAATAGGCACTTAGCAAACATCTGATGCAAAATTTATTTTACAGCGAAAAATAAATGTAGCCAGAGAGGTAATAAATTGTTCAAGGTTTTAAGGTGGTTCATTACTGACAAAGCTCAAATATTTTAAATTATATTTTTATTGATTATGCTATTATAGTTGTCCCAAGTTTTCCCCTTTGTCCCCTCCACCCAGTACTCCTCACACTGTTGTCCATATCCATGGAACATGCATACAATGTCAATATAATTCAAAGTTTGTGTGGCTGTGATGTAACCTAGCAGACAATGAAAGTGGCTCAATACTTTCAGGACAGACCTCCTATATGTTCTTTGGCTACTATATTCTTTATGCTATCTTTTACATCCCCATGACTATTCTGTAACTACCAATTTGTATTTCTCTAATTCCTTCACCTTTTTCACCCATACCCCTCCCATCTGGCAACCATCAGCATGTTCTCTGAATCTATGATTCTGTTTCTGTTTTGTTTGCTTATTTTGTATTTTAGATTCAATTGTTGATAGGTATGTACTTATTGCCATTTTATTGTTCATAGTATTCATCCTCTTTTTCTTAGTATCCTTTAACATTTCATATAATAATACTGGTTTGGTACATACAATGAAATAAATGAGATGTAGCCACAACAAACCTGGGCTTCCTTCTGGTCATCAGACAGTGTTTTATCAACTCACAGCTGAGTTCCTATATTTGCTCACATGCTTAAAAGATAGTTTTGAGATAGATGAAGTAGCAGCAAGGTAGTCCTGGTCTTAATGGCAAAGCATGAAGTCAAAGTTGTCACACAGTATTATTTTCTACTCTTAAGGCAAAAATGTAAACTTTCAGTATTGTACACAGCAACAAGAAAAATGTGTTCATAAGGCAGAAATAAAATTAAATTTAAGTATTTTTTCATGTTCTCTTTATTATTCTTATTTTTAAATGCACATTAGCAAAAATACTTAGAATAGAAATATTTTAGTAAAAGATCATTGAATTTATTACAAAAGGTTTTTACACAACTGCATGAATAATAGTAGTTTGAGGAGTTTCTTCTGGTTTAATCAGTTTAAGTCTACTTCATCTTTAAGAACAGAAGAATAATTGGAAATATTCCTTCATCTTAATTCCTCCTACTCAAGATAGGATAAGAAAAACCCTTCCTTTCTCTCCTAATTTGTATTCTTCTCTTTACCCAAGCTCAGATCAGAAGAAAAGAACAATGAAGTAAGAGGGACACATTCTAGGATGTGAAGAATGCATTTCTTTAGATATTTTTGTAGGACAATTCAATTTATAATCTGGTAAAGAAGAATGAAACAGTTCCTTGATTCTATTATCATTTTAACACATACTGCATTTTTCCAAAGAAAAAATGAAATACAGGCAGGATGATAAGGAATTTAACCATAATGTTTTTCACCTTAGAAATTCTCAATCAAGAAACCAAGGCTTAATAGGCAGCACTTTTATTACCTCCATTTTCCAGACAGATCTTTAAATTCCTGTTATTTCTATTGAAAAGAAGAAATATCAGATTATTTTGTTCAGCCAGGTAAATTGTCTTTGGATCTAAGACCTCTTAAAGGAAATAACAAATTTTGTCTTTTTGACTAATTCTCTGGGATCTGAAGTTCGCTTAAACCCTTAATTATATTTATATTCATGGGGAAGGAGAAGGGACATTCTGCAATCAGTCTTTTCTCAATACAAAAGAACTCAAGGCTACCATCACAATAAATGCTGGATGCAAATTCCACTGCCTCAGTTAATTCATTTCTCTCTGATCTTACAACCATTCCAAAGGTAAAATGAGGTCTGCCTTCTTATATGTATTACAGAGGTACAGAGAGGAGAAATATCAGGCAAATTGGCTTAATTTTACTTACCCAAGAAATTAGTGATTAAATGTTGGCTTCACCACTGTATATTGAGGGGGAGAGGTAGACCAATGATCTCTAAATGATCTACTATTCTCATTTTGTGAATTTGTGAAGTATTAGAAGCCAAATCCCTTTGTGTCCCCTGCTTGTACCACTAGCAGTTGCCAATTCTATTTTTGAAGCAATCAATTAAAGTAAAGGATGAATTGGAATTGGCCACATGGTCAATTCTATAGTGGTATACAATGGCTCAAATGAAAAGTATATACTACCCCATTGTGCAAGGAAAAAAATTCAGAATCACTAGTTGATTGCATTCAAGTCCCAAATCTTTGATACTATAATGAAGCAGGCTCAGAAGCCAAGCCAAAGGATGGATAAAGAGCAACAGAATGAGTACTGTCCAGAATGACCTCCCAACTCCTCATACTGGCTAATGTTCCCTTATATGAGTGGCTGCTCCAAGGAAGTCAAAGGGAGCCAGAATTCAGCTCATACAGGACTAAGCTTCTATTAGTCTTCCTCTCCTTCAACTATAAATTCATGTAGAAAGAAACCTAGTTTATACTTGACCATGTACAGAAATAGGACATCCAACAAAACTAAGTGTCCAATGTCAGGGTCCTGCTGGGAAGGTGTTGGGATATGGAGCCCCATGCAGGCCAGGCCAAGCCTGTAAGACCTGACAGGAAACCTAGGAAAGCTGGATGCTTACAAGCCTTGATGCTGTATCCAGGGGGGGCCCTGATATGAATATAGCTTTGGGAATATTCTACTCATCCTTTGAAGTCTGCCCTGTGACCTAAACTTCCTTGACATGTATATTGCACCCACAGTAGATGTTAAGCCTTACCCACATGTAATCTCACCCTCCCTAAAATTCTATGGGCCACCTGGAATTCTTGGTGCCATTTTGTCTAACAGACCATAGCTTGAAATGGATCGTCACATTCCTTCTAATGTTATCTAAACTTAACAACTCTTTTTCTTTTGAATACTCTTCTGTGGTAATGATTTGTGGTATGTATGTGTACCCCCAACCTTGTGTAATCAATAAAAACCTTTGGAGGTAGGCCATCAAGACTTTTTGTCAATCAGACACTAGCCAGCCTTCTTTACCCTAGCACAAGCCGCCTATGAAGTGTTCATTTCATCCGCAGCACCAAAGGATCTCTGCAGGTCGGGGGTCCCCTACAGCCCAAGGTGAAAATTTTGGGGAAGTCTTATCATATCCCCAACTCAAATTCTTCAACGAGTTGTAGCTTATACATACAAATTATGGCCTTTTGAGCCATACTATTTTCTCCATCAACAATAACTATACCTCTCCTCCATCTGTTAAAATTCCTCATCTCTAATTAAAAAATACCTCTCTAACTCCTCAGGGGAAGTTGATTACCCAAACAGTAATCAATTGCTTCATCCTCTGTCTGCCCACAGCCTTTTTCTTGAGGCTCTATTACAGCACACATCATCTTTGCATTCTCTTTCATTGCTGTGACCTTTCTATTTTCTATCAAGTTCATTAAGGAATGGAATCTGTCTCACGAAGTATCATTTACCCTCAAAGGACTCAGTATATTGCTTTGTATACTGTGGGCCTTGGATGTTTGCAGGTTGTTTACCTGGAGGCCCTACTAAGATGAAATCATTGACATGAGGTTGTCCTTTCATTTACTATTTGATTTCTGACTTTTGGTGCAAGGGAGATTACATTCAATAAACTGAAGGATATTAAAATAGATATGAAATTCTGAGTCAATCCCTTTTCTCACATGTGACTGACATAATATAAACTTTCCAAAGTGACAACTGAGATTTTTTCTTCTACCGAGAGCAGTTTTTAAAATTAAATTTACTGGGATGACATTGGTTAATAAAATTATACATTATATCAGTGTACAATTCTATAATACATCATTTATATATTATATTGTGCATTCATCATCCCAAGTCTCCTTCTATCACCATTCACCTCCCCCACTTTACCTTCTTCTACCTACTCCAACCCTCGTTTCCCTCTAGTAATCACCATACTGTTGTCTGTACCTATGAGTTTTGAGTTTTTGTTTATTTATATTTTGTGCTTAAACCCTTTACCTTAAAACCTAGCTTACCACCTCCTCCCATCTGACAGTTGTCAGTCTCTTCTCTGTATCTGTGAGAGGTTTCTGTTTTGTTTGTTAGTACATTTTAGTCCATGAGATCCCACATATAACTGAAGTTATATAGTTCTTGATTTTCTCTGACTGGCTTATTTCACTCAGCATAATACTCTCCAGCTTTTATTTTGCAAAAAAAGCAGGTCTTGAAATAATATGGAACTATACCCAATGTAAAGTTGGCAGTAGCCATAAAAACAAGGATGTATATCAGTGATATATGCAAATTTGATTTTGAAAGCACACTTGCAATCACTATGAACCATAGACACATAATTACTATATTTCCTGTAGAATGCAGGATGGTCTCATATGCAAATGTAAAGATTACGGGCCTCAAAGAGCCATAGTCTGTGTATCAAGCTGCTATACATTTCAATTTAGTTGTGCTGAACATATATCGAAATATACAATTTAATCAAGAGTCTGGTTTAATCATAAGCATTAATGTTAAAATAAAAGGGATTATTTCTGACTAAAGAGGAAGTTACATAAATATAACCTGGATTGATAACAAGCCCTAATTATAAAATATTCATTTGGAAAAGGGGACAAGGTCATAAACTGAAAGGAAGACAAAGATTCTACTAATATACAAATGATACAACAGGTATCCTAATTTATTCAGGGCATTATTTAACTAAACCCGCACAGGGCACTTTAACATGATGGACACTGAGAGGCTGCTTTTATTCTATCCATACTGGAGAATGTCATTAAAGGATGTCACTCTAGCACTTTCAGAAATAAATACCTTTGTAGGGAATTTAAAGCAGAGGCCCCTAATAATGAATATCAAGTTATCATGGATAGTGTTATGGTGAATCTTTAGCACACTTATTAAAATGCATTGAATTAAAACAAAATTGATTTTCCCATTGCCTATCTTCCTTCTACATGCTGAACTCCAATTAAAATCAATAGGTTTGAAGCTTGTAAGCACAGCACTAAATTATTAACATCATGAGTTCTTTTAGAAAATTAACACTGATTTAAAAAGTGGAATTTTACATAGACTTACCTTTTCATTCTTAATGAGAAAGTGGTTACAGTGCAATTTCCCTCTTTAATCAAATCTATAGTTCGAATGAATTTAATCAAATGGTGTTTGCAAGGAATTACCCAGTGGGATCTTAGGACTTAGGCAAATTATCTCTTGGGTTCTGTTGGCTTTAACATTCTATGATCCCAAGAAAATGATACTGATGGCATGATATGGTTAATAGCAAACAATTTTAATCTTGGCAAACACTAAGAATGGAGCAGAGGAGATTATAGAATACTCTAAAAAAATGGTCTCTAATATTTTCAACAATCCATTTTCTAAAAGTGAATATCATTAGAGTGTATGTGTATGGGTACAGGGATTAAAAAATTAAAATTACGGTTATTTTTATGTCCATTTCACTTCTTTAAAAAGATGTGAAGCAGTGCACTGATAAATAACAATAAACTCAGAAACCTAGTCAAATGAGATTTGTGTATGTGTAATAGTTGTACCTGAAAACCTAAGCTGAGAAGAACTACTACAAATGGGCATAAACGTTAGCTCTGTACTTAGCATCATGATGCACTTAACATGTATGGGAAATAAGCTTACACTGGCAAAGTTGTTACATTAACAAAACAGGACCTAGATTCTAACATCCCCACTGATGACTATTTTATCATCATTATGCCCATTCCCTTGTACAAGGAGTATCAGTTCATTTGGGGGGAAAATCCTAAATATTGTCGTATTTCTATTTTCCCAAAGAACTCTAGAGAACTCTCCTTTTTGTTGTGAATTAATTTCCTCTCAAAGTAGATTTAACTTTTTCTGAACTGAAATTTCTCAAATTGATCTCCATCCTACCTTACCCTACATCACACTGTCAATAGCACTTGTGAATATCTTAATCCCTAATCCCTAATGGTGCAAATTTCACCAGTTTTTACCCCTACTGATCCGTGCTAATGTTACTGAAATCTGTTTATATTACCAAAGCACAACATTTGACAACCTAATTGCTCAAATAAAGGGGGGGAAGGCTATTGAAATTATGAGATATCTATTAATGTGAGTTGAATCTTCAATTCTTTAACAGATATCATTATACACTTAAGGTTTTGTATGTGTTCTCCACAACACTATGGCTAAGGTAATATATTGTATTAGTTGAAATCTGCTGCCCTTATTCATTTAGCAATCAACTTAAAACTGTAATTCTCCACTAAGAATAATCAACATCCAGTGCCAAATGTGAATACAGGTACAAAATCTGATTTTTTCCTAAAACATATTTATGTCCATTTAAGGATTTTAAAAGACCATCTGGAAATGTCCCTTATAAAATACATGATTTTTAAAATTTTATAATGAGTGATTTCTAGCTGGGGGTGGAATTGGCAATGACAAACAAGTAACCTCAGGATGGAGACAAATGACAAAGTTCCTTAATTAGTCCTTGAATTTCCATAGTCAAAATAAGTTTGATGAGCCATTCAAAGTAACTAAAATGCTCCAGAAAAAGATCTGTGATCTACAACCTGAAATGATTTGCACTCTATCATTTCACACTCCTATCCAGAGAGAAAGTACCATTTACCAAGCAAAATTTTACTGCCTACCCCAAGAGAACACATAACCATGTTGAAAAATGCAGTCTTAGAACTCCCTTTGTCCTTTCTTAACTTGGCTGATATTCTCTTCCTTTCTTTTCCTTCTTTTTACCTAGTCTCAAAGCTAGTTCAGCTAGCCAGTGATGCCATTCCTGACCATCTTAGTAGCCTGGTTTGATTCATCTTTCCTAGCAATTTCTGGTCAGGTTAGTAGGGAGTCACTAAAAGCTTTCATCAGATGAGTTTGAAAAAATAAAGTCAGTACTTCAGGCACCTCCATCATGTCTACACGTTGACTAAACTCTTCTTAGTGACAAATAACAGAATAGCATGATAAAAGAAGGGATGATGTCTGACATTTTCCATAGAAAAACACTGATATAACTTCATGATTAACTGAATATGGAGACAAAGGAAATCAGTAGCTAATTACAAATAATGTCTGCTAATTTTATTCTCCCTTCATAATTTTCTGATTTACCAATATATAATTTCATAATTTAAATTAACTTCTGATTAAGTACTATTCACCTTATTGCCAACAAGGTACCTGAGATGTTAACTGTAGGGTGAAGACATTTATTCAGCATAGGGGGGAACAAATGTGATTATATCTGACACTTAAAACTCTAGTCACTTTCCTTCTCTAATAGGTATGGCCCTTTAACTTAAAATAGTGATCAAAACAATCAATGCCTTCCTTTATATTTCTGCATAAAATCTGTTCAGTTTTATTTTATTCCTTTAGAAAGTACAAAAATGTTTAAATGCATCTGTACATACAAAAATGTATCATTTGTTATTTACCAATACAATTTTCCATATATTTAACCATTAAAAATTTATGTCTAGGATTAACAACTGAGGGAGACAAAGATAGTGGATCTCTGATAGTCTCAAACAGGCTGGCTAGGCCCAGAATGGGACATAATCTGACATCACCAGGGGTGGATCCAGGAAGTAAAGAAAGTGCACCTCTGCAACCATATACAAAACTTGGTGGGTGGAGTGACTCTCAATTGGCTAATCAGAGGGAAGGATGCATCAAAGAGCAACACAACATTGAAACCTCAAGTAAAACCAGACAGCCCAAATGAATGGCATAAAGGGCAACCTAAGGGCTTCAAGTTTAGGAGATCAAGCAGACTGCACCACTAAATCCCACAGGTCTCCTACCACAGAAGGTCACACCACAAAGACGGGATGTCAAAGCATATCAATCGAATAAGCAGAAACAAACAACAAGATTCACCTAAAATGGGGAGACAAAGAAACAAGCCCCCAACAAAAGGAAAGAAGGAATCCTCAGAAAGAGTGCTAAGTGAAATAGAGGCAAGCAAACTATCAAGCACTGAGTTCAAAAGAATGGTTATAAGGATGCTCAATGAGCTCAATGAGCTCAAAGAAAACTACAAACAACTCCAGGGGAATTACGAAGAACTCCAGGGAAGCTATAAGAAACTTACTGAGAACTACACTGGCATTAAAAAGGACATAGAAACTATCGAGAAGAGCCAGGAGGAAATGAAGAATACAATTTCTGCACTGAAGAACACAGTAGAAGGAATCAAAAGCAGGCTAGAGAAAGCAGAGGATCAGATCAGCAAGCTGGATGACAATACAGAAAAAATTCTCCAGACAGAGCAACAAAACAAACAAACAAAAAAGACTGAAAAAGAATGAAGAGATTTTAAGAGAGTTGCAGGACAACATGAAATGCAATTAATATCCGTATTATAGGGATATAAGGAGAAGAAGAGGAGCGAGGATAGAAAACCTGTTTAAAAAAGTAATGATAGAAAACTTCCCAAACTTGAGGAGAGAAAAAGTCACAAGCACAGGAAGCACAGAGGATCCCAATGAAGATAAACTCAAACAGGCCCACTCCAAGACTCATCATCATCATCATCATCATCATCATCATCATCATCGAAATGGAAAATTTGAAACACAAAGAGAGAATCCTAAAATCAGCATGAGAGAAGCAACTAATAACATACAAGGGGGCTCCAATAAGGTTATCATCAGCTGACTTCTCAACAGAACCACTACAAGCCAGAAGGGAATGGCAAAAAAATATTCCAAGCAATGAAAATCAAAGGCCTACAACCAAGACTACTGTATTCAGCAAGTTTAATTCAAAATGGAAGCTGAAATAAGGAGTTTCCCAGACAAAAGAAGGTGAAAAGAATATATCTCCACCAAAACAGCATTGCAAGAGATGCTAAATGGTCTGATTTAAGATGAAGAAACAGGAAAACAAATACAAAGGGAAAAAATGACAATGAATAAAGTACCTATCAAAAATAACCTTAAATGCAAATACATTAAATACACCAATCATAAGATGCAGGGTAGCTAAATGGGTAAGAATCAACTTTAACTTATGAATGCTTTAAAATAATCTTGTTATAAGTATATTTTACTAAATAACATATAGTTTTATATATTTGTTGTATTTGCATTGCTGCATATTAAGTTTTCTTAGATTGGAAATATTTCCTAAATTGGGAAAATGAAATTACTTGCAATACTCTTAGAAAAGTTGAATATAGTTAAGGAAAAAAAAGAAATGTGGATTTATATTACATAGAATACATGCTATGTTTCTTATTCACTGTTACAAAGTGTGTGCTTGTTTGTGGGTGTACAATATATAGGTTTTATTACCAATTTATGTTTTCTTTAGGTTAGAAAAGATGCTGAAAGTGAAGACTAATTTGGGATGGAAGTTACCAACTACTGAATAATATGGTTGATATACATAGGCAATATATATTTACATATTAGCATTTAAATTAGATGAGATTCCTTTCAAATAGATAGTGGAAATAGACATGACTAGCAATGAAGGCCCCCAAACAGGGGATGTTTGGAAAAAATGCATTAATCCTATAGTAAAATTTATTATTCAAATGTGAACATACCTAATCTCTACCTCAAGAGACTCTTAAATAGTTCAATGGTCAGTTTAGGACCACATAGGAAGTTCAAAAAAACAGAATACTATTTATTCTACAAAATTATTTATATCCTAGGTATTTTTTAACCTCAAATTAGAAGATATCATAATTTCTACCCTGTGGGGACCATCTGATCACTGCAAGTGCCATTATTTCTGAGGGCTTCAACTTGTTTAAAACACATGTAGGGAAAAAAACAGGGTATTGAAAGAAAAAAAGACCTCTGCATGGCAAAAAATAAATCTACTATCTAGGATGAAAACTTCTAAAAAGAGTAAGTTGTAGTTCCAGTAGCTTATAATAAAGTTGAGTTGTATTATTAGAGGGCATGGGATCTGACTTCGAAACCAAATATACATTTTACTATGGGTTTGGCACTGTCTCTAGAACAGTTTTCATGAACGTGAGTTCTGCAATATACCATTTCTGTGATATATTTCACAAAAACAGCATTCCAGAGTAAAATAAGTTTTAAAGGAAAAAAAGAGAGAAAATGATTAATTTATTACAATATATCTAGAATATTATCATTTAACATGTAATCACTATAAAAGCTATTGACTTTTTAAAAAAGATTTTATTTATTATTTTTAGAGAGAGGAGAAAGGAGAGAGGCAAAGAGGGAGAAAAACATCAATGTATGGTTGCCTTTCAACTGCCTTCAACTACAGACCTGGCTGGAGACCTGGTTTGCAACCTGGTTATCTGTTCTGGCTGGGAATTGAACCAGTGATCTTTGGGTTTGCAGGATGGCATCTAGCCCCTGAGCCACCAGCCAGGACTTATTAACATATTTAAAATTTTAGTATTAACTCTTCAAAATCCAGCATGTACTTTATAGTATACAACAATTTGAACTAGCCACATTTTAAATGGCTCCCATATTGAACACTGCAGATTTAAAGAATAAAGAAGACACTAATAGTAGGGAATTTTAATACCCTACTATTAACAATGGACAGATCTTCCAAACAAAAAATCAACAAAGATGTTTGGTGGCAAAAACAACACTCTAGAGAAAATGGACCTAACTGATATATACAGAGTGTTTTATCCTAAAGAAGCAAAATACACATTCTTTTCAAATGCACATGGAACATTCTCTAAGATAGACCACATGGTAGGTCACAAGACAAGCCTCCACAGATACAGAAAAACTGAAATCATACCAAGCATCTTCTCAGATAACAATGGCTTGAAACTAAAAAACCAATCTCAAGGGAAAAAACCAAAAATTTTCTAACTCATTGGAGATTGAATAACATGCGTTTAAGTTATGAATGGGTTAACAATGAGATCAAAGATGAAATCAAAAAGTTCCTGGAAACAAACAACAATGAACACAAAACAGCCCCAAACCTATGGGACACAGCAAAGGCAGTGCTCAGAGGGAAATTTATAGCAAAATAGGCCTACCTAAAAAGGTGACAAGTAGTTTATAAAAACAACCTAACCATAAAGCTGCAAGAACTAGAGGAGCAACAAGAAAGCCCAGAGCAAGGAGAAGGAAGGAAATCATCAAGATCAGAGCAGAACTAAATAACTTAGGGACTCAAACTATGCTGCGAAGAATCAACAAATCCAGGAGCTGGTTCTTTGAAAAAATAAACAAAATTGACAAGCCTTTATCCAGACTCACCAAGAAAAAGAGAGAGTGGACCCAAATAAACAGAATGAAAAATGACAGAGGAGAAATCACAACTGACACTTCAGAAATACAAAAGATTGTAAGAAATTATCACAAACAACTATATGACAAGAAATATGACAACCTGGGTGAAATGGACACATTTATGGAAATGTATAATATACCAAAACTGAACCCAGAAGAAGCAGAAAGCCTGAATAGGCCAATAACCACTAGTGAAATTGAAGAAGTAATCCAAAATCTCCCAAAGCACAAGAGCCCTGAACTGGATGGATACACAGGTGAATTCTACCAAACATTTAAAGAAGAACTAACTCCTATCCTTCTCAACATATTCCAAAAAATGCAGGAAGAGGGAAGACTCCCAAACTCCTTCTATGAGGCTAATATTATTCTAATCCCAAAACCAGGTCAAGACACAACTAAGAAAGAAAACTACAGACCAATATCTCTGATGGGCATAGATGCTAAGATTCTCAACAAAATATTGGCCAATCGGATTCAGCAGTACATTACAAAGATCATACACCATGATCAAGTGGGCTTCATCCCAGGGATGCAAGGATGGTACAACATTCGTAAATCAATCAATGTAATACACCACATCAACAAATTGAAAGACCAAAACCATATGATCATATCAATAGATGCTGAAAAGGCATTTGATAAAGTACAGCAACCATTTATGATAAAAAATATCAGCAAAATGGGAATAGAGGGAGCATACCTCAACATCATAAAGACCATCTATGAGAAACCTGAAGCCAGCATCATACTCAATGGACAAAAACTAAAAGCTTTCCCCCTAACATCAGGAATAAGACAAGGCTGTCCACTTTCTCCACTTATGTTCAACATTGTCTTGGAAGTTCAAGTCATAGCTATTAAAGAAGAAAAAGGAATCAAAGGTATCCAAATTGGAAAGGAGGAAGTCAAACTGCCATTATTTGCAGATGACATGATAGTGTACATACAAAACCCTATAGGCTCCACCAAAAACTTACTTGACCTAATAAGTAAATTTAGCAAAATAGCTGGATATAAAGTCCATATCCAGAAATCAAAAGCATTTTTGTATACCAATAATGAAACATCAGAAATAGAATCTAGAAAACAAATCCCGTTTACCATAGCAACAAGAAAAATAAAGTAGCTAGGAATAAACTTAACCAAGGAGGTGAAAAACCTGTACTCAGAAAACTACAGAATGTTGAAGAAAGAAATTAAGGAAGATATAAGTAAATGGAAGCATATACCATGTTCATGGATGAGAAGAATTAACATCATTAAAATGTCCATACTACCCAAAGCAATCTATAGATTCAATGCAATCCCAACTCAAATACCAATGACAGATTTCACAGAGATAGAAAAAATTCTTCAAAAATTTATATGGAAGCTCTGGCTGGTGGCACAGTAAATAAGGCGCCAGCCTGCAAACCCAAAGGTTGCTGGTTCGATTCCCAGCCAGGACAACATAACCAGGTTGCAAGCCAGATCTCCAGCCAGGTCCTTAGCTGGAGGCAGGTGAAAGGCAACCATACATTGATGTCTCTATCCCTCTCTGCCTCTCACCCTTCCCTTCTTTCTAAAGGTAATAAATAAAATATTTAAAAGAATTTTATATGGAGCCAAAAACACCCATGAATAGCCACAGCAATCTTGAGAAAAAACAAGGTAGGAGGAATCAAAATACCGGACATCAAACAATATTACAAGGCTGCTGTCATCAAAACTGTCTGGTACTGGCATTAGAATAGACATATAGCTCAATAGAACAGAATAGAGAGCCCAGAAATAAACCCAGAACTCTATTGTCAATTAATATTCGACAAAGGGGGAAGGAACATAAAATGGAGTACAAACAGTCTCTTCAACAAGTGGTGTTGGGAGAACTGGAAATCAATATGCAAAAAGACAAAAGCAGACCACCAACTTACACCATACACCAGAATAAACTCAAGATGGATAAAGGACTTAAATATAAGCAGTGCCACCATAAAGGTCCTGGAGAAAAATACAGGCAGTACAATTTTAGATATCCTAAGCAGAAATATGTTTACTGATACTTCACCAAGGGCAAAGGATATCAAAGAACAAATCAACAAATGGGACTATATCAAATTGAAAAGTTTCTGTTCAGCTAAAGAACACAACAGCAAAATTCAAAGGGAACCAACTGTATAGGAAAACATAATTGCCAATGATACCTCAGACAAGGGTGTGATCTCCAAAATATATAAAGAACTAATGCAACAAACAACAAGTGTTGGCAAGGATATGGGGCAAAGGGAACCCTGGTGCACTATTGGTAGGAATGCAGGCTGGTGCAGCCACTATGGAAAACAGTATAGACTTTCCTTTAAAAACTAAAACTGGAACTGCCTTTTGATCCAGCAATTCCACTACTAGGACTATACTCAAAGAATCCTGAAACACCAATTCATAAGAACCTATGTACCTCTATGTTCATAGCAGCACTATTTACAATAGCCAAGTACTAGAAACAGCCTAAGTGCTCATCAGTGGATGATTGGATCAAAAAACTTTGGTACATTTACACAATGGAATACTACATAGCAGAAAGAAAGAAGGAACTCCTACCCTTTGCAACAACATGGATGGAACTAGAAAGTATTATGCTTAGTGAAATAAGCCAGTCAGCGAAGGACAAATACCATATGACCTCACCCGTTACAGGACAATAATGAACCAGATATATAAATACAGTGAATAGGCTTTCAGGGGGCAGGGGAAATGGGGTGGGGAGAGAGGGGAGGGAGAGGCAAAGAAGAGGAGCAGTTTAGACAAGAACCTAATATAAAGGAACCATGGACATGGACAACAGGTGGGATTGACTTTGGGGGGAAAGGGTGGGTGGGGAGGGAGACAGGGGGGAGCAAAAAAGGGATGGATGTAATACAACAACAATAAAATTTAAAAAAAAAAAAAAAAAAAAAAAAAAAAAAAAAAAAAAAAAAAAAAAAAAAGGACCTAGTATGGAAGAACCATGGACATAGACAGCATGTGGGATTGACTTTGTGGGCAAGTGGGTGGGTGGGGAGGGGGCAGAGGGGAACAAAAAGGGGATGGATGTAATACAACAATTAAATTAAATTAAAAAAAGATAAGCACAGAAAAAAAAAGAATAAAGAAGACTAGATCTTTCGGGAATGAGAAAAGAGTTTATTTATTTAATTATTTTAGCTCAGGAGAAGTCTCTCTATAACCAAGCAAATGTAGGTAAGATCTGGGAAGGATAATGATGAGATGAGATTTTTTTCAGGGACAAAAAATGAAAGAAATTAGAACAAAGTACTTCTAATATAAATTTTTGAAGGCAATTATTTATGTTATTAGATACTATTATAGGAGTAGAAATATTTTTCTAGTGTAATAATTGTAAAACTATGCATGTGCGTAAATTTATCTGTGCAGGTGTTTGGTAATATTGCAACTGATATTACTTTAAAAAGTAATTTTAAAATAAAGAAATAAACATAAGCATTTTGAAATAATAAAAACTCTGTAAAAATAATTGTCTAGAAAATAAACAAAAATGTCTACTACTCTACTATAATTTATAGCCTCTCCTTGCAGTAAGCATTATAACAATGTGACCAATATACAAGTCACCTCAATAAAAGGAAAGTTTCCTACTATCTTACCCCCAACCTCAGAAAATATACTATAAGCTTCATTTCAACATCAGCAATTCTCAAGATAGGGATTGGCAACCTTTTTCTCTAAAGGCCCACATAGTAAATAAATGTCTTAGGCTTTGTGGGTAGGGTCCATACAGTCTGCAGTTTCTGTCACATATTCTTTTTTAAAAACATTTTAAAATTTAAAAAATGTAAAAACTGCTTTTAGCTTGCAGGCTATGCACAAAAGGCAGTAGGCAGGATTTGGCCCTTGCCTGTGGTTAGCTGACTGCTGCTCTAAGGAATCCACTATATATAATAAATAAACTCTCCAGTGAATCTAGAATGGTCTTAGTTGTCCCCTCCTTGGGAGAACTGAGGAAACATTAACTCAAATCATTTTCTCTGTTTCATGGTTCAGATGAAAACTTGTTGAGGAAGGGTTGCATTAAAATGACAAAGTTCCAAAAATACTACGGGAGGAAGGTGATCATACAGGCATTCAAAACCATTCACCAGGGAGAAGTTAAAACTTAAAATGTCAAGGACCTTCCATTTTGTCCAAAGCATAAACCAAACATTATAGTCTTGCTACCTCTTACTTGAAAATTACACATAGTAGAGAAGTAATTACACATTAATTGCCTCAGTATAAAATTAATTACATCTAATTCAAAGTTTGTTTGGAATGGGTACCTGATTATTTCTATAAATAGTCATGTGTGTCTTATCTTTTTATAAATAATAACCTAATCTAGACTCCTGAGCAGAATCCCCAAAGCTTAGTTTTAGAGCTTTAGAGGTTTACCTATACAGCTTCCACACTTTACATTTGAGGAGATGCATGCAGGTATTACTTCATAGTATAGAAGAACAGAATACACAAATTCTTCATTCTATTAGTTACAAGAAAATAATTTACTGTCCTACCAGGAAAGATTAATTAAATTCTCAAGGTTTGGAACCACTTGACCATATTAAATATAACTATTCTTTCACAATACACAGGTCTTTAGTTAAAGGAGCTTTTTTTAAATCTTCTAAAGCTATGCTTGATCTTTAATTCAGGAACACACATTAAAATTGCATGGCACATTGTCATCAAAAATACACAAAAAAGAGTAATCAATTTAAAATGTGTCTAGTTATACAGACTGACTCTCCCAAAGAACTCAGGCAAGTGGATGGACAATAGGAAAGAGCTGTCTCTATTCTGGAATGTGCTGAGGGGGCTGTAATCCCAGGACAGAAAACAATGTTTGGTTTTTAAGTGCAAAGACATTTATATCTTTTAAATTATTGGAAAGTTAAAAGCCAACAATAAAATTGATACAGTATTTAGTATTCATGAGTGTTCTTAGAAAAAAGTAACTGGACTACATACTACTTAGAACTCTCCTGTCAGCCAAGACATAAATCAAGAGTTCTTAAAAAGTCATTAAGCAGACTTATTTTAAAGTAAATCTGAGATACTACTCAGCCTTGAAGGCTCCAAAGAACTGTTTTAATCATTTCCTGAGGGAGAATTTTAAGGCCAGAACCTACTGGAAAAGTAACAATAATAATACGTCCAGTCATTTAAAAGAACAATTCCTTCTCTTTAACCCTCTCCCCCAAAATAACAGTCTAAATTAGCTATGTATAATCCAGTGATAATCTAGCACTTTTCCTTGTTCATGGAAAGTGCTCTGCTCATTTTGCCCACAGAGAAAAAAGGCCACCCAAAATGACTCTAATTATTTAGAAACAATTTATTTGCCCAGTACACATGCCACCAAAATTACACATTTTAAACAGAAAAGCAGCTGAGATTACCATTCCTATGATGTCAGCTCTTTCCTCTGTTTTCCACAAGCTTTTTCCCAACCAAATATACCCTTTACAGACATTTTCTTGCCATAACAAATTAATTATGTAAATGTAATTCTTATCAGAGAAGTCATAAGTAAGCAGAAGGAAATGAATTGCTATTACCTCCCCAATTTCCTTTTCTGTTACCTTTTCCTCCTTTCTGCAGAAAGTAGAGAAGTTTCCCATTCTAAAAATTATAGAATTCTTAAATCTTCAAAGCCAAAGACTAGTTTTCTCCTTCCTTGGAAATACTGTTTTTCTCTTCTTCCAGAGTCCAACACCTTTTCCTTTACCTACATTTTATGTTTGCTCATGAAGCAGCACTAATCCTCTGGTATCATGAAACGCTAACTCCCCTAAGCAGGGTTACACTGCAGCCTCCAAAATGATGCCTGAACCTCAGCAGAGAGAAGATCCATAGCAACAGCAGTAATAGTTTTTTTTCACTTGCTATTACCGGAAATCACACTCCAAAAAGATGACCATGGAGGTGTCACCTGTGCTAAAACCTTGAAATTTATTCATTGTTTAACTAATCAAATCCCATGTTTTCATTTTATGTGTCCATTGGGAAACCTGTGACATAGTGAAAGAGATCTTTCATTGACAGACATTTCATGATTTTTTTTTAAAGCAGCTTTCTGGATACAAGATTTTCTCACTAATAAAGAATCTAAGGCTCCATTCTCTCCATTCCCTAACCACCATAGAGTACATAGTATAACATATCTATAAGAAAATTAGCTTCAAAATAAAAGCTTAGACAATAATTGCAAGTTTCTGCTAACTAGAAGTCATTTGTATACTACTCACATGCCTCTGGCTTTACTAACAGGTAAACTGGATTATATTTATCAAAAGCAGTTTCTTTGATATGGTGATTCTCTGTAAGGCTATTCTATAGGAGAAATTAGAAAATTGAGACTCTTAATAAATATAATTCTATGTAATGTTCAATTTAATTCTAATTCACTAAAATAGCTCAACACTGGTACTGAATTTCATTAAAAGTAATTTCCTATGACTTGTACTATGTATAGAATAAGACTTCACACGAGTTCAATTTCTTCAAGAATAATAACAGTTTAAATATTAAAGGCAGAAAGAAGAACTAGCCATGATAGAATTGCAACATGGACAAAACCCTGATAACCCTATTATGTACAAGGTCTGTCTGGAAAAGACTCAGTTAAATTCAAACAAAGAATTTGAACTAAAGCTAGGGAAGCAAACGGGACCCTAATTAATGAATTTGCTAACTGTCTTTTTCATGGGGTGAGTAGCACTTAAAAACATCCACTTAAAATATGCTCCTTTCCCTGAGACTGCCAGACACACTGGCTATAGCCTCCTTAACCACAAGAAGTCAGTTCTATTTTCTATCACCATACTTAGTAGCATGTGTGCATGCTTTATAGAATGGCTCTTCTATGGTTCTGCATAAAGCTAAGGAAGGCAGAGGGAAATTGAGACCAGGGAATGGAGAAACTTTCCCAGCTCTAGTGGGCAGTTGTAATGATGAAGCAGAGGCTTTGGGGACAAGTTATGACTATGGATTCTATTGGATCAGCTTCTCAAAAATTTCTTGCATTAGTATACAAACTTATGCTCCACCTGATATCTACGTTGCCCATCTCTTACTCATCACCCACAGCTATTAGTTATAATATACTGCATCAATGAATTAAGTCCAAATTTAATATAATATACTATAAAGTGGTATGTCCAAAGCTGACAGGTTAATGGAAAGCTGGGGGAGGGGGGCAAAAAGTCACTAATAGAGCAACTCAAAAATACATTTTCAACAAAAAATGGATATGTCTAAATGTTCTTGAAGTATTTCTTTCACCTGCCAAAAATTCACTCCTATGATTATCTCACTATTGCAACCTGGTAGAATAATTCACTAGTGTGCTTAGAAATTCCCTAACACATCCAATGTGGTATGGATTTCAAATCCAGGAAAATGTCATTAAGTATGATCCTGGTAAGCTGTTCATAGCTACTGTTATTCTTCAGCAAGATACTCTATTGTTCTATAATAAACAAATTGAAAAATTCCAATGATGCTGGATTTAAATCTTGTTTTTTCAGCCTTTTGAATTTTAAATTAATAGGATTTTAAAGATTTCTTCCCCCACTTTATTTTTAAACAGATGAAATGGGCTTGGGAAAAATATCACTAAGAATATAATCTCTGTACAAGAATGACAAAGAAAGGTTGAAATTTTTTTCTGTGAAAAAAATTTTTTGTGCTTTTTTATGAGAAAAGCACAAAAACATAATGCCATGAATTTCCTCAACAGCACGTTTAAAAAAAATCCTCACCCGATGACATTTTTCATTGCTTTCAGAGGGAAAGTGGGGAGGGTGGAGGAGGAGGGGAAAGGAGTAGGGGAGAGAGAGAGATCAATGTGACAAACATTGAAACATGGATTGCTTGCCTTCTCCTACACACCCCAACCTGGGATAGATGGCAACCTGGGTATGTGTCTCAATCAGGACTAGAACTCACAGCCCTTCAGTCTAGAGGATGACAATCCAACTGAGTCACACCAGCCAGGGCAACAACACATTTTTTGTTACATGACCAAAAAAGAGAAAAGTAGACAAAAAATGTAATTAGAATATTTTCAACTTTTTCACCAATTTTGCTTACTCTAGTCCAAAAGAAATATGAGCCACAATTTTGTTCGAATTCTGCTGGAATATCCAGAGCTATGTCACCAATTGGCTAATCTTATATTTTAGGGCACAGATCATTCCAATTCATGATCATATAATAAATAAAGAAAAGAAAATGCTGGTGGGATGCTGTCAGGTAAAATGCAGCAACAAGTTCAGAAAAGACTTAGGAGGAGGGTAGCTGTATCTCTAATGAGGTAAATGCTGGTGAGGTAAATGTGGTGGAGAGAAACAGACAGGACTAGAGGAGAAAGATGGAGTCTGCTTTGCACTAGATATTCTGGTTTCTTCAAATGTGCAGGTCAGGTAATCCACTTCAATTATCCGAGAATTTAGGGAGGGGCAAAAAAGAGAATTGCAAAGCTGATTATTCCCTTGAGAAGGAGCAAGGGAGCTAAGAACTCCACAGACTAGATTCTGGCATCAAACTTAATTCCTTTTCTCCAATTTAGGCTTCATGATAAGAGTTAAAGAGTTAAAGAATTTCCTCCAGTTAACTCCTGGATCATAACACATTCTTTTCTTCATCCCATGCACCTTAAAATAATTGGACCTTTCCATACAAGCTAATCTACTTATTAAGCTAGATTAAAAAGCTAAATTGGGTTTAATGAGGGCCCTGACTTCCACATATTCTCTCTGGCATCATGATCCTCTCTCCCTCCTTGGTGACTTGAAACCTTCAGTTTCAAGAAAAGAGGCTGGTAAATACTCAATAAATGTCTGATAAATGACTAAACCACCAGATTTACATTTTCAAGTATTTTCTGGACCTTTAAAACAAAACAAAACAAAACAGCTTAATCAGGAGGCATGTTGATACGAAAAACATGTACGTGTTTAATATATACAATTTGGTGTTTGGACATAGACATGCACCCATGAAGCTATCTCACCCCAAACAAGATCATGGACATATTGTAGTCTACATTTTTACTTTGTCATCCTATCTTTACCTCAAATTTCATAGAAATTTAAAAAAATAAAGCAATAAATGTTTATTTACACTCAAATATTCACTCTTTAATGATTTAAAACATACTTTTCTCTTTGAAGTTTTCAGTTATAAATCATATTAAGTTTAAGATATTTCCCCCTTAAACAGAAATCATTAACTTCTTACTGGATCTGGCTCTTCTCCCTGACTTTCCAATTATTTAAGATATACCATAACTCTCCCAGTTTCCCACATTCAACACTACAGAGGCTTAGATTCCTCCTTCCATAACTAACTAATTATTAAGTCTGGTAGTTACATATTTCTTCTTCATAGCATTGGGCATATGAAAGGCAATCAATGCAAGGTTCTCTGCATCTGGACAGATATGACTGTCCTACTAAAATAGCCTCAGTAGATCAAACTGCCTCAGGCCTCTCAATCCTCCAGATCATCAATTCATCCAGTCTTGAGATTTCTCTTCCTATATATAATTTTGTTCATTGAGTCTCCCTTACTCAGAAATGTATAATAGCTAGTCCAAATCCTACTCAGAAGAACCACCATAACCTGGACCTAACGAAGTTTTCCTATCTTACCTCCCATTATTTCTCTAGAGGAATTCATAGTCTGGTTGATTGCATCCCACTCTCAAAGACTGCATGCACATGCACACCTGGCACACAGGCCCTACCCTGTCTACATGCCTTTGCTCAGGTTTTTTCCCTGCTTAGAATGCTTTCCCCAATATAGATCCTAACAATCCTTTGGAGTCAAGTTTACCTGCTATAAATCTTCAACTCTTCCAGTAAGAAACTTCTATTATAGAGTATTACAGATCTTGCATTATTTGATATTTTGTGTGCTAGGTTTAACACCCCAACAATGCTTTTAGATTTTTAGGAGTGGGGATCATGTCTTACCAGGCCTGTCCCAAAAATATCAAGCCATTGCCAATAATAATTAAAACTGTGCGGCCAATACTTTTGGGACAGACTTCATATACGTCTTTGTCCTTCCCAGAAGCCAGGAACTAAGTTCACCAATGCAAGGCAATGTTTTCTACCTCTTAGATACAAGTCTCCAATAAAGTGTTCATTAACCCTTAAACTTCATTTCCATCTTACACCTCAAATGTCAACCATTTAAAAAATTGTACCAACTTAGTCATATTAAAAATATATGAAAGCTAATTTTTAAATTCTTTAGCAGGAAGTTAAAAAAATTCTTTCACAATAAGCATAACATAAAAATACATAGTAATGCAATTCAATATTCAACTTTATTCTCCTACCTACATTTTATGAAAGATTTAACAACCGGTTTAGAATACTAATGCAGGTTTGTTTTTTAGAATTTTATTTTTTGATTTTTAGAGAGAGAGGAAGGGAGGGAGAAAAGAGAAGGAGAGAAACATGCATTGGTTGCCTCTCACATGCCCCCAACTGGGGACCTGACCTAAAACCCAGGCATGTACCCTGACTGGGAATAGAACTGGTGATTTTTTGGCACTCAATCCATTGAGCCACACTAGCCAGGGCTAATGCAGGTTCTAAGGGGCAAATATTTTAAACTTAAGTATGATTTATAACTGAAAACTTCAAAGAACAAAACATGTTTTAAATCAATAAAGAGTAAATATTTTAATGAAAAGAAACAGGTTTGTTGATTCTTTTTTTTTTTTATGTTGTTTTTTTTTAAAGTTGCCCTTTAAATATTTTTCAAGAATTTAGCTCTTGGTGTGGAAAATTCCTTTAGTCATATACTAAAAAAGTAAGCACAAATTAAGTACAAAAAATTTCATGTCCCCAACATTTGGTGTAATTTGGCAAAAATATTCATTACCACAATATTAAGAAATATCAACAATGAGTTTGAATAACTAATTCATAAAGAAGAGTTTGAACTGGACCAAATCCTGGGGTTTCTTTCGTCACTCCAAGTTATTTTTCTATTTTAAACTAGTGGCAACAGAAATTTCTTTGTTTGAAAGTCAGGAATGCTGAAAGCCTTAAGTGATAGAACAGGTAGCTCAGCTTCTACTTCATGTCTCTCCTGGGGCAAGGGGTCGGGGGAGGAGAAAAACACTGGATAAAGTAATTTTGTTTTTATTTCTGGAAAAATCATTTTTTCCATCAATCTTCATAATTCTCTAAAATAAACTGTTAAAAACTTATAGGCCAGGTGACCACTTCACTCTGATTTGTGGAAATACTATACACTAATTTCAAGAACACATGGCTAATTCAAGTTTTCTTACTAGTCTAAATGTCTAAAAGTTACTCCTAACTCTTTAACAAAACTCTAGGGGAATTTTGCTAGCTCATGATATATTTCTGCATCTCATCTGCAATACTTTTGAACAAAAGAATAGTAAAAGAAATCTAGGCTCAAGAATTACACTACAGGCCTTCAAATTTATATTTAGGGTACTGTACAATTTTAATTGTGTAAAACATTTGTGTTTTACCAAATGCTAAGAACCACATCTACAGAGAAAATGGAAATAGGAAGTTAAAAATTTATCATTTTCATTAAGACTGAGAAAGTGACAAATATTCCTCTTTATTTTGCTAATATTGAGAAGATTTCCATCTGCAAATTAGGTTAAACAAAGTGATCACAACAACTTTGGGAAGGCAGAGGTGAGAGGCAGACTTTGTCATGTAAAATAAGCAACTCACATTCTAAACCACCTTAATTAACATTTAGAAACTTAAGAGATAAGGAACTTAGATAACTCAACAAAGCTGGAAGAAATACTGAACAGCAAGCATTTCCTAAACCATATAAATCAAATAAAGGCAAATCAAATAAGGACCAGAACCCATATAAATCAAATAAAGTCAAGACAAATGAAATAAAGACCAGAAACGATTTTCTACTTAGTACACAGAGTTTTCCAGCACAGTTTTCCCAATCACAGACTTGATGAAGGGGAGGCACTCTGCTGACTGCTGACGAATGCAAGCAGGCTCTCTCACACACAATGAAGAGAAAAACTTGGAAGCCCTCGGAGGCGAACTTTACTTCTGTAAGGATTTACTCTCCACATAATGATAAGGAGAGTACAGTGAGAAATTTTTGACACATTTTGTTCACATCAGACACAATAAAGTGTAGTTATTATTGCAAACTGCTAATATCCTTAATACAATCAAAGGCAGAACTGAATGAATGGGGTGTGGGGCGGGTAAATAGAGGGAAGAGAGAAGGGGGGGTGGCCTGAAAAGAGAAAAAGGTTGGAGCATTTTGTAAAGCTTGAATGGATTAACCTTTTTAGAAGCTCCAATATTTCTCATTTCCCTTTTTCGTTCTCTCTTTTTTTATTAAACACACACCAACTTCCTGGGAATCCACATGGACTTGTCCTATATTCAGCTAAAAGGCCTGGTGCTTAGGACACACTGGAGTCCTTAGGTAAGATATATATCTAACACAAACAGTCCTTTTGAGAAAAGTATCTTAAAAATCACTTTTTTTGTGACCATGTATAAAGTGTGACTGATTGCTTAAGATATAGATGGATTCTATGCATCAATTAGTAGTAAATCGAGGCCCCAGTCCGCAGCTCTTTGTTATTAAACACATAAACTATTTACTAATCTAAACATTTTTTTGAACTTGAAAAGTTCGCATTTACATTTTTAGAAGATAATAAGGGACTGAGGCTTTAGTGTTTCTAGTCTCTGAGTTATTCATAAATACGGTTGTTTTGACAACAAAGGAAAAAGTAAAATGTGAACGTTTAAAAGTTACTAGACTTGGATAACATTTAGTAAGTAGCTTGAAATGCACCAATTTAAAACCATAACGGCATAAAAAGTATGGGTATAGTTTATTTCTTTTTAATAAAATGAAAATAAAATGGGGGGGGGGCGGGACTCGGTAGATCTCCGGTAAGAAGTTGGGTCCCATGCAGCAATCCCTTATTCAGTACAAAAACCTTCCTTAAACCACAGGCAACAGTCAGTCATCTTGTGGGAAAGGTAGGGCAGGGGGCTGGACAGCCACCTCCTAGGTGATTCTGATACGGAACCCTGCATTTCTCACACCGAACTCCAGGCTGGGCCAGGTGGAGGAGCGGAACACAATTACTCCCTTAAGAAGCGGCACCAAAAAGGGAAAAGAAGTCACCTCTCTCTCCACTCAAAGCACACAGGAAGAGCCCAATTCACTGCCGCCGCCACCGACACCCCCTTGTCTTTCTCTGCCCCAACTTGTGCATGCGTGGAGGGGTGGAGGAAGCACAACTTGCGTTTTACCTTACACGTCCGGAGACACTTCCATCTCTCCCAAGTTAAGTCCTCCCGCCTCCAGTCCCTGAAGGTACCACGCTTAGCAGGCGCAGGTGTCCCGCGCTGGCCTATTTTTTTCATAACCGCTCCCCCCATTCACACAAGGATGAGCGCCCCAGTCGTTCTCCGCCTTCCCAGTGCAATGCACCACCTAGCCTGAACACCAGGAAATACTTTGAGCCCAATTCCCAAGTCACCTGGACAGAGCGCCCTACCCTGCCTTCAGGGGATCCCAGGGGCCGCCTCTTGACGCGGGCGCCTAGAGCAAGGCAAGCTCCAGACTCAGGGGCGGTCACGTGGGCGGCCGGGCGGCCTGGGCTTCCTCACCTGCATCCCGGGCACTTGGACAGCCACCGGTGAGTGGGCCATGAAGGCTACTGCTGCTCCGCACTGCTTCTGCGGTGGTGGCGCCTCGGACTGGGACTGGCTCCTCCTCCGGAGGGTAGCTCCGCGGCCCTCCCAGGCTTTTCGACCCGGGCCTGGAAGGACACACAGAAGTGGGGGTTACTAGGCTAGTGGTGGTAGCCACGGGCTGGGAGGTGGGCATTTCGCGGCGGGACACCCTGAGCCTCAGTCTACCTTTATGGCGCCCGCCGGCCGCTGTAGCCGCCGCCTCCGCTGCCGCTCCTACTCCTTAGTGCGGGGCGCTGTGTGTGGCGGTGCCTGGGACCTGGGCTCGAGTGATGCGGCTAGTCTGCGCCTCGCCGCTTTAGGAAAAGGAGGTGGCGGCGCCCCAGAAACCCGCCCGCTCGGCTGGCCTGGGAGGCGGCTGAGGGCGGTTCCGCTGTTGGCCCTGCCCCCGCTCGGCAGCCGGGCGTTGTCTGGAGAGCTAAGACTCCAAGTAAAGGGGTTTGCCTGGGATTGCTGGAGCCTGAGAAGTTGGAGACTCTCCCGGCACTCGGAAAAGATAACGCAGAGACTGGGATACCTGGAACTCGGCTTGGCCTGGAGAGAGAATGGAAGAGTTTGGGTGACTGGGAGTATGAGTGTGTCCCAGACGCGGCCACGTTGCAGGCAGGCGTGCAAGACTGGGGCGCACGCAGCCTTGGAGACCTCTTGAGTTGAAACTTGGGGAGTGTTGGAAATCCTTCTCACCCTGATCTGGTCAAGGGTGGGGCACAGAAAGCCACCGAGTTAGTGGACCCCTGCCCATTCCTGCAATCGGGTCTCCCCAGCCTGGGGCCACCAAGCCTCGGAGCAGATCTATGTAGCCACTTTTCTGCTTCCGGATTCTCTGCCTCCAGACATACTTAAGGTGACTTAAATCTGAGGCTACCTCTTGTGCTGTCATTTGGGGGGGGGGCGCAGTTTGGGGCATCTCTTCATCAGAAGTTCCCTATGTGTGAGGGAGGGAAGTTGAAAAACAGATGGTACATCCACACACAAAAAATAATGAGCATAATAGAGGTATGGGAAACGAGATTGGATCAGTAGCAGGTACATATTATGGAACTCAGCATACACAGCAGTGGTTTCAGCAACTCCTTGCCTCTACCCTACTGTTAAGTTCTACTCCAGGAGGGAGTAAAGCTGTTTGAGAGTATCCTAATAATAACAATAACAATAACATAGCAGTTACAGGAATCTCATTATGAAGGGGCCTCTGGGAACCTACAAGGTGTTACTGATGTTTTTAAAGTGTAATATCCAAGTTCTGGTTTAAAATGAGGATGAAATACCCTATCTTGCAGGTTGTTATAGATCTGTAATTTTGGGGTCTAGGAGACAATTTTTCTTGTTCCTTTTGAATCTTTCTCAAAAGATAGGCTATTATTGTTGTCAATATCACTGCTATTAATGGATGCCACTGTCTTTGTACCAGAGACTGCTAAATCCTATATATGTGTTACTAAATCTTTATAAGGGCCTTCTGAGGCCATATTGCTCCCCCCACCCCACCCCCCCCACATTTTACATATGAAGAAAAGGCTCAGTGAGGTTAAATAATTTGATGCAAAGTTTCACACAGTTAAGAAATGGAGGCCCTGGCTGGTAGCACAGTGGTTAAGGCGCCGGCTTTTGAACCCAAAGGTCGCAGATTCGATTCCCCAGCCAGGGCACATAACCAGGTTGCAAAACAGGTCTCCGGTCAGGTCTGTAGCTGGAGGCAGGTGAAAGGCAACCATACATTGATGTCTCTCTCCCTCTCTGCCTCTCTCCCTTCCCCTCTTTCTAAAAAATAATGAAATAAAATCTTAAAAAAAGAAAAGAAATGGGAAAACTAGGAATTAAAATCCAGGTACCTCTCACTTATAGTATCTATTCTGTTAGCAACTTTCAAGTATACAAAACAATATTAACTATACATATAGTTCTCATGATGTATATTAGATCCCCATAACTTATTCATCTTATAACTGGAAGTTTGTGCCTTTGATTATCTTCACCAATTCTCCTCATCCTTTGCCCCTGGCAACCACCAGTCTACTCTGTTTCTGTAAGTTTGGCATTTGTTAGATTCTACATGTGAGTTCATACCATATTTGTATTTCTTGGTCTGACATATTTCACTTAGCATAATGCCTTCAAGGTCCATCCATATTGTTGCAAATGGCAGGATTTCCATCCTTTTTAGGGCTGAGTAATATTCCATTTCATGTATATGCACCACATTTTCTTATCCACTCAGATGATGAAGAGTATAATTGCATTTTCCTTATTCTTAGTTCCCCAAGTCTAGGCCCTTACTATTTCTAACCTGACAATAGGCCCCAATCCAGTATCTATTTCCCACTAACCCCGCTCACACTCAACAATACCAGCCTGACAAAACACCTGCAGTTCCACCTAAATTTTAATGTTCATAGAAATTACCTGGAATTCTCTTTAAATTGTAGATTTGGATTTAGCAACTCTGGAGTGGGCCCAAAATTCTGCGTTACTAGCAATGTCAGAGGTGGTGCCAATACTGCTGATCCTTAGACCACACTTTGCTTAGCAAGGGTCTGAATCAAGTTCTATCATGTAAGGAACATCTCAAATGCCACCCCCACTGAGGCTTTCTCATTGCCCCAAGCCCTTCTTCAAACTTATGTTGCATGTCAATGGAGGTAGCACTCACATTATAATTTTGTTATTTTATGTATTTCATTTGTTAAGTCTGCCCAGCAAGATTATTAGGTCCTTGAGGCCAAAAATCCAACTTCTCTTACTATCTTATTCAGATAGGATGCCAGCTGTCAGTGGGCAAGATTCTTGTCTGTTTTGTTCTTAGCTTTATCTTCAGAGCCTAAGACGGTACTACTGGTAATTGGTAGAAACCAGGTATGCTGCTAACCATCCTCTAAATGCACAGGACAACCCTCACAACAAAGGATTGAACAGCCCAAAATGTCAACAGTGCCATTGTTTGAACTTCCTGTTCCACACTCTGCATTAGTGGTTACTAACCAAGAAATAGATTTGAGGATCATTGTTCCCTGAGGATTTCTGTTCAATGTGGTTGTTGTCCCCCTTCCAAAAACCCCCACAAAATATCGGGCCACGTCAAGGAGGTACTGAATACAAAAGTGGTATTTTTATATTACTTTTGTACTAGATCATAGCTCGTCTGCTCCAAAGAATGAACACTACTTAATAAAATAATCTTGAACAGGAAATAAATTTAATAAAATGTAATGGAGCTGGGTGAAAAAGGTAAAGGAATTAAGCAACAGTATGATGACTACCAGAGGGAAAGTGGGGCGGGGGGAAGGTAGGACAGGGTAAAGGGGGTTTAAACGGTGATGGAAGGAGACTTGATTTGGGATGATGAATACACTATACGATATACAGATGATGTTTTATAGAAGTGTAACCATGAAACCTATATAATTTTTTAAAAGATTTTATTTATTATTTGTAGAGAGGTAGGGAGAAGAGACATCAATGTATGGTTGCCTTTCACCTGCGTCCAGCCATGGATCTGGCTAGAGACCTGTTTATGTGCCCTGGCTGGGGAATCGAACC
This sequence comes from Noctilio leporinus, assembly GCA_004026585.1. Lineage (NCBI taxonomy): Eukaryota > Metazoa > Chordata > Mammalia > Chiroptera > Noctilionidae > Noctilio > Noctilio leporinus. Next base: position 80,060 of record PVIW01002734.1, on the reverse strand, counting down.
AGTGACTTTAAGGTTCGAAAGCTGGTGCCTTATCCACTATGCCACCAGCCAGGGTGAAATCTATATAATTTAATTAACCAGTGACACCCCAATAAATTCAATAAAATATGAAAATAAAATTTAAAAATGGTTTGTTTTTAAAATGTTAAATCTTGAAGCGTGTACTGTACCAGGCATTACCTAGGAGTGTTCAAATGTGATACCTCATTGGGCTAAATTTGACTTTTTATTCTACTTTACAAAATTTAAAGGTGGGTTTTCACATTTTGAACTTTCATATTTTGAATCTAATGACTACATTGAAATGTATAAATTACATAAATGTATGAAGTTTTAGGGCAAATTAATACAGTTATCTGAACTTCTTTCAATTATCTATTTAAAACTAAAGGAAATTATTGGAGTAATTCTAGAATCTCATCATTCAATGACAGGAATATTTTGATTCAAGTTACTACTGTACCCTAGTGATATTTGGAAAGATGACATTCAAGGGCCCCTTTTATATTTTGTTTTATATGTAAGCTATGTGATACCTCAAGTCTTCTCTTTACTCTCTGTGTGTATCAAGTTGGAAACCATTATGAACTAGTTCTTGCAGATGTTGTATCCTTGCCATTGTTCCAACAAAGCTTCCCAAAGGAAAACCTATTGAATTGATTCATGGTCAAGGAACATTAAATCTATGTAATTGCTTCTCCTGAGTAACCTTGCACCTTTTGGGGCTTGTATAATACTCTACTATAGATCATTTATAACAAAAACTAGTATTTAAGACTCAGCACAGCTGAATTTTCTTGTTCTCTTTACTTCCTGATGCTACTGAGGGGAATAGAGCAACAGAGGAGGTGGGGGAAGCAGATGCTGCTTAGGTGGTTTCCTGCTTATAACATTTCTTTACATATATGCACAATCACTTTGAAGTATTTACATTTAGTGACCAAAAGAATTGAGCTCATAATTTCTTGCCTTCACCAATTGGTTGCAGAACTGAGAGAGTTAAACATGGTCCAGATAATTTAGATATAGAGGTAGGAAGTCAAAAGATGGAATGTTAAGAGAATCTTTCTGGTTTCAGTTTCCCCGCCTGTCTAAACTCTCACAGAATTGCACTGTTGATCTTTAGATGCCTTGAGCCTAAGGTGAAAGCCCTCAGAAGCCTGCATGCACTCAGTTGCTTCAGTGGTGACAAAACCACTGTTTGCTACACCAGTCATCCTTTAATGATAGTTTTGTGTTGCCACAGAGCAACATGAAGAGACTGGAGAATTTCTTAGGACAAATTCTTTGGGTGACTAGGCTCTTTGTAATGAAGTCAGGTAACTTCTTTGTGCTCCCCAGTGGGCTGTTTTTAGTCACAGGAGAACCCTTCATGTGTTACCCTGAAATGCTACTAAACAAACAATTTGGGAGATATTTTTCCCTCTGAATTAACTTTTTAAAATGCCTTGAATTGGCTACTTGTTCTTTAATTTGTAGGCTCCTCAAGAAAACAGTTCTAGTAAAAGGTGGCAGTTAAAAACAGGAAAAAAACTGGCAGTTGAGACCAAATAGGAAGTGACTATGCCATCAGCTCACACTGAGGAAAAGGAAGTTGTTGCCAGGACCTCTAAGAAAGGCAGTTGTGTAAAATTACCACCCTTTGACTTGCTGAGGTTATGTCACCCTGTGGTAAAAGCTCTCATACATTTGTTACTGCTGTACTCAAGAGAACGCAAGAGAACGTGAGCAGAGCAAGGGAGTAACAGCCACCACTTGCAGGACTGTTATCAAAAACTACCGGAAGTTTCTGCAGCAGAAACTCAACATTGTAGACAAGCAAAACTCCCACTCTACTCATTTTTCCTGTGCCAAACAGATATTTTAAGATTAGTTAAAATTCAGTATGTTGTACCATGAGGCCCACCACAGGATCCAACTATAAACTATAATAGGGATTTTTGCTGAGAAACAGAAGACAGAATTTCTTTTATATGCTCACTTGGATGAGCCTAGGCCACACCACATTTCCTTTTTTCCTTTCTTGTCTCCTCCCTTCTTTTCTTTCTCACCTATTTCTTGAGCATCATGCCAAGAACTGTATTAAAGGCTGGGAATACAAAGAAACACAAGGAGTTTGCTTTCTCACAGAACACCATAAAAAACAGGGAACATTTAAAATGATGCATGATTCTAGTAGCAGTACATGAAAAATGCTATAGCAACAGGCATAAGAGAGAAACTTATTTTACCTGTATAGATCCTGGAAGGCTTCACAAAGGAGGTGATGTTTGAACTAAACCTGGAAAGTGGGTAGGAGATAGCAAAGCAGAAAATTAGGGAGAGGAAGTGGAAAAGAGGGGGCATTCCAGATTGAAGGAACATCATGAACAAATACCCAAAATAGGCATGTGTATTACCCATTACCTGATGACCTGATAAAAATATAGATCTATTGCTCCATTTATACAGATAGTGATTTTGTAGGTCTGAGATTAAAGGCATTTATATATATATTTTAACTCCAAGGTGGTTATAATGTGTTCTATTGATTATGAACCACTAGCTAAGAGAAATGACAAGTCTTCTTTGAGGACTAGCTGGTAGTTTGGTTTAATAGGGAGAAACAGGGTATATGACGCATCTCAGCAATGAGTTTGGAAGGAGAAGAGAGTTTGAAAGGAGAAGACTTTGAGTCTTGTATGCCATTTTAAAAACTTTGGACTGAATGCTATAGGCTCTTAAGAATACTGAATGGTTTTAAAGAAGTGAAAAATTTGCTCCAGATGTTTATTTTTAAAAAATCAATCAAACAAACAAAAAAGCTCTGATGTGTATATAAAGGGTGGATTTGATACTGAAGAGACTGGAAGAAGAGGGATCTATTAAGAGGCCATTAGTAGCTCATTATAAAAGTACAGGAGAATGACTGAAATAAATGAATAGTTATGAAAATAAAGTAGAAGGGATAGATTCCAGAAAGAGTTTGGAAGTGGATTCAACAATATTCAACTGATTGGATTTGGAAAAGATCAGAGAGAGTGCTTTAAAATGCCAGAGACATCTAGCTTAGGGTGATGGATAAAAGTTGATACCTGTAACTAAGCCAGGGAATACAGAAGAAGGACCAGGTTTGGGGAGAAAATAAGTTCAGTTTGGGTACACTGAGTTTGTGGTACCTATATGACATCTAAGTAAAGATCTCCAGAAGGGATTTGAAAGTAACAAAAGTCAGATTGCAAATATAGACTTGAGAATTGTGGAGAAAAACCCTTTGTAACCTCATACCAAGGTGACAATAAAGAACATAAAAAAAAAAAATAGTAACCAAGCTGGCAACATTCACTTCCTATTATAATAGAAAATCACTTCTTGAATCGTTGTCCTGTTTTGTCCAGTCAAGTGCTGCCTATGTCCACAGCATACCATTTTTTTTCAAAATAATGATTGTTGATTTCATGTCTATATTATATTACTAAATATTTCTACTGTATTCTTTGATACATAGAATGCCCTTTGCATGCATAATAATGACAATAACGGAAGGAATTGAATAAAGAATAAAAATGATGTGAAAAGATCTGAATGCTATCTTGCCAGGTTTTCTGGGATGGTTTCCTTGTATGCAACTGTAAAATAGATTATTGCACACCAGAACAGTTTGTATTATATTTCACCTCCTACATTCAAAAGAAAATGAGGTGGGAGATGACATGCATGTCTGGTTTCATGAAGCCAGGTTAGTGTCTTCTACAATGGAAAGAAAAACAAGAACAATTTATTGCAATCTAAAGCACAGATTACTGGCAAAGCCATGATATTTGCCTGCTGTGAAAGTGCACAGCAACTTTAGTTAATATTTCTCCAATTTTTCAGAATCATTTATACATTTCTGGTTCTTCCATTCTTTCTGTGCTATTGACTTTTTATGAAACTTCACACATCCCTATAGTTCATATATGATGGTAAGCATACAAATGGCTCAATGCCAACTTGAAATTAACACAGATAAATCATGCTTTGCATATAACTTGTGAAAATATTGGTAGACATTTACAATCTGAGATCATGAAAGCAGATACAAATAGATTATATTTAAAATGTTTTGTACAATGCATTTTATTATGTGTTTGGGTTTTTCTCAGGTGTTAGGAGAAACTGAAATATACCAGCTCTTAAATTTTAATGTTACTTTTGCATTTGACAATATACAGATTCCTGCTATGCAAATATAGAGAAATGAATGCTTAGTATGTTGTGAAGGATGGCTATAGTTAATAAAATATATACTAAAAAGGATATTTTCTCATTTTTTCAGACTCTCAAAGCATAAAAAGGTTATTGCTGTAAGGAAAGATCATTTATATGAACAATAACAGAAGAAACTGTTTCTGGGCTGTAAAGAGCTAGTTATTTAACATGTTTCCTAGTTAAAAAAATTAAAGTATTCAATGTGAGTATATATAAAAACTCACTTCAGTATCACTCTTCTACTTTGGTTCTACACATAGTAAATGTGGCATAAAGTAATTATTTCATTGTCCTTCTTAAAACAGAGTCTCAAACCAAACTCATAGTAATATAAAGAGAAGAATTAAGTAATCATAAGAGTTATCATTTATATAGGTCTTACTCTGTGTCCAGGCATACTTCCAATTTACATATATTCCCATATAATCTACATTATAACTTCATAAGCCAGGTACTACTGTCATAACATCATTCTCATTTTACAGTTGACCAAAATGAGGCACAGAGAGATTAAGTAACTTATCCAAGGTAGAGTTGCCAGTAAATAAATAAATAGCTTTAACCTATTAATTTGAATTTTAGATAAGTAATGAGTAATTCTACATGAGGCATGCTTATACTTAAAAATATTATTTATCTGAAATTTAAATTTAACTGGCTCTCCTGTATTTTTTTTTTGGGGGGGGGGGTTCTGTTGTTTTTTTTTTTTTTAAGATTTTATTTATTATTTTTAGAGCGCAGGGAAGGAAGAGAGAAAGAGAGAGATATCAATGTATTGTTGCCTTTCACCTGCCTCTAGCCATGGACCTGGCTGGAGACCTGGCTTGTAATCTGGTTATGTGCCCTGACTGGGGAATTGAACCAGCGACCTCTGGGTTCACAGGACGGTGCCTTATCCACTGTGCCACCAGCCAGGGCTCTCTTGTACTTTTTATTTGTTAAAGCTGACAATCCTATAAGCCAAGGTCATATGGATATTACAGGGTAGAGGCACAGTTTGAACCCAGGAAGTGTGACATCAGAAACTGTACTTTTAACCACTATACTGCTACTGGTGATAAGGAATGGAACATAGAGTCCGTTATTTATTTATTTATTTATTTATTTATTTATTTATTTATGTTTACATTGAGGATGTTCTTAGAGTTTCAGGATGGGTTTATACACTTTAGTTTCATGGAGAAACTCACTATGGACATCTCTGAGGGACAAAGAGAAGCATAAAAAGATGGTAAGGACAGGGAAATTATGTCACTAAAGCATTTTCTTGTGTGTGTATGTGTGCATTGAAGAAAGGGGTTGTGGTATATAATAAGGGGAAACACAAAAGTAAGTGCAATTAGGGTCAAAGGCAAAATTATCATAAGATTAGAAAGCAAACAGTCTTGCTCTTGAAAAACTCAATTCTGAGATATGGTATAGAGTGTGTTAATTAAGAACATAAATGTGGAGCCAAACTACTTAAGTTAAAATCCCAGTCTTGTTTACATACTAACTCCATGATCTTCAGCAAGTTATTTAGTATCCCTATACCTTAGTTTCCTCATCTGTCAAAAGTGGGTAATGAAAATACCTACCTAAACAAGTTGGTTTAAGGGCTCAACTAAGAGTTATATTTTCTTTAAACTTTTATTGATGTATGACATACATAGAGAAAGCTGCACAAAGCAAGCAAAGGTGTCAAACAACTCAAAGAATTTTCACCAATTAACACACTCATGTATTTGCCAACCAGATCAAGAAACAGAACACTACCTGTACCCCAGAAGTCATCTTGATGCTCTTACCGAGTCACTGCCTCCTTCAACCCAAAGGTACCCAAATATTGTGAATTCTTATTGTCTCCCTTTGAACTTTAAGTGAAGATCTATGTCTTGTGCTCAGATTTTAAAATAACAAGAAAGCAGGTATATTTTGGGGGTAGAATTCTTAATAGGAATAACAAAACAATAAGCAAACTTGTGAGCTAAAGTTTGACAGTAAAGTGTAACAAGCCTGTTTAAAATATTTTCAATCCTGAAAACATTGTGACCATAAATTATATCTATTGTACATTACAAGCTAAGAAGAAAAACATTTTATTTGAAATGTCAGAGAAAACATGTACCCAAACATTTTGGCACAATCAAGAACAAGAATTCAAGGTTGCTGGTTCTATTCCCTGGTCAGGGCACATAACCAGGTTGCAGGCCAGGTCTCCAGCCAGGTCTGTAGCTGGAGGCAGGTGAAAGGCAACCATACATTGATGTCTCTCTCCCTCTCTGCCTCTCTCCCTTCCCTTCTCTCTAAAACGAATAAATAAAATCTTTTAAAAAATAAGTAAATAAAATTAAAATTAAAAAAAGAATAAGAATTCAAATTGTTAAAAGGCTAACATAAATACAAAATGAGTTTGGCAGAAGCCTTTTTAGGCCTCAGTTTCTTCATTGTAAAGTGAAAAGAATTAGACCATGTGCAAGGTTTTTTCCAGCACTGACATTTAATGATTATATGAAAACTTTCTTTAAAAGCAGAATTTGGAAATCTCTGAACCATTGTTTAATAACCAAATAATATATTTAGGTCACAGTCAAACATGACCTTTTGGAAGGAAGGCTGCAGGGTTTCCGTGAGTGAAAATCATGGCTGACTAATCTGTTAGTGCTCTTCAAGAAAGTAAATAACATATGAACAAGGAAGAATCAGGGGATATAACCTACATAGACTTTTTAAAAAAGACTTTGATAAGCTTCCATACTGTTGACAGCTTTTGTTGTTAAATGAGTTTCTATGGGATTTGGGGAAACATTTTGTCATGAAAAGTGAGCCAACTTACAGAATGAAATGGAGGGTAGGAAAAAGGTGACTCTCTGAATGGAAAAGTGTTAGTATTAAGATTCCCATGGTCCTAGGCTTATTTAACTATTATAAGTGGTATAAAGTAAGGTATGCAAAGTGGTATTTCTGTGTTTGTAGCTAGCACTAAGCTCTTCTCAGTAGAGAAATGACAAGCTGACATTGGATAAATGGAAAGAAAATCTCTAAAAATTGTGGGAATGGAGGAAAAAGAACAGATTATCTTATCAAGGTAAAGCATTTACAATTTAACAAATTCTAACTATACACTATAAATAATAAGATCTGATGTTACTTATGGTTCTAGAAAGAGAGTTAGGAGTTATAGATCTCAGGTGTCTATGTTATTTTGGCTGGAAAGGTCAATAAAATCTTGTACAGCAATAGAAAACAGACTAGAAACAGAATAACACATCTTATTTTGGAAAAATAAAACCTGGAGCAGCTATATCTGGAACATAATGTTTAATTTAGGAGGCCATAAATCAAGAAAGGCCAATGGAGCTCAAGGTGGCATAGAATGAAAAAATGAGGAGGCACTACAGCACTACAGCGAGGAAGACTCAAAGTATTATGATCCTTTAACCCAAAATCATGTAGATAGACCCATTGGCCAAAATTCATAATAATACTAGTACTACTGATAATTACCACTTATTCACTACTCACTCTGTGTCTTGCACAGGTCTAAGCACTTGACATGTATTGAATCATGAAATATTTATTAACCCTATGAGGTAGGCCCCACTATTATCATGAAGGGTACGTACAGAGTATATAGTGGTCAAAGCTATTTATTTCCTGGCTTAGAGTTCAGTAAATAAACTGAACTTCAAACTCAACAGTCAAATCCAAGACAAAAGGAAGTAGAGTTTACACAGTGGTTAGTAAAACCTAGGGAACTCACCATCCCAAGCAATAGTACAAGTAGAACTGAACAAAGAATGAAGAAAGATTTAGAACTATATATGTAGAAGATAAAACCAAAATTGCTTACTAAGAAACTCTTGTAAATTGTCTTTAAACTTTGAGGTTGTCATTAAGGAAGACAGCCACATCCTCTCCACTTATACTTGCCAACATGTCTGAATACTCCCTGTGAACATTCTGGGCTGGGTGGACAAAACTTTGCTCAAATGTGTGTTTCTTTTACATTATGACATACATAGTAGAATAGTACATGGGTTCCTTGTGGGTATTTCATGATAGTTGCAGTTTATACTCTACTTGGATCTCTTTTCATTTATAACTAAATTACACAGAATCTTATTTAAAGCAAAATTTTGCCCATTGGAAATGGAAACTGGGTGGGGAGGGGGACAGAGGGGAGCAAAAAGGGGATGGATGTAATACAACAACAATAAAATTGAAAAAAAAAAAAAGAAATGGAAATTGATGTGGGTCAGTAGATTGGACATCATTTTGCAAACCAAAATGTAGTTTGATTTCCAATCAGGGCACATGCCTGGGTTGCCGGCCAGGTTCCCAGTTGGGGGTGTGCAAGAAGCAACTGATTGATGTTTCTCATGCACATATGCTTCTGTAGCACATTGATGTTTCTCTCTCTCTCTCTCTTTATCCTTCCTTTTCCCTCTTTCTATAAATAAATTTAAAAAATGAATAACATCTCTTAGAAAGAAATGGATTACGGGACAATAATGAGCAAAATTACGGGACAATAATGAGCAAAACTATCAACAAGCAAAACAGAACCAAGTATATGAATACAAGGAATAGGCCTTCAGTGGTCAGGGGGAACGGGGTTGGGGGGAGGGAGGAGGCAGAGGCAAAGAAGGGGAGCAGCTTAGACAAGAACCTAGTATAAAGGAACCATGGACATGGACAACAGGTGGGATTGATTTTGGGGGGAATGGGTGGGTGGGGAAGGGGACAGAGGGGAGCAAAAGGGGGATGGATGTAATACAACAACAATAAAATTAAAAAAAAAAAGAAAGAAATGGGAAACAAAGAAAAAAGTACTTGCAGAAAAACGAATTACCACAAAGAGAACAGTTAGAGAGTTTTTTTTCCTTTAACATCTATTCTCTAGTCAGCATTTATTTTGGGTTATTTCATGCCATATTTCTTTAAGAGTTTACATTATGGAGAAAATACATTTCATACCAGGAAAAATGGTAAAGTAGCTTAAAACAGTATTCCTGTGAAAAAACCTTCCATGAAAATTTACATTGTGCCTTCTCTGACACATCAATTCTTGCAAAACCCAAGGACAGACTCATCCAGGATTGCTCAGGGCTTCTTATGTCATGTTGGAATAAGAGTGCTCATTTTTGCAAAATGCATCACCATCCACCCTTGGCTAGGTGACCTCATTGTTGAAATACTGTAAGTGCTTCAGGCACACCATGAAAAAGAAAAGAAAAGAGAATAAAGGCTAGGAATGAACATCTAGTTCAAAAGAACTCACCTTATCTGTGGGAAAGAAGTATGAAAAGAAAAATTTTTGATTTTGGAAACCTAAGAAATAGAGAAAGGAGAAAGGGACAAAAGAAAAGACAAGATTGTTCTGAAGTATTTTACATTACAAGTTTAAAGTTGTTTAAAAAGACAGGCCTTAATGTGAATGTCAACGATAATACAGATAATTGAACCATAGGCAAGATGGTGAAGCTGCCTAATCTTTTGAGCTCTTCTGTTTCTCACAGCAGAGAGTTTCTGCTCTCTCCTCATTCCCCTCACTCTAACCTTGTGTCCTCTTGCTGCCAACTGGCAACATTTTCACATACATTTATCTATTTGATTCTCATAGCCATCACCTGAGATAAGAATTATTTCTCCATTTTACAGATAAGGGAACTGAAGCTCACTGAGGTTAAGTAACTTGCCTTGTGAAAGGGCCTGTGCATAAGAAAAAGAGTAAGAAAACCAGGATAGTGAATTGACATGTGATGACAGAAGCTGCCCAGATAATGGAGCCATATGACTGTACAGAGATAGTATGAAACCATAGTTATGGGTATGGGCTTTGGAATCACAGACACCTACATGTGAATCTGGGCCCTGCCCTTTTTTACCTGGCATCCCTTGAGAAGTCACTTCTAAAAGTCTGCATTTCCTCATTTGGAACATGCAGATAATAATGCCCACCTTATAAAGTTGTTGTGAGGATTAAGTGAAATACTTAGTACAGTACAGAGCACATGAGAAATGGCAGAAAATGTGGATGTTCCTTAAGTGATCAGTACTAGTAATACTTGTACCTGCTAGCCCAAAACATGGAGTCCACTGGTCTAAAGGTAGAGTTAGCCCTAATGGCCAGGCAATGGACAAACAAAACCAAAAATGGTTGACACAGGAAAGAAAGAAGAGGCTGACTGTTCTGGAGGTGACAGTGGTCAACAGTACTCAAGACAAGGTTACAAGTCTCTTAAAACAGTGGTTCTCAAAATTGAGCCTGCATTGAAATCATCTGAAGGGCTTGCACTTTTTCACATTTTTTCAATTACAGTTTATATTTAATATTATTTTGTATTGGTTTCAGGTGTACAACATAGTGGTTAGACAATCATATACTTTACAAAGTGTTCCTTCTGATATTTCTAATACCCACCTGACATAGTTACTACAATATCATTAACTATATTTCCTATGTTGCACTTTACATCCCCATGACTATTTTGTAATACCAATCTGCACTTCTTGATCTGAAGGGCTTGTTAAATGATAGATGTCTGGGACTCACTTCCAGAGTATGTGAGTCAGAAGGTCTTGGATGACGTCTGAGAAATTGCAGTTCCAACGAATTCCATGGTGTTGCTGATACCACTGATCTTAAGAGTCCACTTTGAGAATCATTGTCTTAGAATAAAGAATCCTGTCTAGTTCTAGGCAACAGTTTCCTTGCTTTTGTTTTCTCTTTCCTTCTTACTAAGAATACACTTGAAAATTACCAATCCTATTCTAGAACAACCCCATAACTGGTCTGGGAGAGCTAGAGCAATCAGAGGACTGCTGGAAACCAAAGATGATCATAGCAATGACTGCTCCAGCCCAAAGGCTGAGCGAAGCCTTGGAGGAGAACAAAGGTCAAAACTCAGCTAGGAAAAAGAAATATCTGTAATTGCTGAGCTTTTTCCAGCTTGAATTTTCCCTTGAAAACTTTTTCTTACTTAAGCTTTTTATCCCTTTTATACCTACTGGTATATTTTGGAGGGTGGGGAAAGTGTCACTGTATTTTCTTTTTGTATTTTTCCTACTCCTTTGTTTTACAATTTGTCAACCACAAGACCAGTACGAACTCCTTGGGGAGCCTAGAGCAGCATGCACAGGTTGTGGCAGCCTGAGAAAAAGGTTTAATGAAATTGGACATTTCTCTTGAAGTAAAATATGTGCTCTGTTCTCTGTATCATGTTACAGCAAATTTGAAAACCAACGGCTGTGTTCCAAGCCAGCGCCTGGCAGTTGTCAGTAACTAAGCCTTTGCTACCTGTTAAATATAGTTAATGAAGCAGTCTGTGTTTATAAGTTAGAGGGTTTGTCTTTGAAAATAGTAATACATCACAATAAGTAATACAACAACAATAAAATTAAAAAAAAAAAAAAAGATAGCCTTAGATTTAGACTCCTGGATTAGAAAGTATGTGTCCCATGAATTTAGAGGTGAAAGAACTTGTGATCTTGTTGAAAACATACATTTATACTGCAAATCTTAGGAAACTGAAACTCAAATAGGAAACTCACTATAATTATAAGAATGTAAGTTTCAGCTCTTGAGGCAGAGAAATTTTGGATTAGGAATTCCACATATGTTGTCTGGGCCTGTTTAGTGCTTTTAAGCTATCGGGTATTTGCCTGTACCAACCTGCCCACACTACATGAAAACAGACCTCCCACATTTTTTCTGTATCAATGGCTTCTGGCCTGAACCATTCACCCCAGCTTATCTCATTCGCATTTCTAACTCATCCTCAGTCTGTTCTAACTTCTGACCTTGTGACTCATTTTTCCTCTTACCGCCTTGCCTCACTCTAAGGCCTGGTACTTGGTGTTACTTCTCAGACTTGAACCTCTGCAGTCCTCTTTGGCCAATAAACTGATTCACCATTTGGCATCCTTGAATGAGTGCCCCACGGGGACAAACCTATTCCCTGGGACTTCTACACAGGCCCTCATGGAAAGTAAACCAACAAACCAAGTCCTTGGAGCAGATTTAAGACTTGAAATTTGTGGCTCCTTGATACTGCTCTCAGAAGGAGCAGAAAACAAATGTAAAGGAACTTTTTTGCTCAATCATTATATACAAAAGAGCCAAGTGAATTTTTATTTAAAGTACACAAGGAAGAAATGTGATGGTTGACAGTATATACTATTCAGTGGTTCTAACTTCTCAGATGGGAAGAATTACTATTTATTTTTCCTCTCCTTTGTACCCACCCCCCAATAGCCCACCCATTGGTTGATTTCAAAGTCTTATTAATTCTACCCTACATAATGTCTCTTGAATCAACCATCTTTTGCCTGAGCTATTTGTAGTAGTATCTTAATTGCTGGTCTACCTGCAGCCAGTGTCTCTTTCTCCTCTGGTCCCACTTTTGCATACTCCCCATTTCCTGCCAATCCATTCACCATACTTCTGTCAAAGTAATCTTTCTAAAACACAGATTTAATCATGTTACTCCTCTTGTTAATTCTTTTTATTCCTATGTATATATCTAACTGAACTATATATATATATATATATATATATATATATATATACACACATATATATGATTCTGGTTTCTAAAAGATAGACCCTTCTAATATCAATTTACTATGCTATGTCTATATTATGCATTAGAGTTTTTTCACGGCTATTATACATTTTTAACGATACTATGATATTTTTATTTCTATGCATAATTGAGAAGAGTGTATAACTTTTGTATATAGTGAATGGTACATAGTATGAGGTGAATATATTAAAAATTAAATATGTACTGTGTCTATTTAGCTGAGCAAGTAAATTAGTTACTGAAATAAAATTCAAACTTTTAGTTTCAAAGAAATGATTTTTTAAATGTATTCAGATGTTAGCAAATCTTAGTTGTTTAGAGCATGCAATTACTGAGGTCAAATTTGCTGGTTGAAGTCCTACTCATTTAACTTAGTCTCATTCAGTTTTATGGACACACTCTGTAACCCTAACCTCAGCCAGCTATTTTACAATTGCAGGTCCCAATGGAACAATGGGTAACAGACTATGGATACATCTCCATTATGACTCCATCCCTGTTTCTTGAAAACTCAAATATAATGATAAGTCTTTAGTGTTATACAGATTTTTGTACATGCAGTTATACAAAAACGTTTTAGCAATAATAATCTAGACAAAAAAGATGCTATGATTCTCCAAAATTGTACTTTGAGGAACCAAAAGGATGCTCCATAAATATCCCATGACAATAGAAATTTCCTAATTATATAATTCCTGTGTAATCATCCTAGTCCTATCTCTACTGATGATTTAGAGAGCAGTTATTGATACAGCTTCAAATAAAATCCTATAATAATTTCACTTATTAACTTCTACATTCTTTATTGAATGGTTAACATTCACAGAGATATAATGAGCGCATCAGTTTCAACTTATGTCAGATGGCATTAAAAATCCCCTCTATGGCAGCACTGAGAAAACCCTGAGTGGAAATTTTCAAATTCCCTCTTATTTACTCTTGCTAAGGCAAGAATTCATTGTTAATATGCAATTACCTCTGAAAGGAGTAATAAATCATTGTCAGTCATTAGCACCCAGGTATGAATGAATTTATCCAATCCCTTCCACCTAACAGTTAACTAAAAAGGTGCCTTAAGGAAGACACCTGACTTGTATATTTTTATGGAAAGTTAGTGGACACAAAGGTTTACATTCCCAAAGAACAGACTTAGGTCAGATTCTGAGGAAACTATAAAGGCACACACAAGGGTAAAGGATGGGACACATAAGGGTAAAGTAGAAATATTCCTAGAAGATAAAAGCAGAACAGTGCCAGAAGATAAGTTTCTTTTACATCCCCATTTGGTTTTAAACCAGTAGTAGTTAACAATATGTGAAATGGTATTGCATTAACAGCACCCTATAATGGTTAAGAAACCAAGTTTTGGCATCAGATGGACTTGGGTTCAAATTGTAGTTCTGCCAGTTTCTACCTGTGTGTCCTTAAGCAATTCTCCTAATCGTTTTGAGCCTTGATTTGCTGATCTCATAAAAATAATGGTAGTACCTACCATACAGAGTTGTCTTGAGAAGTTAATGGGATAATTCATGTAAAGCACTCAGTGAAATACCTGAGACATTGTAAGTAATAAAAAAAAGTTAGCTATTACTATATAAATCAAATTTTAAGTTTGCTTATTCTCAAGTATATGATGAGGTCCGTCAGGAGAAAGTCCAGCCGTTGTTAATACAATGACAATGGTTTGCACAACATCGATGTAACTTGGCAGCCAAGGAGAATGGACTGGAGTGGGGATGTATAAACAATGATGACTTCACTGTACTAGTCAGTGGGGGAGGTAGATGCCATTGAATGAGCAAGTGTACTGTGTGGCTGTCACATTCAAAATGACTGAGTGAGTAAAGCAACGAATCTGTATCAAATTTTGCATGAAGTTTGAACATTCTTCTGCAGAAACTATTCAGGTGAGTCAGAAAGCTGTAGCTGTGGGCAACTGCTGATTGGCAGCTTCATCATGACAACATGCCCACTCATGCATCATGTCTTGTGCTGAGTTTCTTGGCAAAACATCAAATCTCCCAGATGACTCAGCCTTCCTATAACCCAGATTTGGCATCTGTAACTTCTGGCTTTTCTCAAAACTAAAATAACTTTTGAAAAGGAAGAGATTTCAGACTGTTGATGAGATTCTGAAAAATATGATGGGGCAGCTGATGGTGATTTGGAGAACTATGTGAGGTCCCAAGGTGCCTTCTTTGAAGGGAACTGAGGTGTCATTGTCCTATGTGCAATATTTCTCATATTTTGTATCTTCTTCAATAAATATCTGTTTTTCATAGTGTGTGGCTGGATACTTTCTGGACAGACCTTGTATATAGTTTCATTGAGATTTAGGGGAGCCAGATTAATGCCACTTCAAAAGAAAATCTCCTGCAAATTTCTTTGATGCTTGAAAGAAATAAATCGCATTAAAATAATGTATGAAATAAGCCCAAGAAATACACAAGGATGCAATGGTCTTTGTGTTCCAACAGAAACTTGAAAGCCATACTTTAAAAATATGAGGTCTAATTAAATGTGTGTAATTGATGACTGGATTAGTACCATGAGAACTCAGAACACTGTAGAAGGTAAGCAAATGAAACAAAGCTGGAAATAAAAGCAAATGTTACTTATTCACCTAGAAATTGGCTATAATCTCTGGTCAAGTTGTTAAAACAAGATGTACTTTCCTTCACAAAATCAAAATTTAGAGGAAGAGAACGAAGGTACAACTCCTTACCGAGAAAGGAGTTTGAAGGCAAAACATCACAATTCAATGGTGATCTTTATAATTATTTATGTAAACTTATGACAGTTCAGAAAAAATAACATTCGTATTTGTGTTCTCCTTGGGTCTGAGGACATTTTCTTTGTTGTTGTTCAGAGATAGCTGATTAGCTGAGATAAACAAATCTCAAATCACCAAGTTATAACTGTTACTTTTTAAGGACATAAGCAATGATTCCTTACCTATGTAACTAAAAGCAGGCCAATACATTAGGTCTGATGGAATGTTAAAAGTATGGCTGTTGACTCTCACTTACACAATAACCCCTGACAGCCATTTCCTGCTTGACAGCATAGGGAAGAGGGCTGTAGAATGTAGGTGACTGACTTGTCATCCTGACTCATCATTACAACTTAAATAATCTCTTCTACCTACCTGTCCTGCACAAGCAACATTTTCTCTAATTATGAGAGACATAGTGCCAGTATCTGGCCTTAAAAAAAAGTTGATGATTTAGTTCTGTTAAGTTCAAGAAATGTGAGTTTTCAAGTGAACAGACTAGCAACAAACTTTTGTATATAGCAACTTCAAGCATATTAAGCATATTTTCATGCATGATTTCATTTAATTCCTACAACATATCTGTGAGATAAACCATAGCTATTTTTGTTCCTGCTATAAGAAAACTGAGATTTCAGGGATGTAAAGGCTCCAAATAGTAAGCTCTTGACTTCCCACCTAATATTGATTAACACTACCATCATCAATCAAAGTTCCCAGTGTGTCTGGCTCTCCTTCAAACCTTTTCCTCTACTAGTCATGAGATGCTATTTATTTTTTCTGTATCATGTTTCTCAAATCTATCCACTATTGAAGTTCTTATCCCCATTCTTATGGCCCTAGCACAAGCCACCATTGTTTCTAATCTGGAATATTGAAATAGTCTTCTAACTATTCTGCTCATGATCTTCTGATCTGTTCTATATGTTGCTGCTTAAAGTGGACTATTTAAAAGTGCAAATCTGAACATGACACTCACGTTCTTAAAACCCATCAATGGCTCCTCAACACATTCAAATAAAATTCTAATTTAATAGTGGATAAGGTGCTGGCCTGCGAACCCAAAGGTTGCAGGTTTCATTCCCCAGCCAGGGCACATAACCAAGTTGCAAACCAGGTCTCCAGTCAGGTCTGTGGCTGGAGGCAGGTGAAACGCAACCATACATTGATGTCTCTCTCCCTTTCTGCCTCTCTCCCTTCCCCTCTTTCTAAAAATAATGAAATAAAATCTTAAAAATAAATACAAAAAAAATTCTAATTTATTAGCATGCCCTACCTCATCCCTTTCCTCCTCTCATTATATACCATATGTTCTGTCTAGAACTAGCTCCCTTTTTTAACTTGAACCTCCAAGACCTGTGTTGTTTTTGTGTTTTTTTATTTGATTGGAAGAATGTCTTACTCTTATTGCCTACCTTATTGTGTAAGAATAGCCTATAACAGATGTCTTTAGCATGATATTCTAACCTTATGGAATGTTTGCATTAGTCTTCATATCAACTCCTATTAGGGAATTTAATAAATTTAATTGTAACTATTGATTGACATGTTCAACTGACCCGCTAAAGTCTAAGATAAGAGTCAAACACTTGTTTCATAAAACATATACCCAGCTTTTTTTTTTTTTTTTTTTTTCATCTAACACAGCATTTGGAACATAGTAGGGAGTAAAAAATGTTTATTACATGAAACTCATAAGCAACCATTAATTATCTGTCATATACCCAAATCTATGACATGTAGGGAGGTAATAGGTCCAAGCTTTACTGAAGAAAGGAGAATTACACAATTCATTTTGTTAAGGAACAGTTTAAGATTTTTTATTATTGAGATATAGTGTAGTACCAACTGAAAGTCTATAGCAGTTCAGAAGAAGAAACTAGGGAGGTACCTCTTTACTTTAGAAATGATGACTACTTATTAAGAGCCAACGGCAGTTATTTGCCATCTGGCAGCTGTCACAATACTCATTATAAATCATATTTAATAAACTCAAGTTCTTTTAAAAAGTGAAGGTGTTTTTTATTAATTAGGGAGAAATACCATCCTTCAGAAGACTGACTAAAGGGAAGTACTTAGAAACTGAAAATAAATTCCTGTGAATATGAAGAGGCTCCCTGGCTGGTATGGCTCAGTGGATTGGCACCAGCCTGCAAACCTAAAGGTCGCTGGTTTGATTCCCCAGACAGGGCACATAACCAGGTTGCAAGCCAGGTCTCCAGCCAGGTCCTTAGCTGGAGGTAGGTGAAAGGCAACCATACATTGATGGTTCTCTCCCTTTCTTCCTCCCTCCCTGCCTTTCTTTCTGAAAATAATGCATAAAATCTTTTTAAAAATATGAAGAAACAGAATTCTACCTGTCTGGGATGTGACATAGTTGAAATATATTCTTCAAGGGAATGCTTAGTCATTATTTTCATTGAGAAGAAAACATACTTTCTTTTTATTTAACCAGTCAAAATTTAGATAAATCATTGTGAATATTTGGTGCTACCCATTTGGCTGCCTTTCCCTAGTCAACACTACCAAGTCTTCCCTTAGACTTAAATAGAATGTGATGCCAATAGTTTTCCTATTTTATAGCTTGTACCATCTGTGATAGTATAGCACAACCTACAGAAATGTTTCCCTCCACTATCAGTTAGCTAACTAGGAAGCTACATGCCTTTCTTTAAAAATGATTCTAAACAACCCCTCAACCATCCCTATAGAGAATTAAAAGTAGTTGTATTCATTTTTCAAACTGGGACCTTAAGTATTTTCCCAGTGAGCTTCAAGTAAATTGGAATGGTCTTTACAATGGATCTTATTCAAGAAAAATCAAATAAACAAGTTTCATTGAGTATTGGCTATGTGTAAAGTTCTGTCCTTATTGTTGTGTGGGACATGTGAAAGCATACACCATGGTCCTTGCTCTTAAATTGTTTAGTTAGGTTGTGCTGAGATTTCTCAACTAGATCAGAGATGGGAGAAGGATGCAAAGTTGACCCTCAGCTGGTATGTTATGAAGAATCAATTGAGGTATTTAAAGAAAACTAACAGAGCAGACAAGCTATGATAGGAGAATATGTAGGCTAGGGAAAGAGATTGGCTGAAGAGTTAAGAAATGAAAAAAAAGAAGGCCCAAAGCAGAGGATTCTGAAGAATGGTAATGGGTAATGCCAGGAAAAGCTTCTGAAGACAGAAAAGTATATAGAAAAGTTCATGGGGAGAGCAAGGAGGCCTGTGCTGTGGGCTGCAGCAGGGAGGTAAAAGTGAAAAAAGAAAATTTATGGAGCAGACTAGTCAAGATGTACTAGTTATGGTCGTGATGAAGGTGCAGACTGCCCAAAATTAGGTTCTACCAGAAGCAAATGGATTTCATCTAGGATTCAAACAAAATAGAACATGACTCCTCCAGAAACTAGAATGAGAAACAAAGAGAATAGCTTTACCCTGGACCAGGGCTGGAAGTAAAGTGAACCAAACAGAATCCTATCACTCTTGAGAAAAGATCTGTGGATTTAAAAGGAATACCTGCAGAAGGATCCTGAATGAAATCCACCTATTAGTTACATCAGTGCAAAATAAGTCATATAAACTGTATCTGGGGAAAAACTTAACTGCTATATAGTACTTAGCTTGTAATTTCTTTGTATTAAAGAGAGATTTTGTTATAAATATAAATTACATGTTGTGTGGTCCTTAGTGGCCAAGGTGTAAAGAGAGGACTGCTACTAGAAAACCCAGGCAGTCTGGTGAAAATAGGGAACCTATAACTCTGAATAACGAAATCTCCAACCCCATCACACATAACGTCTTAACAATTGAATTAGAGATACGTCAAACTGGTGGAAATCATGCCTCAGGATCTGAATTTTCCACCATTAGGGTCTATTTTTTATGGCGTTGTATAAATCAACATTTATTATTATTTTTTAAAAATATTTTATTGATTTATTTTAGAGAGAGGGGAAAGGAAGGAGAAAGAGAGGGAGAGAAACATCAGTGTGTGGCTGCCTCTCACACAACCCCCAACTGGGGACCTGGCCCCATGGCCCGCAACCCAGGCATGTGTCCTGACTGGGAATCAAACCAGTAACTCTCTGGTTTACAGGCCAGTGCTCAGTCCACTGAGCCACACCAGCCAGGGCAATAAACATTTTATTTTATTTTTATTTATTTGCTGAATTTATTGGGGGTGACACTGGCTAACCAAATTATATAGGTTTCAGGTGCACAATTCCACAATACATCATCTGTACATTGTACTGTGTGTTCACCACCCCAAGTCAAGTCCCTTCTATCACCATTTATCCCCCTTTTATCCTTTTATACCTCTCCTCATCTCATTACCTGGCAGGAATAACTTCATCTGATTCATTTGTTTTGTCTCCATTCACTCAACAAACTTTGAGGGTCTGGTACAATGCTAGAGGATGCACATATGTATAAAACTTAATCCCTCCCTTCAAAAATCTCACAGGTCAGTTGAGCCCACTGCCTACTGCCTTTCCTGAGGATGGTGTAGAAAACTTTGTTTTGTGGGGAGGTGTAGGTAGGATGGGGTTACATGGTAGAGAGAGAGGGGAGAGAGAGAGTGAGAGAGAGTTTGTAGGATTGAAAGACAGATAACAACGCCTCTAAGGAAGAGAGAGGAAGAAGCCAAAGCTGGAAGAAACTTGGTTTATCTGTGTCTAAGTTTCTGATGAATAAAATGTCTATCATTTTAATATACTATCTGGGTGTGTGCGTGTGTATCTGAGAGACATAGACAGAGAATATTGAGAGAACTTCTGTCAACTTTTTTAAGCATTGGTAACAGGGTGGAGACTGTAACCACTAAAACAAAAGCAACAAGATCAGTGAGCCTAAATTGAACTTTAAAAAAAAGAGGAAGTGAGGAAAGTTTGTTTGTGAGCTCTGGTGGCAGGAAATCCTGTGACTAACCTTATTTCACACATCTCAGATTATTCAAAGGGATCTTAACTTTTTTAAGAACAGTAACTTAAAATGGAAGGCCTTGTCTCAGAGGCACTGATGCCTGAGAAGAACTGGCACCCTTGTTAAATAAACTAATCCAGTTTGGGTTATCCTTTATGATGTGAGGAGATGATTTAAGAAACATGCCCCCCTGGTATTTTCAATGAGTAGAGTAATGCAGCATTAACAAATGAGATTTGACTCTATTGAAAAAATATGCCAACATGTTGGAAAGTAAATCAATGGGCAATCTTCTTTTTACTTGTAGAAATGTTTTTATAGGGATGAAAACAATTGTTATATATGTAGACCCTGATGAGAACTGCAGGGAGTTGAAGAGCTTGTGAGGAAGGGAGATGATGATGGACAGGGTTAGGCAATTACAAAACAACAAGCATCCAGGCAAGTAATGACATGTATTTCTGTAAGGACACAATAATGAGAAGAAGCCCCTATGCTGGGCTAGGCTGGCCCATTAGCAAGGAGAGTTAGGGTTCCAAACACCTAGAACTTTTCATTTCTGGCTGAAGATACAAGTGTAGAGAGAAAGAGGTCTTGGATTTATCTTTTATTAACCATGAATGAAAATGTACTTCAGGCAAACACAGAAGTAATTTGTTCTTTTGTATTCCATAAGTGTATATAAAGCATGCTCAGTTTCCTGAAGAAAATAGAGTGTGAAAATTGTTTACAATATATGCTAAGGGCTGGGATGGTTCAGCCCAACTGACTGCATTTCCTAATAGTCAGTGAGACACTCATTTCGATACATCACATCACTGCTCTCCTTGATGGAGTCAACAGGACTCTCATTAGGAGTCTAGTTTCTCTTTCAAATAGAATCATATATCTAGATGTGCACAATCCATGTCAATACTCATCTTACCACTTCCTGTCTGGACCATGTGTCTCTGTGGGAGTGTGCTATGGGGCTGCAAGCAGCTAAGCTTGTCTCTGCAAGCAGCTAAGCCTTACAAAGAAATTGGAATCCTACTTACAGGACTGACTTGCCATTTCACTCATGGACTGATGAGGGCAGGGTTCTTTCTATGTGCTCTGAAATCATTTGGGGGCACCTGCTGTATTGAAAGAGCTCAAACAAAAGTCAGAATGAGTAGATAGATTAGATATTTGCAGGCACATGCTGGAAACCAGGCCTCCACCTAAGATAGACATACTGGTGATGACCTCTCAGGGCTCTATACCTCATTACCAGGCTCATTCTGGCCAGCTACCATGTCTGAGGGGCCAGGTCAAGGTTGTAGACCTTAGCATACTGAAATAAGTACTCCCAGCTGGTCTGGAGAGCAGGGACTGGAGCCTAGGGCTGGAATTACATCTGCACCTGGTTCAGGCAAGGTTCAGGAATCTGAGACAAGAGCCAGGCAGAAGCCAAGACATGGGGGAGGGAGTGAGGTATCCCAGACCAAGGAAATACTGTGAACAACGGCAAAGAGACATGAAGGCATGGAGCACTTCTGAGGAATAGATAGTATCTGTTGTCAGTGCCAGGAACAGGAGGAGATAGAAATCTGAGGACCTGGGAATCAAGCTTCAAGACCCAGGAGAACATCTTGAAAATTGTCCAGGGCTGGGAGTCTGGGGATCAAGGAAAGAGCCTCTCATCATTGACTTTAGAGGGGAAAAAGCAGTTACCTCAAATCCCTGTTTGGATGAGTACAGTTTTAAGCTGAAGTGAGGGCTTTGGGCTGAAAACCCATCAAAAGGAAACTTGGGACTCAATTAAATTAATATATTGACTGCAATATATATATATATATATATATATATATATATATATATATATACTGCCTACTATGTGCAAAACACTCGGCTAGTCTCTGAATCAGAAATGTGATCATTTGGAACTTAAAAGCCATATCAAAAGTACAAACCATGACAGATTTGATTCTGTCAGAAAGCCAAGAGTATATAGAGTCTACAGATCTGATTGAACATATGATGTGCTGTTGACTCATGATGAACATGACAACAACAAGTATAATTTATGAATCCCAGATCAGACACATAATCTGTCTAAGGATTTTCCCTCATGATTGAATTTATTTATTTGCATATAGTTATTTTAAATGATCATGAAGTTTAAACATCATATTACATTTGGTTATGCATTTTACAATTGATCTTTATTGAAATTCATAAACACACATGAAGAAAAATATAAAATATAGCACTACAAATGTATATGAATGAGAAGCAGAGAAGTAAATTAGAAAATGCATCCATTTTGGAGTTGAAAAGATAGTTTCAAATCCTATTTTCACTAGCTGTGTGATTCCAAAGAGTTAATTGACCTTTCTGTGCCCAGTTTCCTCATGTGTAATATGAAGATAAAAATAATACTTTGGAGTTATTGTGAGGATTAAATGAAATAATGTACATAAAATATTTAGCAAACTATCTATACTTAAGGGCTCAAAAATGAGTTTTATTTTTGTTGTTGATTTTTGTCAATTATTCATTGTTGAAGCTGATAGCATATTGTTCCATTTTCACTTTTTAAAATTGTATACCTTTTGTTTCATAAATCTTAATCTAAAATTTTTCAAACAAACTTTTCAAAGAAATCTTGGCAAGCATTTGGGTCTGTATTTGGATTATTCTGAGAATATTTACCTTTTTTAGTGATCAGGGGTGGCTTTTCCTAATCTTCTTAATTTACCAATTTATGAAAATGACTCTTCATTCCAAAATTCCTTCTCCACAGTAAAATGCTGACTTTCTACATCCCTTACATTTAGAAGATTGATATTCTCAAGAGAAAATCATTTAAGTATATTACACTATATCTGATCTATAATTTTTCTCTATTCATTTGGCTAGTAAGTCTTCATTTAGGCTATAATTTAAGAATCAAAGGTTTATTATAGAGATTATTGTAAGACAAAAATAGCAAAAACACTTTGGGAGTCTGTCTCATTTTTTGGTTTTTATTAACTGACTCAAGGAAATTCATGCAATTTTAGCTTGAATTCTCCAGTAATTAGACACTGAGACAAAGGTAATTAAATAAAAGTGGTTTGCTTGGGAATTGAAGATAACACCTGTAAGGGAATGGGCTATATTTGTAAAAAAGAAAAAAATGAAGGAAGTCAATAAACAGTGTGATAATAAGCTATCACAGTTGTGGGATGAAAATTATATGGGTAAATTATGAAAAACAGTACAACATACAAACTTCAGAATTATTTCACCCAATGGGTGAGGGAGCTGAAGTGTTTATACATCAACATGCGAGCCATGCCTCATCACTTCTGGGGGTGTATTAATTAATTTGCACTTTTTTAGACTGTTACACAAGTAGACTGTGCAGCGATCTACAGTCGTGGGAAAAGAGCCCTTAAGCAATCATGCAGATACAGGCAGCTGGAACTTAGTCTGAGCACATGGAAGGGTCAAAGGAACATAGGCGGAGCTCTAATAAGACTTCTTATATCAAGGAGCTCAAATGGGCTTTTATTCCTTGGGATGCAGCACTAAAGTTTAGACTAAGCTCTGCTTCTGGCTCTCTTTCCCTATTGCCATAGTCTTTTAGTCTACTTCCCACTGGCTGAGTATTTTCTTCTTGCTATCAGAAGTAATATCTAACAATTGAGGACAATCTTAGGGGAAAAGATGGAAAGAGATGCAGAGAATCAAAGCCAGGACCATTCCCCCTATACCTAGAACCACTCTGCTCTTTCTTTGTCCCTGCTTTCTTTTTGTCTTCTTACTTCATGGATTGAATGAAGCTAAAAAAGAGTGGGTGAGTGAGTGAGTGAGAAGAGGAGACAAGGAAAACAGAACAATAGGTTGCTTAGAGGGTTGATCCCTAAAAAGAGGCAGATTCTTGAACTCCTAGTAAAGTGGACTAACACAATGCCCTGGAATTTGATGACTTTGTTGCTATGCTACTCTTCTGAAGGGTGGATGAGGGAGTGTTGGGAGAAGGGGGAAGTTAGCCAGCATTTATTAAGATTTGTCTTCCTAAGTAAGGTCTAGGTCAGTAGTGTTCACACTACACTCACAGGTGTAGTAGACATTTGTCATGGTTTGGCTATCCATCATATCTTTTTTCTTAATAGTGTCACAGTATCTCTTTGGGAAACTTTCCCATTGCATGTGATCTTAGTGGAATGCAGTGCTTACCTTTCATTACAGTCGTTAAAGGGCCAGAACCTGTTTGACACAACTCTCCTGCCATGTAGCAAGCATGTAATTGACATAAAATTCCTGGAATTAATTTGCAAAACTATGGAAGATTTGGAACATAGGTTAGCAACTAAAATAAATCTATAGTTTTAAAATCAGATGATAAAATAAAGAAGCTTCTTTACTTCCATGGATATTAAAAGTGGAATGCTTCAGAGTTAAACATAAGTAGCTTTCTATA
Organism: Noctilio leporinus; assembly: GCA_004026585.1. Classification (NCBI taxonomy): domain Eukaryota; kingdom Metazoa; phylum Chordata; class Mammalia; order Chiroptera; family Noctilionidae; genus Noctilio; species Noctilio leporinus. The sequence continues at coordinate 55,132 of PVIW01002734.1, read as the reverse complement.
TAAGGGTCATCTGGCCAGTTTCATCATAGTGAAAGTAGGAATGATGATGATTATGATGATGGTGTTGATGGAAGCAGTGATGGCTAATATTTACTGAATGCCTACACTGGACCAGACACTGCACATGAGTGATATCTTTATCTTAAAACAATCCTATGATCTGAATGCTATTACAATCCCCACTTTTCAGAAAATAAAACTGAGGCTTCAGAAAATCCAATTCTGTCTGACTCCAAGCCTGAAATCTTTACCATCATGCTGGACTGCTGCTTTCCATCGCCAGGAATTCAAATTGTTGATATGAGCTTAGTTGAAACTCATGAAAAGAAGAGAGCCTGAGTCCTGGCTGGTGACACAGTAGACAAGGAGCCAGCCTGCGAACCCAAAGTTCTCTAGTTCGATTCCCCAGCCAGGGCACACAACCAGATTGCAAGCCAGGTCTCCAGCCAGATCCATAGCTGGAGGCAGGTGAAAGGCAACCATACATGGATGTTTCCCTCCATCTCTGCCTCTCTCCCTTCCCCCCTCTCTAAAAACAATGAATGAAATCTTAAAAAAAAAAATAGAAGAGAGTCTGAGACACCATAAAATTAGCTGAACACAGAGTGTGATCTATGACGAGTTTCAAATGTCCAAGTCATGTGGTTATGATTCAAATGAAATGGGAGGTACTAAGTGATTAGATGTTGCAGGAAGGGTGACAAACCAGCTCAAGTGCCACAAGGAATGAGAGAGAAAGCATGAATGAATGATGTGATTAGAGCTGGAGAATGCAGTGTTGAAAGCAGCATATGCTGTTCTGTGACTTATGTGGATTTCAAGGAGCCAAATCTTCCACCTCCTGCCATTATCTTCAATATTTTGTTGACTTCCTGATTTCACAAAACTCAGTGGAATCTTGACTTTACAGTTTTGTTGTTCTGGTCACTCGAGTGCAAGTTACATTAAGTTTAACTGTTTTTAAACATTCTGCCATGAAATTCTGAGTTACATTGGGACAAAATTCAGATCATGTTTTGGTGTATGTGCATTTGTATACCTGTGTGCACACACATGCTTGCATAATATATCCCCACTTGTTTCTCTTTGATTTTGTACATCTCTGGAAAGTTATATTCAAAATGCTCAGTTCATATATATGTGATGTTGCATGCTTGATGGATTCTAATAATGGTGAATTGCATATTTGAAATGTAAAAACGAAATGACTTTTTGTTGTGTATGCTATTAAAAAATTTATTTATTTTTCCATCACTATTTATCCCCCACATAAACTCTTCCACCTCACCCTACCCTCTTCCATTCAATTACCACATTGTTGCCCATGTCCATAAGTTCAATCTCTCCACACCCCCAACCCTCCGAAAAGTGACTTTTGATGTTCTTTTTTTGGAGAATTCTTAAGAGTTTAGAAAAACTGCTTTTGCATATGGAATGAAAAGTATGGCTTTATGCTGGGAAGTCTGTGTGTGTGTGTGTGTGTGTGTGTGTGTGTGTGTGTGTGAGAGAGAGAGAGAGAGAGAGAGAGAGATTGAAACATTACAGAGCAATCTTCAGCAGGAAGTTGGCATATTCCCCGAGGACTACTTAAGCAGTGTGATTTTCTCAGAGCTGTGAAAAAGAAACTTGAGAAATTGTGTTGAAAAAATATTTTTCATCTGCTAGGGTCTTAAAAGTATAGTAATATGAACAGATATAAAATTCACATATCTGAACTCAGCATAAATTGGAAAGGATAAAATCATAGTACCTTTCCTCCACACATACTCCTTACAAACACTTCCCAAGAGTCCTTGTTTATATTAGTTGTTGGGGAAATGTGATTTTACTTGAGGGGCAGAAAGAGGTGGAGGAGAAGTGTGTATTCAGGTTTCTCAACAGCTGTGTGAGAAACATAGTTGTTTATGGAAGTCAGTTGTTTGCCAAGGCTCCTATGTACCTCTTCCTCCCCCACTGTTGTAAGACACCAGACTGGTGAGTGTGACCTTGGCAGACTTGCAAGTTATCTATGCCACAAATCAGAGGATCATTATTGTTGAAAGGAATCATAGGGCTTATCCAAATGACTGAGACAAGGGTCATAATGGGGACTAAGTCTAATTTTCTATTTTGAGAACTTTGTGTTAAGAAGAATAAACTACCAGGAGTTTGGTTTGTTTAAGGACACATGGGTGAAAGTTCTTTTTTTTTTTTTTAATTTTATTGTTGTATTACATCCATCCCCTTTTTGCTCCCCTCTGTCCCCCTCCCCACCCGCCCATTCCCCCCAAAGTCATTCCCACCTGTTGTCCGTGTCCATGGTTCCTTTATAGTAGGTTCTTGTCTAAGCTGCTCCCCTTCCTTGCCTCTTCCTCCCCCCTCCCCCCAACCCTCTCTCCCCTCTGACCCCTGAAGGCCTATTCATTGTATTCATATATTTGGTTCTATTTGGCTTGTTGTTAGTTTTGTTCATTATTGTCCTGTAATGGGTGAGATCATATGGTATTTGTCCTTCACTGACTGGCTTATTTCACTAAGCATAATACTCCCCAGTTCCATCCATGTTGTTGCTAAGGGTAGGAGTTCCTTCTTTCTTTCTGCTGTATAGTATTCCATTGTGTAAATGTACCAAAGTTTTTTGATTCAATCATCCACTGATAGCAGGACTGATGATGTGAACAAAGAAGGGGAAACAAAGAGTGCTCCAACACTGGAGGTTAACAGGAACTCACTTGAAAGTTGAAGGGGTTGTTGGGTTCCTTCCTTTGACACCAGTTTGGGAGCATTGCAAAATGCACTTAATAGGACACTTGGAGGGTAACCCTAGTATGCCCTCTGGCCTGATCTTTGGATTTTATCTCACAGCAAAAGAAAGAGCAAAACCAAAATAGTCATGATGCATTTCCTAACACAAAATAGTATGCATATAAGGAGATCACATTAGGCTGGTCAAGACAATGTTACTGAAAAAAAGAGATGCTCTCTGTTAGGGTCTCCTTTAGCACTTGTGTTGGCAGCAATAGCAGCACAGCAATGGAGTGATCACAATTGCATTAACAGTGTTGGAAACAGTTAGTGGTGCTTCAAATTTTAATAGTAATGACTATCACTTATTGAGGCTTACTATGTATCAAGCCTTTTTCATATATTTCACCAATTCTATGGAGTAGGTACTTGTTTATTTCCAATTTGCATATGACAAAAGAATCAGAATAGCATGTATCTGACACAGAATTACGTAATTGTTGAGCAACAGCCAAAGTTAAAATATTTTTAACTCCAAACCTATGCATTTGATCCCTGGGCTACATGGTAACAAGAGTTGCCAAAGAGAGCATGAGCTTCCTGGTGCCGGGCTTAGAGTACCAGAACATTTCTAATTGGAAAATGCTAAGTAGGCCCCACTGAAAAGCTGCAATGACCCAGCAAAAGAAAGGCAGCATGATTCCATCCTTTCCTTCTCTGGGATCCACTTTGTACATGTGAGAACTGAGGTCAGTGCAAAACAGTAGTTCTCAACAGGGCCTAGTACTGCCTCTAGAAGAAGTTTTGGAAGTTTGTTGGAACATGTTTGCCTTTTCCCAGTCTTTTACAAATAGAAAAATATTGTTTTATAATAAATGACTTTTTCTTTTTTCCCTCCTTTACATCATAGGACTTCTTTTTAAATTACATGTGGAGGCAGGTTGAGTCACCTATGTTCTTCATTTCAGGCTAATGGGAGGAGTTAATTTTTATTATTAAAAGGAAGCATTAATCCCTGGCTGGTGGCTCAGTGGATAAGGCACTGGCCTGTGAACCCAAAGGTCGCTGGTTCAATTCCCAATCAGGGCACATAACCAGGTTGCAAGCCAGGTCTCCAGCCAGGTCCGTAGCTAGTGGCAGATGAAAGACAACCATACATTGATGTCTCTCTCCCTCTCTCTAAAAATAATAAATAAAATCTTATTTAAAAAGAAGCATTAATTTAAGAATGACTTTCTAGAAGGTTTAGAGTGACCCCTTCACTTGTGAGAACCTATGGCTCTAAATCAGTCTTGGGGCAAGTGAAGCAATTCAATCAATGCCCAATATCAGAAGTATTAAGTAGATGGCCTGGCAGCTGAGGCCTGCCTCCCTGATTCTTTGGACATGGATTACTTATACCTAGGACACCTTGCAGTTAATGTTCTCTTGCCACCATCCGAGGTCGCACAGGTTCCTCCACAAAAGACCACATAGCTTTGAATTTTAACCTCTTTTTATTCTCTCCAGTATGAGGCTGTAGGGAGGGCAATCTTTGCTACTTTGGGCCAGAGGGATGGGATAACAAAGGAAAGCCATTTTAAAAAAGATACAAGTGTGTCTCCTGACTTCCCTCAGTTTAGCTCAGGTCACACTGATTAGGTTCAGACCATAGAATTTCTGTTCCACTCACCTAGCACTACCTCTCCCATCCATACTGGTGGGCTGTTCTTACTCCTAATTTGGAGGACTCTCCATTCTTTCTTTTCAGGCCAGCCCCAGCCATAATCCTTGAGTTTCAGCCCAAGACTACACACCCATGTGGGATGAGAAATGAGGAAGGGCATTCCTCCATTTTCATTTCTGTCTCTCTCAGGCTAGGAGTGAAGGCCAGCTTACACATTAATTGCCCTGGACTTTCAGAGCTGCCCATAGTTTAAAAGTCAGTTTAAATAGGACTCTGTAGTTAAAATTGGATTCTAGCCACACAGTGTCTTTTTCTCCAATGAAAATGGGAAAACAATACTAGCCTGCAAGTAATGTAGAGAATGTGTTCATTATGATGTTTAAATTTTTTTTTCCAAAGAGCTTCCAGATATTGCTGTTATTTCCACTCTGCCCCAGTGGCCAAGGAGGGTGAAGCACACCCTCTGAAGAGGATGGCAAATTTTCTACTGCATAAGGCCCTATAGGGATTGCCAAAGTCCTCAATCTGCTTCCTTAGATTTTATTTACCCACAGGAAGGTTAGTTAAACCTGTGACTTTAGACAAGGTGATTCATGCTCTGGGCTTCAGTTTCTGCATTTTTAAAATGATGGAATTGGACCTATGGTGATTTCAGGCTTTTTCAAAGAGACAATATTGAGAACATATAAGCTTTGAAATAGAAAAATGCATACTTCATTCATGTCCCTGCTACTTGGTGGCATCGTGACCCTGAACAATCCGATTAGTGGCATCAGTTTCCTTATCTTTACATTAGGCCTAAGACCAACTTTATTGAGTGAGAAATCATAAAATACCTAACATAATGCTACAACTCAGCAATTATTGATTTCCTTCTTGCTTTCTTTCCTTCTTTCTTTCCCTCTATGTATAACCATATAGTTGTGTCAGTGGAGTGTTAAACTTGAGAACGGCAATGCCACATCCATGTGCAATGTCTAGAAATTTAGTGTAAAGCAGCTTCCATTTGCTGCTGCAAGTGCAAAGAGTAGTGCATGCTCTAGGTCACAAGGAGATTATCTTTTGGGAGCATATGTCCATGGACCCAGCAGTATAAGCAGGATTTGTGCAATACAGTATATCCCACTTTTAGATGATCTAGATTGTAAGATTAGAATTTGCTATCTTAGTCGCTGGTATTTTATAAATTAGGGGAGATAAGTGTTCACTTTATTGACTAAAGATGAGAATTCAGTGTCTTCCTTAAATCCATTTCAAGAATTTCTATTTCTGGACCTATCCAATTAGGAAATATAGTGTGAGTGCCAGCAAATACGCACACATACACACACACACACACACACACACACACACCATAGTCCCATTATCAATGAAATGTATATTCCTGTTGTTTAAAGTAGATTAGTAATGCCATCAAAACCCAGGGCTTGTTTCTGTGGACTTCAGTAATTCCCCATAGTATGTGCTTTGGCATTTGGCACCCTTGTGGAAACTAGGAGGCATATATGGCCTGCTCAATTACTGACTGTTGGGTAGTATAATTTAAAGGTTAAGATGGTAGCTCTGAAATCAGACTTCCTGAGTTTGAAGTCCTGCTCTGTCGTCTTACTGACTTTCTGATCTTACTCAAGTTAATTAACTTTGCATCAGTCCCTCCACCTCTGAAAAATAGATAGTAATAGTATCTGCCTCATATAGTTGTAGGAATTAGATGAGATGTTGCATGTGAATCACTGAAAATGGTGCTTGGCATAATGCAAAGCACTCAATAAATGTTTGGTTTTACTAGGATTATCATTAGTATTAGCCACTATTACTATCAGGACCCTTTGGGAAGGAAGTTATAGCTAACTCTGTATTTATTAGACTCCATCCTATACTATAAAATGAAATTGTGGGAAAATACTTTATTTTCTCAATTAAATTTTTAGCAATGAAGTAAAAATTTACTCCCAAATTTTTGTGCATAGCCAAAATGAGACTTGCAGTAGATCTTGCATTGGTTGTACCTCTGTATGAAATACATTCAACATTTATTTAGTGAGCACCCACTGTGTTTCAGGGAGATTTGTATTTTCCTACTTTATCATATAGTTTCACAATGTATGGTTCCATTTCCTGTCACCTTAATTAGTTTAAAAAAAAAACCCTCACCTGAAGATATGTTTATTGTTTATTGATTTTACAAAGAGAGAGAAGGATAAACACATAGATGTGAAAGAGAAACATTGATTGGTTGCCTACCATATGTGCCCCAACTGGGGATCAAACTTGTAACTTAGGTATATGCCCTGACTGGGGATGGAACCTGCAACCTTTTGGTGTACAGGATGATGCTCCAACCAACTGAGCCACCCAGCCAGGGAAAATAATCAGGTTTTTTTAAACACCTTTTTTTTTTTTTTAAGATTTTATTAATTATCATTAGAGAGAGGGGAAGGGAGAGAGACAGAGAGGGAGAGAGACATCAATGTATGGTTGCCTTTCACCTGCCTCCAGCCACAGACCTGGCTGGAAACCTGGCTTGCAACCTGGTTATGTTGCTCTGGCTGGGAATCGAACCAGCAACCTATGGGTCCGCAGGCTGAAATAATCAGTTTTATTTTGAACAATGTAAACATTTGTGTTAGGATTTGAGAGAACTAATAAATATCTTTGTTTCCTATCTGAGGTTAGAACCAATTAAGAGTCAGGGATTGCAATTAAAATACCAATGACAGACTTCACAGAAATAGAAAAAATACTTCAAAAATTTATATGGAGCCAAAAACGTCCACGAATTGCCACCACAATCTTGAGAAAGAAGAACAAGGTAGGAGGAATCACAATACCGGACTTTAAACAATACTACAAGGCTACTGTCATCAAAACAGCATGGTACGGGCATAAGAATAGACCTATAGATCAATGGAACAGAATAGAGAGCCCAGAAATTAACCCAGGACTCTATGGTCAACTAATATTTGGCAAAGGAGGAAGGAACATCCAATGGAGTAAAAACAGTCTCTTCAACAAATGGTGTTGGGAGAACTGGACAGCAACATGCAAAAAGATAAAACTAGACTACCAATTTACACCATACACCAAAATAAACTCAAGATGGATAAAGGATTTAAACATAAGCAGTGCCACCATAAAGGTCCTGGAGAAAAATATAGGCAGTAAACTTTTGGATATCCTACACAAAAATATGTTTACTGATACTTCACCAAGGGCAAAGGAAATCAAAGAATGAATCAACAAATGGGACTATATCAAATTGAAAAGTTTCTGTTCAGCTAAAGAAAATATCAGCAAAATTCAAAGGGAACCAACTGTATGGGAAAACATAATTGCCAATCATACCTCAGACAAGGGTCTGATCTCCAAAATATATAAAGAACTAACACGACTCAACACCAGGGAGACAGACAGCTCAATTAAAAAATGGGCAAAGGATCTGAACAGACAACTCACTGAGGAAGATATACAAAGGGCCCAGAGGCATATGAAAGAATGCTCAACATCGCTAGTCATCAGAGAGATGCAAATTAAAACTGCATTAAGATACCACCTCACACCTGTCAGAATGGCAATCATCAGCAAATCAACAAACAACAAGTGTTGGCGAGGATTCGGGGCAAAGGGAACCCTCATACACTGTTGGTGGGAATATAGGCCACTGATCTCCTTTCCCAAAGAGGAAAGCAGATCATATGTTTGTTCATATGGCTGGAAGAAAACATACAATCCCTGGGAATTATCTCACTTTGTACTTAGGGCAATGAACTTCAAGTGGACCCTTACTGCTGCCAGTTATAGTACATTTCCCTATTCCATTCACTCTCCTATTCTTCCAGATAACTATTTTATGTCCTTTTCTCTCAAACTTCAATATCTTTCCCATCCTCACTCTCTGTTGATGCTCTTGCTTGCTATTTCAGTTATTTCAATAAGAAAACAGAAGCAATCATAATGGATTTTTCATAGGATCATATAATTATATGTACCGATTTACTGACATCTGTGCCCATTATATTCTAAATTCTTTACTGTTACTATGGATGCAGTTCCCTGCTCCTAACAAAGGCTTTTGCCTTGTACTCTAGACCCAATGTTATCTCCCTTATTTAAAAACTACTCTAATAATTCTTCATGCCCTGACATCATCACATTTTCTGTTGTAATTAGAGCTTTCCCATACTCAAATACTTCTCCTATCCTAAAACACAACAAAGTGAAAACCCTGTTACTACTTCCTCCCTCTATGTACTGCTCCCCTCCTGTATACAGCAAAACTCCTTGAAAGAATTATCTATATTCCCTGTCTTGTATTCTACCTTTATGGCTGTTGTTTCTCAAATGCTTTTGCTATTTCTGTTATTTTCCTGACCCCTAAACAGTGGAGCTTCATAGGGATCTTTCTTGAAACCTCTTCTCTTTTGTAACAGTTACATTTATATCAGCCCAGACCGCTCAATAGAGCTTCACATTCATATATCCAACCACTTACCGAATATGTCTACTTGGGTGTCTAATTGATACCAGTTGATAAAATTATACAGGTTTGAGTTGCAAAATTCTACAACAAATTATCTGTATACTGTATTGTATGTTTACCACCTAAAGTCAAGTCTCCAGCCATCATCATTTATTCCACCTATACCTTCCTCCACCTCCCCTTACCCCACCTCCACCACCCAACCAGCACCACATTGTTGTCTGTGCCCATGAGTTCTTTATCTCTCCTTCTCCCTCTCTTTTGCTCATTCTCTGCAACCTCCTGGTCCCTCCCTCTGACAGAGGTGAGCCTCCTCTCTTTGAATCTGTGTCTATTTTGCTTGTTAGTTCAGTTTGTTCATTAAATTACACATGTGAGTGAAATCATATGGTATTTGTCTTTCTCTGACTTAGCATCTTCTTCTCCAGGTCTATCCATACTATTGCAAAGGGTAAAATTTCCTTCTTTTTTTATGACTGAGTAGTATACCATTGGGTAAATGTCTCATAATTATTTTATCCACTCATCTACTGATGGACCCTTGGGCTGCTTCGATAGCTTGGTGATTGTAAATAAGGCTGCAATGAACATAGGGATGCTTATATATTTTTGAAATGATGTTTTGGGTTCCTTCGGATATATTCCCAGAAGTGGGATTGCTAGGTCAAAAGATATATCCATTTTTAATTTTTTGAGGTATCTCTGTACTGCTTTCCACAGTAGCTGTACCAATCTGCTCTCCCATAAACAGTATAAAAGGGCTCCTATTTCTTAAAATCCTCACCAGTACTTGTTGTTTGTTGATTTATTGTTGCTAGCCATTCCGACAGGTGTGAGATGATATCTCATTGGGGTTTTAATTTGCACTTCTCTGATAATTAGTGATACTGAGCATTTTCTCATATGTCTGTTGGCCATCTGTATGTCCTCTTTGGAGAGATATCTATTCAGGTCCTTTGCTGATTTTTTTAATTGGGTTGTTTGTTTTATTTTTTAGTGTTAAGTTCTGTAAGTACTTTATAAATTTTAGATGTTAAATCCTTATCAGATGTACCAGAAAATATACTATCCCATTAAGTGGGTTGCCTTTTCACTTTGTTGATGGCTTCCTATGCTGTGTAAAAATTTTCAGTCTGATGTTGTCCCTTTTGTTTATTTTTTTTTTATTTCTCTCCCTGGGGAGATATATCTGATAAAATATTGTTGTGAACAATATCTAAGATTTTGTTGTCTATGTTTTCTTCCATGATTTTTTATGGTTTTGGATCTAACACTTAAGTGGCCAATCCATTTTGAATTTATTCTTGTATGTGGTGTAAGAAGGTGGTCTAGTTTTATTTTTCTGCATATATCTATCCAATTTTTCCAGTACCATTTATTGAATAAAGTATCTTTAGCCCATTGTACATGTTTGCTTCCTCTGTTGAATTTTTTTTTTTTAAATTTTATTTATTTATTTATTTTATTTAAGATTTTATTTCATTATTCCTAGAAAGAGGGGAAGGGAGAGAAGCAGAGAGGGAGAGAGACATCAATGTATGGTTGCCTTTCATCTGCCTCCAGCCACAGACCTGACTGGAGACCTGGTTTGCAACCTGGTTATGTGCCCTGGCTGGGGAATCGAACCTGCGACCTTTGGGTTCGCAGGCCGGCGCCTTACCCACTGTGCTACCAGCCAGGGCTCTCTGTTGAATATTAATTGACTATAAAGATGTGAGTTTATTTTTGGGCACATACCTTGTTCATGGATAGGAAGAATTAACATCATTAAAATGTCCATACTACCCCAAACAATCCATAGATATATTAAACACAGTTCCTATTAAGATTCCAATTATGTATTTCATAGAACTAGAACAAATATTTCAAAATTTTTAATATGGAATCACAAAAGGTCATGAATAGTAACAGATATCCTGAGAAAGAATAACAAAGTTGGAGGAACCATACTACCTAATATAAAACTATATTATAAGACCATAGTAATGAAAACAGCATGGGGCTGACAAAAACAGATACATAGATCAATTTGATATTTAATAAAAATTAACTGAGCCCTGGTGGGTGGTTTAGTGGATCAGCACCAGTCTGCGAACCCAAAGATAGCTTGGTTTGATTCCCTAGCCAGGGCACATAACCAGGTTGCAAGCCAGGTCTCCATCCAGGTCCTTAGCTGGAGGCAGGTGAAAGGCAACTATACATTGATGCTTCTATCCCCTTCTTCCTTCCTCCCTGCCCTTCTCTCTGAAAATAAACAATACAATTTTAAAAAGAAAAAAGAAAAAACATTAATTGGTACATCAAGTACATTCTTAAGTGAAATTGACTTTCTTTCCCTTCAAGTGCATGGTGGTAAAAAAAAAAAAATACAGTGATGAGCTAGTATAGTTTGGTGCTACTTCTTTGATTTGTGCTAAGGCAGCAGCAATTTTACCCACCATTTCTTGTTTTTTAAATCCTCACCCCAGGATATGTTTATTAATTTTAAAGAGAGAAGGGGAGAGAGAGAGAGAGAGAGAGAGAGAGAGAGAGACATCTACATCAATATGACAAATATCAATCAGTTGTCTCCCATACCTGCCTCCCTGACTGGGGATCAAACCCACAACCTTTTGGTGTTTGGGATGATACTCCAACCAACCAAAAAACCCAGTCAGAGCTACCCACTATTGCTTTTGAACTATCAGAACAAATATAAACAGAATGAAAAAGGAAAATGATTTTTACTCTTCTTATGAGAATAGTCTTAACCTCATGGACCTTTGAAAATGCCTTGAGAATTATCAGAAATCTGTAGATCACATTTTGAGTACCACAACTCTAGCATTACTGTTAAAATATAATAAAATGTGTATCACTAACAAACTGATAAAGGTAAAAAAATAATTTAAAAACCATTTCTTAAAGCAAGGTAGAAAAATGAATATACATAGGGAGAACACATAGTACAATGGTAGATTTAATCCCTTAAAACAAGTTCTTTCCTTGGTGTCTCAAAGAAGTAGAAACCAAGAGGTACTTAAAATTTATCTTCCAATGTTTCCAGATAGACTTGTATCTAGGGGGAGTGCAGTTTAACCTTAATTTGGTACTTCTGCTTCAAATGAGCAGAATAAATGGTAGGAAGTACGATCACTATTTAAAAATCATCTGAGCAACAAGTTTGGAGAGGAATATAATGGAAAGTAGCCCCTACTTTGGTAAATGAAGGCACCATTTCATACCAATTTACTTAAGAACATTGATTCAACCTTGCAGATGAAGATTTAAGATGCACACAGAGTAGGTCAAAGAAAGGAAAATCATTTGAGTACATAGTGTCTCAAGCTTCAGAAGAATTTTGTGATTGGCATATTCATTTGCTTTCTACTTAAAAGAAAAACAAGGACAAGCAGTATGAGGTAAAGAAGTATCCTCTAAATTCTCCTCTCCCAAAGACAAACTGTCTACTTCATTGGACTGTGCATTGCTAGGAATTCATCAGTAGTATCTTCACCAGTCATATCCTTTGCACAGGTGTGCTTATCTCATTGATTGGTTGTCCACCAAATCTGAATCTAATCTATCTTATTGACAGGCCTTGTCTCTTACAATATGCCTTAATTAGTTTTCTGAGAAGTGTTTGTCATTTATTTTTGAGCTGATTCACAGATCTGTCATAGAATTAAATATAAAAGAGTTGGAAGTGACCTTTGCAGTATTTTCTTCTAACCTTTTACCTGATAGACCAATCTCCTCTACAGTAGTCACACCTAGGGATCATTCAGCAGGTCTTTAAGTACTTCTAATAACAGGGCACTAACTTGTGAAACAGGCCACTTTTATTTTATCTTATTTTATTTTATTTACTTATTTTTCCAACAAATATTTATTGAGGACCTGCTGTCATCCTGTATTGGTTAAGGAGCTAGAGATAGAATGGTGAAAAAAACAAAAATATTCCATGATTTCATAAAGTTTAAACACAGGCAAATTAAATTTCCAATCCATTACCCTCAAGAAATATATGTACTCAGGGTAGACTCTAGATATCTGATTTATGTTTTATGAGTTTTGGGGTTGTTTTAAAAAATGGAACGATGCTTTATTACTATTACAGTTATTAAGCTACATTTCTCCAGTTAATATAATATGTTCTAACCTTCTAGATAAAGGTGCCCTAATATAATTAATTGTCCTCATATTCAACTAGAGACACTAAAAAGAATGAGAAATAAGGAAGAAAACCCCATCTCTATGTAATAAGGGAGTTATGTTCCTCAATTGCATTTAATCTGTAACACATGAGCTATTATTTATGCGGTAAAATAGGCTGTAATGTTAAAAACAAAGATGTGCAGAAAAGGTTTCTCATACAAATAAGGGTTTTATTCTTCTCATATGACATAAAGTCAAGGGATGCTATGTGAGCTTCACAATAATATCAGGCACCAGGCAATATCTTCACTTCTTTTTACATATTCCTAGCATGTGTAAACTTAATCAAATGGAAGCCCTGATTATAATTTCTGTACTTGATGTAATATCTTCATTAAAGCAGATCAACCTAGTATTCAGCACTTAGTATACAACTATTGATTTGGAAGGATGCTTTCATCTTGATGCTTATTAGAGGGATGATTGAAACCAATTTATATTTACTTGGATAAGATAGTGTTTTCAAACACTCTCTTACCTCAGCATATGTCATATTTATTGACACAATATAGTCCATTAAGAACCTTGAATATCTATCTCAAAATTCCTGAGAACTTATTCCTGTCCACATCTTAGTAATTAGACCTCTGAGCTGGAGTAACAATATGCCTAAGAAAAATGATTAAGACACTTGGATGACAAATGGTGGGAGTTAAACTTTATAAAGATTCATTATCCTGTCATATTGAAGTTATATGACAGTCTGGAACCTGCTGGGATGTTTTTCCCAAATAAAGGACAAATTGTTGGACCTTGTACCTCCTACCACCGAGAGAGAAGGACATCAATTAAGTTGGCCTCAATTAGAGAGCAACAGTACAGACCTCTGTGCCTCTAGAGCAACACTATGCCATTCATAGTTGAGAAGTGCTATGTTCAAAAATAATTTCTAATATGCTACTGGACCCTAATTGAGACTGGGCACAAGATATCAAGTGATTTTGTAAACTAGATATGCATCTAATTATCTAGATTCAGTATGTTATCAGATCGAACATGTCATAAGTATGAGAAGTCATAGCAGCTGGACTTTTAATCCCCTGTAAAAATCAAGTAATACATTTGAATTGGACTCAAGCAGGTCCAGAAGATATGAATCAACTACATGATTAGGTATCCAAAATAAATGCCCATGTCACATAATTTTGTTGTATAATTGCTTCTTAATCAACTCACCCCAAGCAATGATAACCATAAATTTTAAGATAAAGAGTTTAGAGCTACCAATCAGAAGTAGATTTTTAACTTTGTGCTTTTCATTGGAACATCATATCTAAGGTGAATCCATTTCCATTCATAAACATCTTATCCTTTTAAATGTTTTCTTTTACTAATACAGCAACAAAATATAAATTTTAAAAATTGTTGACTCCAAAGATGGGTCATTTGTAAATTTATTATAATAATTATCCACACATTGTGACAAGTGCTCTTATTCTAAGTAAATCAGTATCTGTAGAAACCAGTTTATCTATAGTTGGAAGCAAATTCTCTTTTAATAATAAGATAAATGCATATTATTCTATTGGAAGTTACAAATGAGAGTTGTTTCATTTTTAAGTTGTAATTGAAAGACCTTGTTGACCTAATAACAACTAAAATAACCTCTACTTCTAAATTAAGAACTTGCAAAGAAGATATAGATCCTAGAATTCAATTTCAATATATAATTTCAAATAATATTCACTCTTACATTTATTTCCTGATGATTTGATAGGATTTTTAAGTAAAATTAATATTATACAAAAATGATAAATGAATAAAAATTCTATGTGCATCATTCTCTTATAAGGATCAGTAGAAGTAAGAAATTATTTGAAAAAACAATAGGGTATTTTTCTAAAATTATATTCTTGATGCCAAACAAATGGCATAGTCCCTTGACATTGATGACACCTTCTCCAATGAAGAAAATACCAGAAAAATAATGAAGCCCCATTTGACCACAAATTCTATGATCAGTCCATATATAATCCAAAACTAAATATCAAAATTAATTTATGTTTGTCTAAGTTGGATATGAGGTCTGTCCCAAAAGTATCGAGCAAATATAAATGTAATTAAAATGGTTTGTGCAGCTGATACTTTTGGGACAGACCTTGTAAAATAACATATTTAAAACAAAGATATACAACAATGTATTAATATTGTGGCATTTTGAATATTCCATATGATTGGTGATTGGATGAATTATGAAACTGTGACCTATTGAAATTATATTAAATACTGTAGTTGAAATTGTCCAATAAATATAAGGAATGTGCTATTGCTTGAAGATCATTGTGCAAGGAAATAACTATCGTGTGTTTTATTCTAAAATCTAGTATGATTGACTTACACATTTTCAAATATTTTTGTGGCTCTCTGGATATATTTAATTTTTCCAATATTCCTCATCAGTGAAGAACGAATCATCTCAAAATTAAATTTTTATTAAAAGTATTTAAGGATGCAATATTGAAGCTCGAAGAAAGATTGTAAAATCTATTTGACACTTCTATTAAAAATAAGATATTGGAGCAAATAAGCTTTTGAATCTACATATGATATGCCATTCTATAAAAGCAAGACATGTGGCTATTTTTAAACAAAATTTTATACAATAAAGAATTTGATTTTTCAGTAGCTTTAACTAAAACTTTAAATATTTTTGATTTTTTAAATTTTAATTTAATAATTTGAAATATCTATTCTCATTCAGTAGGTTGTGTTTTCATTTTATTGATGGGTAGCTTAGCTGTGCAAAACTTTTTAGTTTTATGTAGTCCCATTTGCATATTTTTGTTTTGTTTCCCTCACCTGAGGAGATATATCAGAAACAAATATTGCTAAGGGAAATGTCAGAGATTTGACTCTCTAGGTTTTCATCCAGGAGTTTTATGGTTTTGAGTTTAATGTTTAAGATTTTAATCCATTTTTACTTTATTCTTATATATGGCACAAGAAAGTAGTCTAGTTTCATTTTCTGGCATGTATCTGTCCAGTTTTTCCCAGCAACATTTGTTGAATAGACTCTCTTTACCCCATTGTTTCCACTTCTGGAAGAATATATGCATCCCTATGTTCATGCAGTAATATTTACAATAGCTAAGATATGAAAGCAACCTGATTGCCCATCAATAGATGAGTGGGGGGAAAAGCTGTGGTACACATACACAATGGAACACTACTCAATCATAAAAGAAATAAACTCTCAACTATGCAACAACATGGATGGACCTAGAGGTTATTATGTTACATGAAATAAGTCTGAATAAGAAAGACGAATATCATATGACTTTACTTATATATGAAATCTAAAGAAAAAATAAAATAGAAACACACTCATAGATATAGATAACAGACTGATGGTTGCCAGATGGGAGGGGGTTGGGGAGCTGGGTGAAAAAGGTGAAGGAATTAAGAAGTACAAATTGTTAGTTATAGAATAGCCATAGAGATGTACATAACAGCATAGGGAATATAATCAATAATATCCTTCTAACTATGTATGAGGCCAGTGGATACTTGAAATATTGGGGGGAACACTATGTAAAGTACATGATTTTCTAACCGCTGTGCTGTACATCTGAAACTAATACAGAATAATATTACTGTAAACTGTAATTGGAAAATTAAAATTCAATTCAAATAAAATAAAAACAATTAATTTATCTCCTGGTTACCAAAATATAAAAAAAAGAGAGAAGATGACCTTCAGTTTTTTACTCTTCAGAGTTACATTGTTCATCCAGGATTGATCTGATAACTGCACCACACCACAGATACAGTTACAGGAACTTCCCAGAACTTTCTGCTACAGACTGATTTATAGAAGATAACATTGGTCAGGTGGGGCTGGTTTTAGAGGGGATGTTTCTTGGTAAAAGTGGCCAAGAGGACAAAGTCTACATATATTTTCTGTATACTATAGTCTCTCTCTCTCTCTCTCTCTCTCTCCTTATGTATACATAAAATAGGGAAGCTGAAACTATAGTAGTTCAATTCAGCAGAACTTACTTTCTGAGATGAAGAAAATAAAAATGTTATATATCTATGCTGTCCAATATAATACCCGCTAGCCACATGGGGCTATTGAGTACTTGTTGCTACTGCAACCAAGGATCTGAAGTTTTAATTTTATTTCATATTAATTTAAATTTAAAATAACCACCTGTGGCTAATGGTTATCATATTAGACAATACAGCTCTATAGAGTCATATTTGTTATCTTGAGTCCTCCCCATTTCAGTCACTTTTATCACCTTTTCCTAAGAGGACCCTGATGATATCTCTGGGATCACTAAAATTCTGATAAACTGAGTTAGAAAATCATCAATGTATACAAATACATAGTGCTGTGTAACTATTTTGATGATTACATTGCTTATCCTATCTTTGTAAAATGGTAAATGCCCCCTTAATCACCACTTCCCCCTTAAGATCACTCACTAATTCATGTTTATCCATTCTGACCCTTCCTCTGATAAATCTCCTAAAGATGGTAGAACATTTCCTGTGGCCAAGGCATTCAAGCAGCTATCAATTCTGTTTATGTTGGCCTCAGATCTCTCCAACAGGTAAGCATTAGCGATGTTTTTGTAAGAGGACCTCTGGAGACCTTGACCCAGGTGTGTATTTCTTGAAGAAGTTGTATAATCAACCACTCTGTATATGAATAAAAGTTGTTGGTTCTAAAGATTGGAGGAACCATTTCCAGGAGGCTCAGCACTGGTGACCATGAAATTAGATGATAACAGCCTGGAAACTTCCAGATAATGTGCAAGTCCAGCCAGTGCCAGATGTGGTAGACTCCATGTTTGGGAACCCCACAGCTGCTTTTATTCTGCAGAACATGCTTTCCTTTCAATTTAGGAGACCACCAGCTGTCTTATATGCCTCATCTCAAGTTACTACTGCAAAATTCACTTCAGCTCTTGGAAACTGATCCCTGACCTAGCACTTCCATAGCAAATTCCTGAGGAGATGATCTCAATTACAAACTGTCTCAGTTAGAGTGGACTTACTGAACTTAGAACAAAACTGTAATTGCTTCTATTATATCTGGAAGTGGTGTAATTTGAGGAGGGATTTTTCATAGTGTGATTTCTGGGACTCTGGTTCACAGGGTGAAATTGGAAGCATAGCCACTTACCCAGGGTTATTTGGAGGGCAGCATCTGCAGGCACTAAGTGGCAGGTGGGATCTCAGTGACAGCTGCCTCTAAATATACAGTGTCCACAAAACTATATGCATGCTATTTAGAAATTAATTGAATGCTCCTCTTTGTTCCTCATAAAAAATTAAAATTTTCCTCATGTTTTCCTGGACATCTTCCATGTTAATAATTAGAAATAAGCCCTGAGTGGTGTGGCTCAGTGGTTTGAGCATCAACCTGAGAACCAAAGGGCCACTGGTTCAATTCCCCATCAGGGCACCTGCCTGGGTTTCAGGCCAGGTCCCCAGCTTGGGTGTGTGTGAGAGGCAACTAGTCAATGTTTCTCACACATCCTTGTCTCTCTCCCTCTTTCTCCTTCCCTTCCTATCTCTCTAAAAATAAATAAATAAATGGGAATCATTAACCAGTCTTTCCAAAATGTTCTTAGATCTTCAGTTATCGTTAGGGTACAAACTTCATACATAGAGATATTGTATATGGCTACTCTATATAGAGTTAAGTTTGAGGAGCCTTGACTGCAAAGATTTTGCTTATGAGAGAGCTGGTTTAGTGATGAAATTGAGGGGCTTTTGTGAGTAGAATAAAAGTCTTGAGTATATTTGGTAGGGTAATAAAATGGTTTTATTTTTAGATTTAAAGGAAGAAGATAGCTCCTGTGTATGAGATGTAGTTTGTGCTTAGCTCAGCAGGACATATGTTAAAATTGGGACACTATAGAGAAGATTGGCATGTCCATTTACCTATTGTACAATGTGATTTGAGGACCAGGTGCTACCATGGTTTGGCTTCAGGCTAACATATAGAATATAACATAATTTTTATATACGAGACTGTAACATATCCTCATTTGACATGTAGAAAGGTATGAGGTACATTTCTATATACAACATGGCAACAGATAAGCATGATCTGACAAGCACTCTCTATGTGCTCTGGTTTCATTAGCTACCCACATATGGTCTGGTTTGAGGGATGGTCTCTTCTGTTGGTATGAATCTAGGGAGAGCTGGCTCACTAGTGGGACTAGAAGCAGGGAGGATCCTCTATACCAAATGACTATACAATGTTCACAGATGAGACATAACTCCTGTGTTTAGAGACATAGGACAAAACATGTGTGTAATAAAACCAGAAGGCAAGAACATTTAGTTGACATTAGACAGGTACAGATGAGAGTTTGGGAGTATTCGTAAGGTAATAGTTACCACAGTTACCCCCTTAGTTTAACATGGAAGCTTTTATGTATTTGGTAGGGTAAACTGAAACACAGTGACTTAGGCAATATTTGGGGACTCACCTGTCTACAATGACAATTAAAGGCATGCCTGATATGAGTTCAGTGAAAAAAGGCAGGAGCAGACTGTCAGTATGAAGCCAGTCCCAGAAGGGCAGCAGAGTCTAGCAAAAGCATTACATAGGCATGGAGAAACCACTACTTATTAGTCTATTTATTTAATTTCTCAGCTGTGTTGAGATATAATTGGCTTATGACATTGCATGGGTTTAAGGTGTACAATATGATGATTTGATGCACTTACTATATATTGCAATATGATCATCACTGGACTGTTCGGGAACACGTCCATCATGTCATATAATCACCATTATTTTGTGGTCAGAACATTTAAAATTTAGCTTCTTAGCAACCTTCAAAAGTATAGTACAGTATACTTGACTACAATATAAACACATTGCTGTGCATTAGATCCCCAGAACTTAGTCATTTTCCGACTGCAATTTTGTATACTTTGACCAACATCTCCTCATTTTACCCACCCTACAGCCCATGGCAGGCACCATTACTCTCTGTTTCTACAAGTCCAGTATTTTTAAAAACTATTTTATTTATTATTTTTAGAGAGAGGGGAAGGGAGAGAGGCAGAGAGGGAGAGAGACATCAATGTATGGTTGCCTTTCAACTGCCTCCAGCTAAGGACCTGGCTGGAGACCTTGCTTGCAACCTGGTTATGTCTCCTGGCTGGGGAATCGAACCAGTGACCTTTGGGTTTGCAGGCTGGTGCCTTATCCTTTGAGCCACCAGCCAGGGCATTTCTTTTAAAGATCGTACATGTAAGAGAGGTCATACAGTATTTGTCTTTCTCTGACTCATTTCCTTTAACAAAATGTTCTAAAGATTCATTGTTGTCAGCACTTGTCTCTTGTCTTTTTTACCATTTTTATTGTTGTTCTTTTAAAGTTGTCACAATTTTTCCACCATTGCTGTCCCCTGCCTTGTCCCCTCTCCCACAGTCAGTCCCCACACATTGTCCATGTCCATGGGTCATTTATACATATTCCTTGATTAGGCTCTTCCCCTTCTTTACCCCCTTATCTCTGTACCCCCTCCCCATCACTATCAATGATGCAGCTAGTTTTTTTTTGTTTTTTTTTGAGTACCAACTTGGTGCTGTCATTTTATTTAATCTGCTATGAATTTGCATTTACTTTACTTGTCCTTTCTATTTTCAGCTCAGTACACTTCCAGCAATTCAACCAGCTACCTTTTCTAATTCTCCATATCTAGGCTATTAAAATCTACTTAAGAAAATTTCAAAAACCTATGGAATAGTCTTCAACCTCAACTGAGCTTTTTATATTTTTTGTACATTTTTATCTATATCCTTCAGCCAGTGGGTCCCAAAAAGTGATCCCCTGGACCAGCAGCCATTGGTAATACCTGGAAACTTGCTAGAAATGTCAGTTCTTGGGCCCCAACTCAGGCCTGCTGAATCAAAAACTCTGAGGGTGAGGTCCCACATTCTGTGTTTTAACATGCCCTCCAGGTGATTATGATGCAAACTAAAGCTTGAGAATCCCTGTGAGCCTAGGCTAATCAACTTTCTTCCACCTTTTCCTCAAAACTTATTTCAAACTTTTGTCAGTTTTCTCAAACTCTTCCTTCACCCTTAAAACTCCATCTTTATTTTCATATAAAACAGAGACCTTCATGCAGATATTCCCACATTTTTAATCTCTATAACCATTAAGTTTCTGTATCAAAACTATATTTTTCTGCTCCCAACTTTCGTCAGTGAAAGAGAACACCTTTGATCGAGCCCCACCAGCTCACTCTGTACACATATAAACTCTGAATACCAACTCCTCTTCCCTCTTTAGTAACCTTCTTTTACCAATTAACCAAATTCTAATAAGCTTTGTATCTATCAATTGACTTTTACTCCTCAGACCATAAATATTCTCTATTCTCCCCTACCTTTAAAAATTCTCCTATATTCCCCAGTAGCAAAATCCTATACCATATATTCCTCCCTTTTATAGCCAAAAGAAATGCATTAGTTGTTTTCATTTCCTCGCTGCATTTCATTCAAATTTCACAGCAATCTGACATTTTACCTCTACTTTTAGTTGAATCTGCCTTTCCAAATCAACAATGATAAGAATGCCAAGGAGGTAGTTGCAAATTTTAAGGAGTCAGGAAAATCTTCACTGAAAAGGTCAAAACTTTCCTCCTATGTCTCTTTCTGAAGCAGTTCCTCTGGATGTCCCTTAAATGCTGATGTTTGCCAAGACTCTGTGGTTTCTCTCTTCTCTGCTTTTTCATACCTACTCATTCCTTTGAAATGTTATCAGTAGCTTAGACCTCTTTCCAGAACTCCAGGAAAACATGTTGACTCACTAAAAAAAAAACATTGGAATGCCTTTTCCCTGACATCAATAACCTTAGCCCGGAAACATGAGAGTCATTTTTGATACTCTCCCCTTCTTTATACCAATCATTATTTTAGAGACAAAATTTTATGCAATAGAGTTTGAAAAGACATGAAAAAATTCACTAAGGGGACTCAGATAAAGATTTTGAAGATTTGGTCAAGAAAGATAACATTCACTCAAGAAAAGACTGGGTTAGTGTTGTTGAGTAAGAGAAATGGGATAAAGCAGGAAGGAAAAGATCCAGTTTCAGGTACCATGTGGATGGAGCACGTCAGAAGTCATTGGGAGCTAGTTGGCCAACACAAAAATGAAAAAGATTAACTATGTTACATAATGTAAATGAGATCACCTGAAAAGGAAGAAAGGGATCGCAATCTTAGCCATGATTCACAGAGAGAACAGAAACGCTAAGCTCGTAAATGTGTAGAGGGACTGGGAGCAAAAATGGCCAGATGGGTTACTAAAGTACATCATAGAAAAGAAGGCAAATAAATGGCAGAAGGAAGAGAATAACAATTTTAATTTATCCTTTTAATGAAATATTGATATGATAGAAGTTTAATATTTATAAAAATTATGTTTG
Source organism: Noctilio leporinus (assembly GCA_004026585.1). Classification (NCBI taxonomy): domain Eukaryota; kingdom Metazoa; phylum Chordata; class Mammalia; order Chiroptera; family Noctilionidae; genus Noctilio; species Noctilio leporinus. The sequence goes on along the minus strand of PVIW01002734.1, from coordinate 32,652 downwards.
AGACATATTCATTCACATTCATATGTAAAATATTTTAAGAAATTGTAAGTATAAATAAGAAAAATTTATGCAGTAGTACTTTTCAATAAGTAAGTATTTTTATTACAGAAGATAATTTGTATCATGAGAAGAAATCACTTTAACATGGGATCTGGACTTCTGGTCAAGATGGTGGTGTAAGCAGACATGGCTTACCTCATTCACAATCACATCAGACTTACAAGTAAAATATAGAACAACCATCACTCAGAACCATCAGAAATCAAGTTGAATGGAAGTATGACAACTACAGAATTAAACAAACCACATCCATCCAGATTGGTAGGAGGGGCCTAGATGCAGAATGGGCTGGCCCCACACCCATGTGAGAGGGATATCTTGATATTGAGCAGTCCAGCCCCACTCCAGGCTCCCCAGCCCAGGATTCCAGTGTCAGGTGAATAAGTCCTCACAATGTCTGGCTGCAAAAAACCACAGGGGATTGAGTTGATGGAAGAAACTTCTGGAGCTCCAAGCAGTTCCTCTTCCAGAATGCACAAATGGACTCCTCTACTCAGATTTACTCCCTCTGAGCTCCAGCATCTGGGTAGCAGCTGGAAAGGTACCAATGGCACCAATGGCATATCCGGAAAAAACTGAAGTCTCTGGCATCAAGGCCATCAGAGGCCATTGTCTCTGAGCTAAATCCTATCCCCACAAAGCCAGTAAGCTGGTGCCATATCTGAGACTCCATCAACCTGGCTAACACAGCTTGACCTGCCTTGGAGATCCCCAGAAATTCTGCCTCACCCAACTTATGGGCCCACCCAAGCTGCTTTTCTATATGAGTGGCTGGTCTTGGATCAAGCTGTACAACTTCCTAAATCCTCTCAAATAAGCAACAGCTGGCCTCAGTGAGCTCCAGGCCCCACACTAGCACAAGCCAGCCTAGACTCACAGCTTGGCTTTGCCTGGGAGTCTCCAAGCCCAGCAAAAGCAGTCGCCATCTCAGATAGCTTTATAGGTCAGGCAGAGTGGCCCTGGGCAAAACATAGGCAGGGTCTGACATAGCCCTGCACCACCTGGGAAACTCCAGAGCCTGTGCACCCAGTGAGTAGCTACAGACTATGTCAGAGTGTGATTACCCTGTCCCTACACAGTTGATCCTTCCTAGAGGGCAAAGGTTGGTGGTCAGTGGTCACATCCAATCCTTGCAGCTGACTGGCCTGGTCAAATCCCTCATATTGATCTTCCAACAGCAACCAAACTCAACTATAAGAGGAAGGTGTACTTAGTCCATACAGAGATCTCTCCTGGAATACTCAGGTTGGGTGATAAGGGGAGGCTGTGCCACTGGATCCTACAGGACACCTGCTACATTAGGCCACACTACTAAGACATGGAGTCAAATCAGCTCTACCTAATTCATAGAAATGAACACAAGGAAGCTGCCAAAACAAGGAGACAAAAGAAGTGTCCCAGATGAAAGGACAGATCAGAAGTCCAGAAAAAGAACTAAAAGAACTGGATATAAGCAATCTATCAGATGCAGAGTTCTAAACACTGGTTATAAGGATATTCAAGGAACTTAGTGAGGGCCTCAGCAGCATAAAAAAAGATCCTGTCAGAAATGCAATATACACTAATTGACATAAAGAATAATTTACAGAGTGGATGAAGCTGAGATTCAAATAAATGATTTGGAACATAAGGAAGCAAAAAACAACCAATCAGACAAGAAGAAGAAGAATGAATGAATTTAAAATATGAGAATAGTATATGTAGCCTCTGGGATAACTTTATGCAATCCAATATTCACATCATAGGGGTGCCAGAAGGTGAAGAGAAAGAGCAAGAAATTAGAAATCTATTTGAAAAAATAATGAGGACAGGGCAATGGAGAGCAGTGGGAGGGGGGATTGGGACAACTATAATAGAACAATAATAAAAAATAATAAATTAAAAAATAATGAAAGAAAACTTCTTTAGTTTGGTGAAGGAAATAGACATAGAAGTCCTGGAAGCACAGAAAGTCACACACAGGATGGATGCAAAGAGGCCTACTCCAAGACACATCATAATTAAAATGCCACTGGTCAAAGATAGAGTAGTAAAAGAAAAGAAGTTAGTTATCTACAGGGGGATTCCCATGACTGTCAACTGATTTCTCAAAAGAAACTTGCAGGCAAGAAGGAATTGGCAAGTAATATTCAAAGTCATGAAAAGCAGGGACCTACAGTCAAGATTGCTCTACCGAGCAAAGCTATCATTTAGAATCAAGGAGAAGATAAAGAGCCTCCCATGTTAAATGATAATATCTTAGATGTATTATAGTAAATTAAGCATTTCTATTTCTTTTTTTCTTTAAAACTTCTTTTACTCTGGAATGTTATTTTTTTGTGTGTGAAATATACCACAGAAATGGGGTATTGTAAAACTCACTTTTGTGAAAGCTGTCCTAGAGAAAGTGCCAAACCCATAGTATAAAATGAATTTGGTTTCTGAGATCCCACACATTCTTTTTTTTTTTTTAAGATTTTATTTATTATTATTTTTAGAGAGAGGGGTAGGGAGAGAGGCAGAGAGAGGGAGAAAGAGAGAGACATCAATGTATGGTTGCCTTTCACCTGCCTCCAGCTACAGACCTGGCTGGAGACCAGGCTTGCAACCTGGTTATGTGCCCTGGCTGGGGAATTGAACCAGCGACCTTTGAGTTTGCAGGCCGGTGACTTATCCACTGTGCCGCCAGCCAGGGCTCCACACATTCTATAAATACAACTCAACTTTTTTTTTTTTTAATTTTATTGTTGTTGTATTACATCCATCCCCTTTTTGCTCCCCTCCGTCCCCCCACCCACTCAACTTTATTATAAGCTACTGGAACTACAACCTATTCTTTTGGTTTTTCATCTTAAATAATAGATTATTTTTTTATTTAGGCTGTGCACAGGTCTTATTTCTTTCAATACCCTCTGTTTTTCCTCTACATGTGTTTTACAAGTTGAAGCCTTCAGAAGTAATGGAACCTGCAGTGCTCAGCTGGCCCCACAGAGTAGAAATTATGATATCTACTAATCTGAGGTAAAAAAATACTCCTAGGATTTAATTAATTTTGTAGAATAATATTTTAAGTAATTCTTTTTTGAACTCGTGGTTGACTTCCTATGAGGTCCTAAACTAACCACTGTACTATTTAAGAGTCTTTTGAGGTAGAGATTAGGCATATTCACATTTGAATAATGAAGTTTAATATAGCATGAATACATTTTCCCAAGCATCCCTAGTTTGGGGGCCTTCATCCCTAGTAAGGGGGGCCTGGGAAGGATAATTATGAGGTGAGATTTTTTTCAGGGACAGTAAATGAAAGAAACTAGACAAAGGTTTCTAATAGAAAAAACTAAGGGAATTAATTAAATTATGTTATAAGGCACTGTCACTAGAGTATAAATATTTTCTAATGTAATAATGCTTGTAAAAATATGTATGTGTGTAAATGTATGTGTGCATGTGTTTGGTAATATTGCAATTGATATTACTTTAAAAGTAATTCTTTAAACAAATGAATTAACATAAGCATTTTGAAATCATGAAAAGAAAAACTTGTATTAATAGGAGTTGAGAGGCTGACAGAAGATAGCAATTAAATGATGAATTGTCTGGATGTGAAAAAAAAGGAAAGAAGTACACATTGTTGGTTACAGAATAGACAGGGGGAAGTTAAAAATAATATAGTAAGTGGAGATGCCAAAGAACTTATATATATGACACATGGACATGAACTAAGGGGAGCATTGCCAGGGGAATAGGGGACACTGGGTGGAAGGGGCACAAAGGTGGAAATTACGACAACTGTAATAGCAAAATCAATAAAATATATAATAAAAGAGCTTCCAAGACAAGAAAAAGCTAAAGGAGTTCACCATCACTAAATCATCATTATATAAAATGTTAAAGGAACTTATTTAAGAAAAAGAAGATGATCAAAACTATGAACAATATTTCCACCAACAGTGCAGCCACTCTGGAAAACAGTATGGAATTTCCTTAAAAAACCTAAAAATGGAACTGCCTTTTGATCCAGCAATTCCACTACTAGGACTATACCTGAAGAACCCTGAAACACCAATTCATAAGGACCTATGTACCCCTATGTTCATAGCAGGGCTATTTACAATAGCCAAGTGCTGAAAACAGCCTAAGTGCCCATCAGTGGATGATTGGATCAAAAAACTTTGGTACATTTACACAGTGGAATACTACACAGCAGAAAGAAAGAAGGAACTCCTACCCTTTGCAATAACATGGATGGAACTGAAAAGTATTATGCTTAGTGAAATAAGCCAGTCAGTGAAAGATGAATACCATATGATCTCACCCATTACAGGACAATAATGAACAAAACAAACAAATAAGCGAAATGAAACCAGATACACGAATACAATGAATAGACCTTCAGTGGGCAGGGGGGAGGGTGGAGGAGGAGACAAAGAAGGGGAGCAGTTTAGTCAAGGAACTAGTATGAAAGAACCATGGACATGGACAAACAAGTGGGATTGACTTTGGGGGAGAGTGGGTGGGTGGGGAAAGGGTCAGAGAGGAGTAAAAAGTGGATGGATGTAATACAACAATAAAGTTAAATTAAAAAAAACTATGAACAATAAATTGGCCATAAATACATATCTATCAACAACTGAATCTAAAAAACAAAAAACAAACAAACCCAAAAAACTTTTGGATTTGAGACTTAAAGTGCCCAAGAACAGAGAATGAATCCTGGATAGTGAGAGAGTTCTGATGGTTGCCAGATGGGAGAGGTTGTGCAAGAATAGGTGAAGAGGTGAAGGGATTTAGTACTACAAATGGGTAGTTACAGAACAGCCATGGGGATGTAAAATACAGTGTAGGAAATGGAGTAGCCAAAGAATTTATCCACATTACCCATGGACATGAACAATGGTGGGGAAATTGCCTGAAAAAGTGTGGGGGGATGCTGCGCAGAGGGGGACAAAGGGGGAAAAATTGGGACCACTGTAATAGTATAATCAATAAAATATAATTAATAAAAAATACAATAGTATCAGATTTTTAAAAAATGGGTTCTAAGTGTGTATTATACGTTAGTTCAAAGAGAGTAGTTACATATAAAATGAGATTTGACAAAGAATTGCCAGATTATAGTTGCATACACTTTATATTGTATATTAATTCTGTTCATATCATGTGACAAACACCAAGAGGAACTTTTCACAATGGGCTGCTACAGTGGTTTTATCCAATACCTCTCCCTCTCTTCCTCTCTGTTTCTATCCCCACCCTGTCTTCTCTCTCTTTCCTTGCACTATTTTGGGTTCACTTGTGGATTTGAGACTTAAAGTGGTTTCCAAACGTGCTTGCATTCTGCAACTAGTCAAGATAAATACTAATGAGTTCTTTGTTCCAGTCTAGCCATGACTTCGTAGGGTTTCTACCAATATGTTAGACTCTACTGTACATCTGTACAACTACTTGAATAAGGCCTTCTCTTTCTTTTATTTTAAAACCTAAGACGGAAGGGAAGGCTGATAAAGTTGTTTAGATTACTGGATCTTGAACAAAGGTTTTTAAACTAAGTTTACATTATGTTACTATTTCTGCTCAATTCAGTAAAGTATATAATTAAATAATCCTATTTCTTTAATAAAATCACGTAAGTGGATGATTGGCTAAAAGTTTGACAGAGAGAGGTATTAGTTTTATGTGTGTATATATGTTGTGATTATGCCAGTTTTTAGAGAAATTAGCTGCCCAATCCATACCTTTTTTTTGGAAATTTAAATTCAAACAACAGTTATAATGTCAAGTAAATGTCTTGAATTACTTTTTATTTTTAATCATTTTCCTGCTGTCATTTTAGACATGTTCTAATAGGTTAAACTATCTATATGTTGATTAGAAAACAAAAACATAAAAAAGCAACAATAACAACAAAAAAAGTCAAGTCAGTGAAAGCTAAACTAGTAAAATTGATATGAAATAAACCAAACATATGAAAGATTTATTGAAACCTTACTTTCTGATCAATTGTTTTACCATCTGTTTTAAATAGAAAAAGACTGAATATGTATAGATCCTTTATTTCCATACAGGTATAAGCAAAATCTGTTTATTGATATGATTTCACAAAGACAGTGGTTACCAGAAATTACAAGGTAGAACTGACAAATTTGGGGATACCTGTTTCCAGAAGCCTCTAAAAAACGTAGGACTGATACAATAATTTCTCTATGATTTAGGTACATAGTAAAACAGATAAACCATTGATGACTTTCAGCCTTAGAATTTTCTTGTTTTGACATAGTATCAAATCCCTATAAATTGTAAACAAATAGTATATTCATACAACAGACTATTAATCAGCCATAAAGTAAAATGAAGTACTGGTACATGCTACAACATAGGTGAGCCTTGAAAACATTATGCTGAGTGAAAGAAGCCAGTCAAGAATGCACTCATAATGTATGATTCCACTTATATGAAATGTTTGTAATTGGCAAATCTATAGAGACACAAAGTGAATTAGTGGCAATTTATAACTGGAGGGGAGATTGCTGATATTAAGGTGATAGTTGACTTGCTCAGGGTCTTTTTTAGGTGATAAAAGTATTCTAAAATTGAAAGTGGGGATAGTTGCACATCTGCAAAAATACTGAAATACAATTGAATGATAAATTTAACAAGATGAATTGTATGGCATATGAATTATTTATTAATAAATATGTTATTTTAAAAATCCCTGCAAGTTGTATATTTGTAACAATGTTTTGTCCAACTGTTTCTTCTAGAACTCTAGTGACTATATGTTCAAATGGAGGCAGAAATGAAAACATAGAAGCTTTGGAGACATTTGTTTCTCATACCAGCTTAGTTAGTTACTAATAAGCTGCACAATTTTTAAAAAGTCTATTTCCTGATATATGAAATGGGAATATCACTTAATTGCTTGTAGGATTGCCCCAATAATGAAATGAGACATTTTCAATAAAAAACTTAGTACAGGGCTTTCCACATTTATAGTCACCCAAGAAATGTTAAATCCCTTTCCACTTTCACCTCCATGTAAAAATTCTCATATACTCAAATTTCATCCATGTGAACATATGCCAAAATGTCATTTCATCCCGTTCTTCCTTGTGAGGTTAAGGTCATCAAACAAAGCAACCTGAAGTACTAGATTTGAAAAATAAAGAAAACTTGGCTGTGTAAGTCATTAAAATTTGTCTGTGTATAAATGGGAAAGACACATAAAAAGATGAAAATTACTCACTGACTTAGGGCTGGAGGACAGCAACAGAGTGCACCTCATTCATAACAGAAGCATTTTACAGTTGGTGACACCCCCACAAATGACTAATCTTCAAGAAGAAATTTGATTCCTTCAACTGCAAGGAAAAGAAGTTTAACACAGGCAGCTGTGGTGATAAATCTTTTATCAGTTGTGGTTATAAGGCTGGAAAATCTTGAGTTAACTGTGCTGGTGAATCACGCATATTTATTTATACTTGTTTAAATATATTTTTCTTTTATATACACAGAGACGACTGTAATAAGGTTACCACTAAACACTGGTATCAGAAAACCACCAAAGAGAATTCATTTTCTAGTATCCATGATAATAATATAGATGCCAGTTCATGGCATGCAGTTTTCCTTTCGCTGTACAAAGATTAAAATAATATTTTTGCTTGTAGTGCTCAAGGCATCGTTTCCTTGATTCCAGCCACAGAATAATAAAATAAGTAGAGAAGTTTTTGACTATATGCACTAACTGTTAAAGTATTTTTATTTACCAAAAATGTCTACTCCTTGAGAGACCCCAAATATTTAACTAGGTTAAAAAGAGTCCACAATTCGAGTGCAACTATGGAAAGTCTTGTGGTGATTTAACAATACAATAAGAGTAATATTTCCACCTTAGGAACATAAAAGAACATGTCCCTACTTTGCAATTGAGTTGCCTGATACAAACAGGAGTTAGGAGTAGGGGAGATAATACCAAGGTTGTAGAAGACTAGTCAATTGTTATATTTACCTAAGTAAAACTAATGTTCACAGTCATCCTAAAGAATTTATTAAGAATTTATTACAATAGTTACTTCAGCCATGGTTCTAAACAAGATCTAATCTTCTAAGGGAGGCAACGCCCCACCCCCACCCCTTGCCTCCAGGTAGTTCTTGGTTAATCGTTTTCTGCTCAGAGACTAAATAATTAGTACTATGAGAAAGTTTTTCTATTTTTGCACTATTTTCCAGATTTATTGATATATAATTGGCATATAACATTGCATAAGTTTAAGGTAGGCAATGTGATGAATTAATACAATATATATTGCAAAATTATTACTATAATAGGGATAGTTAATACTTTAATTGCTTCACATAATTATCATTTTTAATTGATGAGTACATTTAAAATGTAATGTCTTAATAACTTTTAAGAATATAATACAGTACAGTATTGCTAACTACAGTCATAGTGCTGTACATTAGATTCCTAGTACTTATTCATCTTATAGCTGGAAGATGGCTGCCTTTGACTGACACCTCCCCATTTTCCCCATTCTCCAATCCCTCTCAGCCACCATTCTACTCTCTGACTTTGGCTTTTTAAATTCTACATAGAAGTAAGATTATACAGTATTTGTTTTTTTTCTGTCAGATATATTTCATTTAGCATAATGCCCAGAAAATTCAACTATGTTGCAAATGGCAGGATTTCTTTCTTTCTCATGGCTGAATAATATTCCTATTTATCACTTCTTTTTATCTATTAATCTGATGATGGACATTTATTATTTCTGTGTCTTTATTGGTTATTATGAATAATACTGCCTTGAACATGGGAGTGTAGATATGTCTTTAAGATATTGATTTTATTTCTTTAACTTAGGGCCACAATAAAATAATGTTTTGAGTTTGGACATTGGCCAAATATTGAGCCTGCACCTCCTACATAGAAAGCAATAGCCCTAGGCTCATAGCATTCTCAGGAAAACCAAACCACTGTAGCTGACTATAGAATCACATGCTTGGATAGGAGGGTGAAGGGTGACACTTGGATACATGTGGCTATAAGGTGATATACAAAGTAGTAAATATCCTACGAGACAGGAATCTGAGGTGTTACAGGAATTTCCTCCTCCTATTGATCTGGAGCAATGTTCTAATGGATTATTCTAGCCCAGGAAAGAATTCTAGGCCTGAGAAGTATCAGGTATCAATGCAGGACATGCAAGTAGGCTTTTCCAGTCCATCTAGTAGAGACCTGAAGTGAATTCTAAATGTAACTTAAAAGCAGGAACCCCTTTACTAAATGGGAAGAGAAACACTTCCAAAATCCATTTATTTAAAAGGCTAGGAAGGAGACAGAGGGGAGTAAAAAGGGGATGGATGTAATACAACAACAATAAAATAAAATAAAATAAAATAAAATAAAATAAAATAAAATAAAAAGGCCAGGAAAGAAGGTGGAACTACACCCACAAGGAACACTGTATCAAAACTTTGAAAGTTGCAAAGAGAAACTGTCTTAAAGCCCCCACGATTAGATTCCAGAGAAGCAATTAGAAGGCCCTTCACATGAAAGAGTTCAGAAGTCTTTACAAGAACTTGCCCAAGAGAAGGAGTTTATTTCAAGATTACTAAGACTAAAAATGCTTTCCTACTTAACTAATTCTGTGTCTTTTTGGAAACAAAAGATTTCATTGCCTTTCTGGCAACTTTTGCCCATAAGTGACCTGGAAAAGCAAGAAGTAGACCTAATTGATACCAAATAGCAGGATAAAAGACAAGCAAATCTAAAACAATCACCTGATTATTTAAAATATCTGGGTGGTTGATAAAAAATGTATTTAGTTTGATGTCAACATAACTACAATAGGGTAGCATAACTGACTCCTCAGGTCGAACTCTTGTTTCCTTTCCTTATGTTCATACTGTCTCATCCATATCTCAATTATTTGTTCACTTGTGCATCTCCATAATGGGTCTTATATTGGGAGGAGAGACACTGTACTTCTTGCTCACCATTGTTTCCATAGTATCTAGCACAGTGCTTGGGGTATTACTACACACTTGATAAATATTAAACAAATGAAATAGTACTAAGACAACTTGTGGCTGCCACTAATGGAGCGTGCTGTGGTGAAAGCAGTAGGGAAGGAGCTCTGCCAAAGGCCAGCCAATCTCTTGGAGATTTGTCCAAGTGAGTGACTATGGCTATAGCTGCACCACTGTGCCAACATTTTTCCTTTACGTCAGTTGAGGAAAGTTAGAAATAGGGTCAGGGAAGCCAACTTACTATTCTAATAACCATTTTCAAACCCACATGAAGACCTTGGAGCATATCTGGTACAGTGCTCACATTATAAAGCTGAAAAAGGGGGCATAAAATGGAACAGCTGCTGTCCTTAAGGGACTAGCTAGCAAGGGTAGCTTTCATACTCATGTCTCCATACATCCTGGTCAGTGCTCTTCCTTCTATAATCAGCATCCTCTCCTAAGAGCTCTGAAACTCAACAGGTCTTGGTTTCAATGGCAGCTCCACAAAGAAAGTAAGTGTGTGGCCTTGGCAGACCACACCTCCTTTTCCTCCCCAAGTTCCCCATTGGAAACACAACTTTATAACATGACTTTCAGGACCATTGTGAGCTAGTGTTAGAGAAAAGGGTGCATGATTCTAGTAGAATGTCAGTTACAGAACTGGTTCTCAACTTTTAACTTCCTTCTCTTCCCTCAGGCACATAAGGCCTTTCAGAATGACCAGAAATAAAGTATCCTTAGTGCTTGGGAAGAACCTGCTATGCTGAGGGTCTTGGCTCTTCAGGCCCATCTCATCCTCAAGAGGCAAATTCAGACCTCAACCTATCACCTATGAGGTTTTGCTCTAAAGAGACTCTTCTCCCGGCTTACTCTAACATTCCCCAAGGAAATGCAGCCATCAAAACACTGACTTTCCAACTCTCCTAGTGAAATGAATGAAAAACTCTTTGGGGAAAAGAAAGTGATTTTTTCAGTTCCACTTGTTTACTTTTACATAAGCTCCCAAGATGGCTTATTCGCATTGGCTGTTAATCACACCATCTGTTCAAACAGTACTTCAGTAAATGATTTAAATCATACTTTTCCTCTGAAAGAATCTTTTTAAGGACAGTGTTTATGTCTCTGTTGTCCATTTGGCAACATAGCATGAGATATTTTAACAATGCTACCATTGTAAACACATTGAATTCCCCATTTCTTAACTGCAGAAAACAGAGCGATTTCTCTGCATTTGTTGTACTTGACTCTGGGTTTAGAGCAGAGAGATTGCTATTAGACAAGGATTCTATGAAAGAAAAAAAAAAAAGAAGTTCCATCCAATCTCTCTGAAATCTTAAATTTAGTAATAATGAGTAGTTTCCAGCCACTTCAGACAATTCAGGCCAAATAAATATGAACAGAATATCCTTAGTGGGTGGTAAAGGTCAGCTAGGATAAAGGTCAGCTGCCTTTCTTCTCTTAGGGATGCCAAGTCACTGGTTTAGAAGGACTTCCAGAAAGAAAGGCCTGAGCCCTTATCTTCAACCCAGCCTGTTCAGGATCAAAGCTCTTTTGACCACAGGTCTCAGAAAGAAGCAAAAGGTATACTTGTGGGTTTTGGTCCAGAGATGACCCTGTAGTTAGTTTGAGAGGAGTAGGAGAGTAGAGGTAGACTTATTTTTGCTACAAGCTCTTCTGCAGACCTCTCAAGGCTCCATATCAACGCATCTGGGAAAGTTCGCATAGCACTGTGGGTATGTTCTAGCACTGGCCCACATGGATATCACTTTTCCCTGCTTTCCAAGACCTGGACCACATGGGATGTATTTTATTGGAAAGTAATGTACAATGTGTAAGGTGTGCACAAAGGAAACTTATGTAAATTTGTGCATGGGGACCATGGTGAAGGAGGAGCTGACTCTTCAGGCTTTCTTAAGGCTTTCCAAGATCTAGGACTAGCTCAAATGCATGGACTATCTCTTGCTGATCCAGTCAATAGACATACTTTCCCCAAAAAACATCTCCTTTATTTACAACTCTGTACACAGGATTAATATGTTATCTGCAAAGGTCTATGGTTCTCAGCTAGTAAAACTCCTATCTAATCATGGAATCCAGGAAATAATGACTCTTCTAATGTGAGCCTTCTTTACCCCCTCTAGGTGTGGAGAATCAGAGGGTGTGCAGATATTGATCTATCACATGAATTTGCCAGTCTCCATCCCCATCAACAGAAAATGAGAAGTCTACATTCAAGAGAATAAGAGAAATCGCTTCACTTCCCTCACTTTCTTACTATGTCAATTTTTCCTGCTGTTTGTCACAAGAGAGTCATTTTGTTATCACATAGATTATTGCACAGAGCTGTTCTTTTCTTTTTATTGTTGTTCCATTACAGCTGTCCCAATTTCCCCGCATTGCCCTACTTACCTCCAGCTCCCACAATCAATTCTCACCCTGTTGTCCATGTCCATGGGTTATTTATACATGTTCCTTGACTAGATCTTTCTCCTTCTTTCTTCCCTTTTCCCATACCCTCTCTGGTCACTGTCAGTCAGTTCCTTATTTCCATGCCTCTGGTTCTATTTTGCTCATTTGCTTGTTTTGTTCATTAGGTTCCTGTTATGGGTGAGATCATATGGTAGTTGTCTTTAGCATGATACTCTCCAGTTCCATCCATGCTATCATGAAAGGTAGGAGTTCATTCTCTCTTCTGTGTAGTATTCCATTGTGTAAATGTACCACAGTTTTTTGATCCATTCATCCACTGATGGGCACTTAGGCTGTTTTCAGCATTGGCTATTGTAAATAATGCTGCTATGAACATAGGGGTACATAGATTCTTTTGAACTGGTGTTTTAGGATTCTTTTAATATAATTCCAGCAGTGAAACCACTGAACCAAAAAACAGTTCTATTTTTAGTTTTTTGAGGAAATTCCATACTGTTTTTCACAGTGGCTGCACCAGCCTGCATTCCCACCAACAGCAGGTTAATTTCCAAAATATATAAAGAACTCATACAACTCAACATAAAAGCAAGCAAATAAACAATTCAATTAAAAATGGATAAAGGGCTTGAACAGACATAACAGACACTTTTCCCAAGAAGATATAAAAAATGGCCAACAGATATAAAAAAATATGCTCAATTTCATTCCCTATTAGGTAAATGCAAATCAAAACTACAAAAAGATATCACCTCACACCTGTTAGAATGACTGTTATCATCAAGACAAGTAATAAAAAATGTTGGAGTCTCCAGCCAGCTCCATAGCTAGAGGCAGGTGAAAGACAACCATACATGATCTCTCTCTCCCTCTCTCTCTTTCCCTCTCTCTGAAAAATAATAAATAAAATCTTTAAAAATTGGAGAGATTGTGTAGAAAAATTACCCTTCATCTACTGCTGTTGGGAATGTAAACTGGTACAGCCACCATGGAAACAGCATAGAAGCTCCTCAAAATATTAATAATAATGCTTGCTTTGGCAGCATATATACTAAAAATATTAATAATAGAGTTAACATATGACCCAGAAAGCCCTCTTCTGGGCATCTACCTGAAAATCTGAAAACATTTATTCACAAATATATATGTACTCTGTGTTCATTGCAGCATTAATCATGGTGGCCAAGATAAGGAAACAACCAAAGTATCTCTCAATAGACATTTGGCTAAAGAAGATGTGTATATATATACTACGGAACACTACTCAGCCATAATAAAAGATGAAATACTGCCATTTGTGCTTGATTCCTCCAATACCCCCTCCCAATCCCCCAGAGCTGTCAGCCTGCTTTTTATCTATGAGTGTTTCTATTTTGTTTGTTAGTTCAGTTTGTCCATTAGATTCCATATATGAGTGAAATCAGGTAGTACTTGTCTTTCTCTGACTGGCTTATTTCACTTGCATAAAGTTCTCCATGTTCATCCACATGTGTCTTCTGCAAAAAGTCACACTTTTATATTTTCATTCCCAGTTTGGATGCCTTTTATTTATTTATTTTGCCTGATTGCTCTCAATAGGACTTCCAGAGCTACATTGAATAAGAGTAATGCAAGTGGACATCCTTGTCTTGTTCTTGATTTTAGTAGACAAGCTTTCAGTTTTTTACCGTTAAGTATGATATCAACTGAGGGTTTATCATATATGGCCTTTATTATGGTGAGGTACTTTCCTTCTATACCCATTTTATTGAGTGCTTTAATCACAAATGGATGTTGTATCTTGTCAAATGCTTTTCCCACATTTATTAATTTGATTGTGATTTTTTTATCCCTTATTTTGCTAACAGGGCATACTACATTCATTTGAATGTGTTGAACCATCTTTGTGCCCCTGGGATGAGCCCCATTTGATTGTGATCTATTATTTTTTAATGTATTGTTGTTTTCAATTTATTAGTATTTTATTTAGGATTTTTGCAACTATATTCACCAGAGACATTGGCCTATCATTTTCTTTTTGTGTTTGTTATCCTTTCCAGGTTTTGGTATCAGGGTTATGTTTGCCTCATAAAATATATTAGGAAATACTGCTTCTTCTTCAACTGTTTGGAAGAAATTGAGAAGGATAGGTATCAATTCTTCTTTGAATGTTTGGTAGATTTGACTAGTGAAGCTGTTTAGTCCTGTACTTTTATTTATGGGGAGATTTTTGATAGTTTCAATTTCCTCACTCTTGATCAGTCTATTTAGATTTTCCAATTCTTCATGACTCAATCTAGGAAGATTATGTAGTTCTAGGAACTTATCCATTTCTTCTAGCTTATTGAATTTAGTAGCATATAGTCTTTCATCATATTCTATGATGTCTGATATATGATGCTTTTTATATATGTGATGTCTGTGGTAACTTCTCTTTCACTTCTGATTTTGTTTATGCTTCTTTTCTCTTTTTTCCTTAGTGAGTCTAACCAGGGGTTTGTCAATTATATTTATCTTTTCAAAGAACTAGGTCTTTGTTGTACTAAGTTTTTATATATAGTCTTTTTGTTCTGTATTTTAGTCAATTCTGCTCTAATTTTTATTTTCTTTCTTTTATTGACTTTGGATTATTTTTATTCTTTTTTCTAGTTCTTTAAGATGTAATATTAGGTTATTTACTTGGGATTTCTCTTGTTTCTTGAGATAGGTCTGTAATGATATAAACTTCTCTCTTATTACTGTTTTTACTGCATCCCAGAACTTTTGATATGACATTTTGTCATTCTCATTTGTCCCTATATATCTTCTGATCTCACCTTTTCTTTTTTGACTGTCATTTCTAGTAATATGCTATTAAATCTCCACATATTTGTGGGTTTCTTTACTTCCTTTTTGCAGATGATTTATTTTTTATTTAATTTTATTGTTGTTGTATTATATCCATCCCCTTTTTACTCCCCTCTGTCCCCTTACCCACCCACCCACTCCCCCACAAAGTCAATCCCACTTGCTGTCCATGTCCATGGTTCTTCCATACTAGTTCCTTGACTAAAATGCTCCCCTTCTTTGCCTCCTGCAGATGATTTCTAATTTCAAAGCAAAATTTCTTCTCTAGGGCACTTGGAACATTCTCAAAGATATATCATATATTGATTGGGTCACCAAACTAGCCTCAACAAGCATTGAAATCATACCAAGCATATTTTCTGACCACAGTTCTTTGAAATTAGAAATCATTTATAGAATTTTGATTTGTGCTTTTTTATACCTTTCATGTCTTTTTATCCTTTTGAACATAGATATATAATTATAAGAGTTGTTTTAATTTCCTTTTCTTCCAAGATTAAAGTCTCTGTCGGATTAAGGTCAATTTCAGTTGGTTTCTCCTTTATTACAGATTGTATTGAACTGATTCTTTGTATGTCTTTAACATTTTATTGGATATCAGACATTGTGACTTTTACTTATTGGATACTGGATATATTTGTATTTCTCAATATATTTTTGACATTTTCACTAATATAGTTTGGTTACTTGGAAACAGTTTGATTCTTTGAATTTGTTAGATAGCACCACAACTGTGTTTAGTGCATGCCCCACAACTGAGGCAAGAACTTTCTAAGTATTCTGTTCAATGTGCTTGATTTTTAAAAAAGAGTTTATTGATCAATATTAGAGAGAAGGGTAGGGCGTGAGGAAGGAAGGGAGAGAAACATCAATGTATGGTTGCCCTTCACTGCCTCCAGCTGTGGACCTGGCTGGAGACCTGGCTTGCAACTTGGTTATGTGCCCTGACTGGGTATTGAACCAGTGATGTTTGGATTCTCAGGCCAGTGCCTATCCACTGAGCCACGAGCCAGGGCTGCTCCTGAATTTTGATAGTTTCAAGTCTGGCTGGTAGAAATAGGTTCTATTCTTGGCCCTGTATGAGTTCTGAGTGCTGTTCCCTCTTGTCCTTTTAGATGACATTTTCCCTAGTCTTGGGACACATACCACACATATGTACTGTTGCAGCTCTCCTAAGTTTCCATCTATGCAGCTCCTTCTCTGGTGCTCTGCTAGCAAACTTTAGTCACTTCATTCTTCCCAACACTCCTTGCCATCTATCTCAACTCAGGGAGTTCTCCATGCTCAATTGATAAGAACAGAAAATGCTTTCAAGACAGTTAGCTGGGATGATTATGAGAATACATTGTTTTTTATTCATCTTTAAGGGTCACTATCTTGTGTACCTCATGCCCAGTGTTGTGATAACCATTGTTTCATTTATTTGTAGTCTGTGGTTATTCAGACATTAGAGTAAATTGGTCTCTGTTATTCTATACTGATCAAAAGTGGGATTTACTTTTTTATACCTTTATGCATGGTAAGCATAATGGTTTTATGGCAAGCCATAAATTTTGTATATCTCTTTTTCATCTGGTTTGGTGCTGTTCCTTGCCTTCTTTGGTACCTTGTTTGTTTATGTGCTTGGTAATTTTGGGCATCATGCTTTAAAAGTTATCTGTAGCAATAACTTAAGGCCAGGAAGGAGTCACATTCCTCTAGAGGGGATCTTCAGTTGTCATTGTCAAAATGAATTATTTGGGAGATTGTTGAGGATGATAGTCTTAGTTGAGGACAACACTAAATTTTAAGGCTTGGGATTCCCTGTATATCAGGCAAGTAGAACCTAAGCTGAACTTCTGTGTGAGTACCAACCCTCATCCTACAACCTGGAAGTGGAGCTTTATGGGCATCAACTTATTGAAGGAAAGGCTTTATGATAACACTCCTTATATTGTATATATCTTGATGTTTTGTTTGTGTTCCTTTTGTCCTATGAAGTTATCAAAACTACAAAACTACAGTATTTTCTGATTTGGAAATTATTCACATAGCAAAAGTTGTCTCCAGTCATCATTTATCTCTTTAGGTCTTCATTTTCCCTTTATTTTAGCCAAGTAACAAATTACTTTTTCTTTTCTTTTCTTTTCTTTTTTTAGCTTTTCAAGTTGTTTGAAAGAGGTATTGTTTACATTTTACCCAGGCTTTTGAAAGTTGTTTTCAAAAGGAAAGTTGATATGAATTACCTCCACTCTTATAACAAAAATCTGGAAGTGTGCCATGGATTTTTGGAGGGTGGCCTCAGACATTGGGAGATGCAAGTGTAATGGCCCAACCTGATTTCACACTATTTGGTAAGTCTTAGGTTTGTAAGCACTTTTTTGGTGCAAGGACTTGTTCGTCTATTCACAGAAATTATTCTTGAGATGCATTCATTAGGAACACCTCATTCTACTTTGTTTTTTAATTTATGCTTAATTTATAAACAGAAGAATTGTTGTATAGATACATCTGATTGATCAGACAATAAAATTTAAAGAAAACTTTCAGTTTAGTGAGCTCTCCAATGGGCCTGCAGACTGGCTTTTGGAGGAAGGTGCCTAATTCTGTACTGAAGCTCTGTCCATTTGGGACAGCTTTCATTCCAGTTTTCCTGTGCTGTGGTTCAACTAGGATAATGGACAAGTCAACATAGTTAACAGACAGAGCATTTCAGAATCCTGATTTGGGGGTAGAAAAATAGTTGAATGAGGGCTTCTGGGAGATGTGGAAGTTCTCAGTCAAACAAAACTGTGTACTTGACTGGGTAGGGCGCCATATCTACTAAGTGGAAGCTTAACTAGCATCACAAGTGAAGCCTTTTAAAGTTAAGCATGGGTCCTAAACTCTGCTCCCAGGATCAAATATTTATTCCAGATATGTGGGTTGAGGAAGTCCTAGACCAACATCTTGGCTTGCTAGAAAACTAGGACTAAAAAGCAGTTAGGAACTAACTGCCAGACATACATGAAGAAGCCAGAGAAAAAATCCATACTCAAAAACTAACAGCTTTAAATGCAAAAAAAAATTACTACTGAAGTCCTACTATGAGCTTCAAAGATGACAAATTAGAATAGCTCACATGCATTGAATATATAATATGTGCCAGGTATATTGATTTATTTCATTTTCATAGTAATAATTCAATGAGGGAGGTACTATTATACTGCTAATTGTAGGCATAGAAAGGTTAAGTAACTAGCTCAAAGTCACACAGATACTAAGATGTGACCCAGGTACTTAGCCAAGCCTATGGTACTCCTACTTGTTGGTTGAGTTGTGCTGGGTTAAGGGAGAACCCGCTCCCTGTTTTCTACCACGTGAAGAAGGGATGAAGTAGGTACCAGCCAAAGACAGCAGTATTCTCAGCACCTACCCTAACCAATTTTATTGGAGGAAATAGTCTTTCAACACTATGTAATTAGGGAGGGGAGAGAATTGCAAAAAGAGAATGTCCTGGGGGTAAGCAGGAAGTGGTTTTCAGCCTGGACAAAAGATTTGTGAAAAGGAATTCTTAGCTCTGGTAGACAAGGCAAGGTGTCTTGCCCGGTCTCTGTCGGCATCTAGCGGTCACTAGACCACATGACACATAACTCAAACTAGCTGCAAGTTAAGAGAGAATAAAGCTGCGTTCATTTAAAAAATTGAATATATTTGGGTGACATTAGTTAATAAAATGATTTAAGTTTCAAGTATGCAATTCTATAATACATCTCTATATGTTGCATTGTGCTCACCACCCAAAATCTTCTTTTAAAAAAATTTAAAAATATTAATAGAGAAAGAAAAGGGAGGGAGAGTGGTGGGGAGAGATATCAATTTATTGTTTCATTATACACATTCATTGATTGAATCTTGTATGTATCATGACCAGGGATCAAACCTGCATCCTTAACACATCGGGATGATGCTCTAACTAACTGAGCTGCCTGGCCAGGGCCCAAAGCCAAGGCTCCTTCCATTACCATGTATCCCTCCTTTATCCTGCTTTACCTCCTCCACCCCACTTTCCCTCTGGTAATCCCCATACTGTTGTCTGTGTGTATGAGGGTTTTTCTTAATCCTTTCACCTTTTTCACTCAGACTCCCAGCCCCCTCCCTCATGACAGTTGTCATCTGTTCTCTGTATTGATGAGTCTAGAGCAGCATTCTTAACTTGGGGGCTCAGAGGAAGGGCACAAAGTTCTGTGAAAATAAAAACAATTGAATCGTTGGTAAAAGCTTTCTGGTACATGTTGTCACACTTGTCATCAGGTCCACAGTAAGTTTTGTGACACACAACATTTAAGAATCACAGCCAGAGAGTCAAGAAGCAGTGTCCCAAGAGGGGTTGCCTCCCATCTGGGGGTCCTCCCACTGAGTCATAACCCTGTGGGCAGACAAAAGGCAGGCGGGGTCCCTGCACTGTGTTCTCTGCTCACAAAGGCCTGATGCTGGTTGGGACTGCACTGATGGAAACTTCTTGGTGGCATTTAGGCCCCTTCTCGTTTCAGAATATAGGGGCCTTCCTGACAGAGGTCTCTTGGGGCCCTTCACCTTTTCTTAGCCATCAGGGTCTGGCCTGGACACAGTCAGAGCCTTTCTTCCACTCAGCATCCCAGGCCCCTCTCAGGACCAGCTGGTTTCCCATGCCCTCCTTCTCCCCTTTGGTTAAGCTGCACCACCCTGCTTCCTTCCCTCTCCATAGCTGCCACCTCCTACCCTGTCCTTTGGGACAGTTTCCCCAGAGCGTGGCTACACAACGGGGTGCTGCCACCCCAGCTCTTCCCTTGCTGGGCCCCTGATGGCCCACACACTGACCACCTGCTTCAAGGGCTCCACTCTGGATCAGGCAGGGGAACAGACATCCAGAGCACACAGCAGGGCTAACACACGCTGGAGCTGCAGACAAGGAAACCCCAAAGTCACCATTGCTGGTCGGCAGGTTCCTTCTCCCTTTGACTTAGTGATGACACCTGCAGGACCAGCTGAGCTCCTGTGCTCTATTTCTCTGAAGTGTGGCTTCCTCTGTTTTAGTTAGCTGTCTTCGGGGGTAATCATAGTCTAGCCAGGATGCAAACTGCAAGATCCCTGTCTCCAGTGTGCAGTAGTCACTCCCAGTTTAAATGGAGGAAAACTCTTAACAGCCCACAAGAATGGGTGGCAGATACCAGGAAGGCAAGTGTGAATGATACTGGGAAAGTAATTGAATGCAGCAGGCAGAAAACAAGCATTATTTGGCACGGGGTGGGGGTGGGTGGGCGGGTGTCCTCAACCAAAGAATATTTTAAAAACATACTGATGCCATGGTTCCAAACCAAACTCATGAAGTTGGAATTTTGGATGTGGAGCATAAGCTTTGTTGTTTTTGTTTTTGTTTTTAAAGCTTCCTGTTTGATGTAAAGGGGCAGTCAGGAGTGAGAACCATAACACTAGGTGATCAGATGAACTTTAATCCAAGGTGCAGCATGAGGTCTGGTAAGTAAGGGTCAGGATGTCCTGAAAACATTGATGTAGATTATGTATATTATGATGGTACAATGATGGGTGGTGATATAGCTCTGCTCAGCCCTTATCTGAATTTCTCTTATAATACCTGTGCTCTGGAGACCCTGATGTAGAGCCTGGTCAAACATTAATACTACTAGTCTGAACCATCATACAATTACTTCAGTGAAGCCATCCCCATAAAGAGGAAATTCACATTTGAAAATGCTTTTCTCTAACTAGAAAAAAATGTGGGTGAAGATATCTTCATTCCTACACATAAGGGACAACAAACTCTTCTGTGAAGGGCCATATAGTGAGTAATTTAAGCCCTTCGGGCCATATATGGTCTATGTTGCATATTGTTTTTTTAAAACCCTAAAATATAAGAACTGTTCTTAGCTTTCAAAAAGCCAATCTCCCTTCACAAATCTAATGAAGTCCTCTACCATTTCTTGGGCTTTCCATAGTACCAGTACAGGCTTATGATGAAGTTACCTTCTCTGACTACCTGAAAAGGGACCGTGGAATTGGGTTTTTAATATAGTGTGAGGAAGAAGTAAAGTTTCATTTGTACACATGAATATGCAATAATCCCAAAACCACTTACTGAAAAGGCCATCATTTCCCCACTACTTTGAAATACTTCCGCTGTCATTTATTACATGTCATTCATATGACTATGGGTTGTCTAATTAAACCATTTTAGAGCTATGCAATTATAAATATATACTATTTTACCTACATCCCACAACTTTTTAGGTATTTTTATTTCTTTCAGTTAGAATATTTAAAAATTTCCACTGTATATTACTTTTTATAACTCACAAGTTATTTATTTATTGTTAAATTTTATTTTTAAATATTTTATTTCTTTTTAAGAGAGAGGGGAATTCTCACAAGTTATTCAGAAGTATGTGCTTTAATTTCAAAACATTTGGAGATTTAAAATATCTTTGATTTTTATTTATATTTTATTTTTGGCATGGCTAGAAAAATATCAAATTAGTTTTAATCCTTTCAAAATTTATTGATTCTCTCCTTTATTCCCAACCATATGGCCTTATTAGTGATTGTTCCATGTGCATTTAAAGAGAATGCATATTTCCCATTGTTCTGTGGAGGGTTTCTATAAGCCAATTATATGGATTTGGTTGATACTATTGTTCAAGCCTCTTTTACTTTTTAAAATATTTATTTATTTAAAGATTTTATTCATTATTTTTAGAGAGAGGGGAAGGGAGGGAGAAAGAAAGGAAGAGAAACATCAATGTATGGTTGCCTTTCACCTGCCTCCAGCTAGGGACCTGGCTGGAGATCTGGCTTGCAACCTGGTTATGTGCCCTGGCTGGGAATTGAACCAGTGACCTTTGGATTCTCATGCCAGTGCTCAGTCCACTGAGCCACACCAGCCAGGTCCATCCTCTATCTTTACTAATATTCTGCCTACTTGCTCTTATAGCTACTGAGAAAAGAGTATGAAATTGATAATAATTGGAGATTTGTATGTTTCTTCAGTTCTGTCAGTATTTGCTTAATAATTTTGAAAATGTTTATTGTTGTTGTATTACAATTGTTTCATTTTCCTCCAATTGCTCCCCCTGCTCCACCCACTCCAAACCCTCTCCCACAGTCAATTCACACTTGTTGTCCATGTTGATGGGTCATTTATTTTAGTTCCTTAAATAAACTCTTCCCCTTCTTTCTCCCTTTCTTCCCCTTCCCTTCCTCTGGTCACTGTCAATCTGTTCCTTGTTTCCATATCCCTGGTTCTATTTTGCTCATTTGTTTGTTTTGTTCATTAGTTTCCTGTATTAGATGGGATCATATGGTATTTGTCTTTCACCGCCTGGCTTATTTCGCTAAGCATAATACTCTCCAGTTCCATCCATGCTATTGCAAAAGGTAGAAGCTCCTTCTTTCTTTCTGCTGTGTAGTATTTCATTGTGTAAATGTACCAAAGTTTTTTGACCCATTCATCCATTGATGAGCACTTAGGCTGTTTCCAGCACTTGGCTATTGTAAATAGTGCTGCTATGAACATAGGGGTACATAGTTCCTTCTGACTTGGTGTTTCAGGATTCTTAGGGTATAGTTCTAGCAATGGAATTGCTGAATCAAAAGGCAGTTCCATTTTTAGTTTTTTGAGGAAATTCCATACTGTTTTCCACAGTGGCTGTACCAGTCTGCATTCCCACCAACAGTGCACCAGGGTTCCCTTTTCTCCACCTCCTTGCCAGCACTTGTTTTTGGTTTTGTTAATGATGGCCATTCTGACAGGGGTGAGGTGGTATCTCATTGTGGTTTTAATTTGCATCTCTCTGACGGCTAGTGATGTTGAGCATCCTTCTATATGCCTATAGGCCAGTTGTATGTCCTCCTCAGAGAAGTGTCTGTTATGTAAAAATGCTGAGTCATGATTTGTTAAAAATGCCAAACCATCTTTACCTAAAAATGCTGAGTTATGATTTGGTGAGATGCTGAGTCATCATGTAAAAAATGCTGAGTTATGATTTGGTGAGATGCTGAGTCATCATGTAAAAAATGCTGAAGCATGTGCCCTGACCAGGAATCAAACCAGTGACCTTTTGCTTTGTGGGATGATGCCCAACCAACTGAACCATGCTGGCCAGAGCTCAATAACAGGTTTCCTCTTAGACATATTTCTTGTGACTCACTCTATGTCTCTGCGCATGGATCAAAACCTACCTCATTCTTTTAAAAAAGCTTCATAGTATTACATAAATGGAAAAGGACATGATTTCTCTTTGATACTTATTATAGTATTATGGATCAATTGGTTATTAACCTTGTAACTGAGCATTGCCAAATAATTTCAGAATCTGTGTTTGGTGTGCTATTAACAGTCTTGGTGACAAATAGTTCTATAAATTAAAGAGTTGAATGAGAAATGATAAGTGAAAATGTGACATAGAAATAATGTTTCAGTGTTAAGTGAAACCTCAGTGATGTTATCTTGATGTAAAATTGAAGCTTCTACAATAAGCAAATTTTACTTCTAAAAACAGGAAAATTTAAGCATCACATGTCTCTCATGAACCAGATAGGACAAACTTGACCAAAACATTGTGTTGTAGATATCAATATTATTGTTGATCTTTTATTGGAAATATGGTTTCAACACATCATTCATAACATTAAATTATCTAATTAAAATTTGTTTTTATAGCTATATTGGTATTTAATTTGTAAATATATTTTGATTTTACAACTGCCTAGAAACAACATCATGAGTTTATATGTAAATTATTATATTTAATATTTTAATCAGTCTTTTTTATAACAAAGAAATGATAAGTTCTCCAAATATATATGAAGAAAATAGCAATTGGATAATTATGGAGATTTTCTTTAAAACCATCTTCAGTATGCATTTTATTATGTTTGAAGAGAAATAAACATATTGGTACATTGTATATCTCTCTCTTTATGTGTAAAAAGGATATTTTGTAATCATAATGATTATTGTAATAAGAACTCAATTAATTTCACCCAAACTTCACCTTCTGGATAATATATACATGTGTGTGAGTCTGTGTGCGCATATATATATATATATATATATATATATATATACACACACACACAGTATGTATGTGTTTGAGGGTATATGTGTGTGCATATATATATACTTATATAACCTGATATTTAGCTTCATACACAACAAGTTACATTAAAATGATATTTATTCACATGCCATAGGCCATAGTTTGGATAATATATTCACTTCTGTTTCCTGGAACATTTGTAGTTCTCATGAAAAAATTTCAAGACTTAAATTTTAGTAAATAAATAAATATTAAGGAAAATAATGATAAAAGATTATTGATGACTATAAAAAATGTATGCTTTCACATTGAAGGTTTGATAGAATAGGTACCTGAATCATAATGTTAGAATGATATAGACGCTGACTTTATTTATGCAGCAATGTAATATATTATTCTATTTAAAATAATAAATATTAGGATTAACTTTAGATTAAAATGTAGGTTAAATTTTTGAAAAGAAGAAATTCCTTATATTTTCCAAGACATATGTGTGTAGCTATGATTCAACATTTGTTTTTGTGTGTGTGTGTATAATTCCTGATAAAGATTTGAAAATGTAGACTTTCAAATCATGATACCCAAGCAGTGGCATCAAAGGCATTAGTTGTTAAATAAGTGTCTTATGAACTGAATCTTTCTTTACTGAGATCCTAATATTTTAAGTGAATGCGGCCATCAAAAATTTCTTTGACAATATTTTATTTACTAAAAATAAGACCTTGCAAATGTTTCATGCAAATATGATCCAAACTATGATGTACAACTTAACCTCATTTTAATGCAAACTTGTTGTGTATGAAGCTAAATATACATGTTAGTATGTGTATATTAAAATGAGTGCATGACAAGTAAATGATCTTGTAAGAAGAATATGTCATATAAAAATTTAAGTGACAGTATTAACATTCTATTTTCTTCTTACTTGGATTCCCTAGGAATAATCCATAACCTTTGAAAAACTTTAAAAATGTTTAGGCCTGGCTAGTGACACAGTGGATAAGGCACTGGCCTGTGAACCTAAAGATCACTGATTCGATTCCCAGCCAGGGCACATAACCAGGTTGCAAGCCAGGTCTCCAGCCAGGTCCGTAGCCAGAGGCAGGTAAAAGGCAACCATGCATTAATGTCACTCTCCCTTTCTGCCTCTCTCTCTTACCCTCTCTCTAAAAATAATAAAATGTTTAAAACATGAGTGCATGATTTATATGGAAACCGAGTTTGTATGTGTATGTTAGAACATAATCACAATGTTTATCAGTGTACTCGCAGGTACTGTTTATGATGGTGCTTTACTCCTGATCAGCATGTGGTTCTTTTCTGAATCCTTTGCAAGCACCATGCCTTAGTTACTTATGAGAAAATACTATATGATTGATCCTGAAAACAATCAGTGACACAAACATACAATAAGCAATAGGAAGTCACTGAATGTCCTATAATGACTTAGGGATGTGCTTGTATTCCAATGGTAAATGATGAAAGCATGTAACTAAGTCATGTCCCTTCTGACTGGAATTTATACATATTTGAGTATGTGTATTATTTCAAATGGGCATTATAAAATGTTTTTGTAGTATTGATTTTAAAGAGAGAGAGGAAAGAAGAGAGAGAGAGAGAGACACTGATTTGTTGTTCCACTTATGTATGTATTCGTTGGTTGCTTCCCGTATGTGCCCTAACAAGAGATCAAACCTATCAGGAGGATGTTCTAATCAACTCAGCTACCCATCCAAGGAAAGAAGTCACTGTAAAGCACCCATCCTTGAGAACTCTCTAGATACTTATTTTAGGGTTCCAGACAAAAAGTTGTTTCTCCCTAAATACAGCAAGACCTAGTGCCAGAAATACAGGCCAGAAAATGGAAGAGGATTCCCAGGGAACCTAAGAAATGAGCCAGGTCAAGAACCATTGTGTACTGGTGCCTAAGAAATGCCTTTCTCTAAGCCCTTAGATGCAGTCATTTTCTTTCCCCTCCTAGGCCTGGATCCCTGAGGTTTTCTTCCTGATATCCCAAGTCAATTTGTGACCAAAAGAAACCACTGGAGATACAATTCTGAGTGAAGAAAAAGTAGAATTACAAAGACAAGGTAAGTGGAAATTGAGTTCTTCAACCAAAAAGATAGATAGCTAATGAAATTACAGTCTTGGGCCCCAGTTTGATTGCAGATGGAAACCAAAAGCAAAAGCATAACAATGTGAGCAGGTTTCTTCAAACTGGACAGGAAGCAAGGCAGCCATATTTTCTGTTACCTTTGACTCTTGGTCACAGTTTTCTTTCACATCAGATGGGTGGGGAAAAAAAGAGCATTGGGGCAATGCTGTATTGAATTTCTAAAACAACACTGCCATTGTGAGGGAATCTCTAGAAAAAGTTTCAGAGTTTGTCTTTTAACTGGCTTTTAGTTTGGAAAGGTCCATTCTGTGGAAAGACTGATGGGTTGGGACCTGAGGTGGAGCTCAGAGGTTCAGAGCCTACCTTGAGCTCTGGACAAACATGGGATCCAGGTCTGGACAAAGAGGGGTCCAAATGTAGAGGCTGTCCAGTGAAGAGACAAGACAGACAGCAGCTGCCAGGAAGTCTGGCTCAGGCATTTGTAAGTTAGGGTCTTAGTGTTTTCCCAGCATGAACAGGATGAAGTACTGGGTCTGCCAGTGTTTGTCTCTATCCCAGTCGTGCAGAGCATGTGTTGTGCCTAACTAAGCTCTGGGACCTGGGCCCTTTTTGGTAGCCAGGTCAGAGCACAGATGACAGGACCATTTCTGATGGCTTATATTAGGATGCAGTGTGTTTGCTGGTGGTCTTACTGGCATCCAAATTGGAGCTGGAGTGCCTAAAGAGAGTGGAGGCACTCAGACAAAAAAAGGTTAGCACTTCTGCTAGAAGATCAGATCTTTCACAGACTAATGAGAACCAAAAACAAGCGAAGAGGATTAAAGATGAATCCCATATTTTAAAAGCCCTTGTCTGTGAGGTGTGGCATTACCTATGACCTTGCTTCACTTCTTCATACATAGATGTTTAATTTTTTAAAAAAGATTTTATTTCATTATTTTTTTAGAAAGAGGGGAAGGGAGAGAGGCAGAGAGGGAGAGAGACATCAATGTATGGTTGCGTTTCACCTGCCTCCAGCCACAGACCTGACTGGAGACCTGGTTTGCAACCTGGTTATGTGCCCTGGCTGGGGAATCGAACTTGCGACATTAATAGGTACATTCTAATGAAGCAGGATTGTTTTTAGAAATGCAAAAAGAGATGACAAAAATTTTAAAATGTGCCAGAATTCCAAAGAATAAATATTTAATTATGCTTTTAAAGGCATAAAGGTTGCTAGGTTGAGAAATTGGTTTCAATGCTCAAAGTAGAAGGGAATTTGAACATTGTTTTTAAAAAGTACTTAGGTGCAAAGTGAAGAGATAGAAAAATACATGACAAAGATATTTTTAAGTGGTTATTTCTTTTGATTAAGAAACCATTTGTTTTTAACTTTATATTTTGAATGATTCAGCAGCAGCAGGAGTAACTTTTATAATTTCTTGAAAAGTCTTCTAGGGTAAAATATAAAAACATTTGTAAGCACTCAAAGACATATATTGGTATCAAGTGGCTGACTTGAGAAGCCTATAGAGCGAGGAACCTGCTCTCAAATTGTGTACTGCTGAGGCATAAAAAGTGAACCAGGAACATGGTTTCAGACATGACCCCAGAAGGGAAAAGCACCAGAGAGCTATTATATAAGCATCCCCAAAACAAGAGTGTGCCAAACTTGAACAATAAAAAGGGGATGGGGGATGGCTCCATGTACTCTGGGAATTTGGCCAGTTCCCAGGGGCCAAGGACCCACCAGGTGTTTCTTGTCATGCAGAAAGCAATTATCTTCATATAATTAATGTTAGTAAAATCTACTATATGACCAGGGGATCAGGAATCAGCTCTCTGAAGCCAGCACCTATGGAGTGGATGCACTGCCTGGGACCCCTAGTGTTCCCACTGAAGCTCCAGAGGACTACCACCCCAGGGCTTCCTGGCATGTTTCTTTGTGACTTTAGATGCTGATAGCTCAGTTGGTGATGAATTGCCCCTGAAACTCCTCTCTGCCTTCCCCTGTGTCTTACTATTGATTTATACTCTTCCCCTAATAAAGCCTTTTTTCCTTATCACTACCTAGAGTGCCTGTGCTTTCATTTTCAAATCCCTTTCAGTAGTGCTATGTACTATAAGCTGATGCAGACTGTAAGGTTGTCCATCCACCATATGGAAAATGGTAAAAAAATAGATATTGATATGCAAGTGTGTATACAAATGGCATAAGGTACTAATAAAGATTTGTGTAAAGCTATACCCAGTATGTGTTCAGTTAGGTTTAAAGAGAAGCAAGCCTGTCTGAGTGGGTGAACATTTATTTATATATAGTAAATATATATGTATGTGTATATATAAAATATATGAGCATTAAAAATATTTTTAAAGGATTTTATTTATTTATTTCCAGAGGGAGGGGAAGGGAAGGAGCAAGAGAGGATGAGAAACATCATTGTGTGAGAGAAACATTGATTGGTTGCCTCTAGCATATGCCCCAATCGGGGACAGGCCTGCAATCCAGGCATGCTCCCTGACTGGGAATTGAACCAATGACTCTTTGGTTTACAGGCCAGCAGTCAATCCACTGAGCCATACCAGCCAAGGCTGAACACTTCTAAAAGCTACATATTTACAATGATTTGCAGTGTTATAATATGCTTTTCAACTTGAAATTCTTAATTGACATATTTATATCCATATTTATATTTATATAAAAGGAGACATTGATGAAAGATTATAGCTGAATGTAAAGGGTGTGAATGCACCTTAAAGTTTTCTTAGGGTATACATTTGGGTGAGTGAGTTTGAGAGATAGCAATTTGAACCTTCATTTAATGAATGCTATTTTCTTTCTTAACAGTTTTATTATTATTTATTATTCTTTTTTATGGTGTAATAGTTAGCCCAGTTTTTCCCTCTTTGCCCTCCTGTCCAGCCCAGCCCCTGTTCCCACAGTCAATCCCCACACCATTGTCCATGTCCATGGGACATTCATATATATTATTTAACTAATCTTTTCACCCTTTCCACCATTCCCTCATTCCCCCTCACCTCTGACAGCTGTCAGTCTGTTCCATGTTTCCATGTATTAACAGTTTTTGAAGAAATTTTTAAGATAAAAAATTGGTGTAAATATTGAGAAAGATTAAAAAAAGAAGCTTAGTGTTCTGGAGAGTAAGTGTTTAGTGTCCCAATATTAGTTTTAAAGTATATGTTATCATTTTAATGATTAGGTAAGACAAGCCTCAAAATCAAGATTCCTGAGTTGTAACAGGCATTATAGGCATATGTGTGAATAAAAAAAAGATTAAGCCCTGACTGGTAGCACAGTAGATAAGGTGTTGGTGCAAACCCCAAAGGTCGCTGGTTCGATTCCCAGCCAGGACACATAACAAGGTTGCAAGCCAGGTCTTCAGCCAGGTCCGTAACTGGAGGCAGGTGAAAAAGGCAACCATACATTGATGTCTCTCTCCCTCTCTCCCTCTCTCCTTTCCCCTCTCTCTGAAAATAATAAATACAATCTTTAAAAGTAAAATAATTGCCCATTGAAACAAATAACATGGGAAAATGTTTGGGATCAAAGCTCAGTGAAAAAGAGCAAACCTGCAAAGCCATGGAAGAGTGGAAATGGAATTCTTTAAAGGAAAATATGGCTGATGAGAGTAAGTGGTGTAAACTTTAATTTGATTTCTGAGGGAAACTAGGGGCAACTTTCCCCAAACAGAGCAGTTAGCAAGTTAGCTTTCATCTCTTGGTGGCTTTTTTCCCCCATATTGAATAGGCAGAAGAGGGTGAGGTAGGGTGAGGAGGAATGTTGGGGGGAGGTTGTGAAGGTACCGGGTTAATTGGATTTTCTAAAGCAATATTGCCACCAAGAGGAAGTAATTTAACAAAACCCCATTTTGTTAGTGTCCTTGTGAGGTCTAACAGTTGAGAAAGGTTTGAAGTTTGTGAGGTTAAGTAAACCCTAGCCCTGAGCTGAGCCTCCATTTCACATCTGCAGCAGTTGGATCTAGCTGTATTTGAGGATGTACTTGGTCAAGGGCAGCCAAAGAAGTTTTGGAGACATTGAAAAACCATACCTCAATGGTCACATACCCTATAAAAGATATAAGGTGATCTCTGAACTCTTTACCCTGTTTTAGCTAAACAGATAACAAAGAAACCCTGCATCAGATAAACTAAGCTACCTGCTTTATTGTAATATAGTTTTATTTGACCATATGCTGGGGAAACTAGATTTGTGAAGACAGTGTCTCACATTTGAAGTTAGACTTATGAGTGACAAAAATGATAGTCCTGCTCCTGGATGTCCTCAGGTTCAATTATTTTATGTTTGCACATTTTGGTTTACATTAAGAATCCACATTTGGCCAGGGAGTGGAAGGAAACCTAAAGCAACAACTGCTTTCTGAGTCCCAGGAATTCAAGCATAACACCATGACCAGAAACAGGAGACTGTAATTGCCAACCCTAACTGCCACTCAACCATTGACACTCATCTCCGATCAAAAGCTGTTTCAAAGTGAAAAGTTAAAAAACAAAAAACAAAAACAAACCACCCAGTAGAGAAGGTAGCAAAGGAAAGAGCAGGTAATTTTCAGACAATAAAAGGCCATGAAACATAAAAGTCTTTTAGCAGAGATCTTCAAATTTGCCAGAAGCAAAGTAAATTGCAATTCAACATGTTCTCCCTTAATACCCTTCACTCTTCCTCATAGCCCTGAGTAAGTCATTAAAAATGAAGTCATTAATATCACCCCGTTTGTGTAATAATTTGTGGAATTAAACAAGCTCCTATCAAGTGAGAATCATTGTTAATTGACTCAACTCTTTGGAGGTCAGTTGGTAACATGTCAGGGTCCTCCTGGAATGGCAGTGGGTTGTGGAGCCTCCAGCTGGCCAGGCCAATTCTCTAAGACCCGACTGGAAAAACCATGAAGGCTGGGTGCATACAAGCTCCTATGCTGTGATCAGGGGACCCCAGGGGGAATATGGCCGTGAGATACAATCTTTGAAGCTAGCAAACTTCCTTGACTTGTTTTCATTAACCTGCATGTAACCTTACCCTCCCTATTTTTAATGAGCCACCTGGAGTCCTTGGTGTTTCCTTGTCTGACCATGTCCTGGGGCAAGACCTCCGCATTCCTTTCATTGATTGTATAAACATAGTAACTCCTGTTCTATAGAATATTCTTCTTTCATAATGACATGTACAGATACCTGCCCCCAATGTTGTTACTCAATAAATACCTTTGGAAAAAGGCTCTCAAGGCCTTTGTACATCAGATACTGGACAGCCTTCTCTTCCCTAGCACAAGCTGCCAGAGATGTCTTTGTTTCATCCGTGGCACCCGAGGGATCTCTGTGGGTCAGGGTTCCCCACAGTAACATTAATCTTTCACATGGAAAAATCCTTTGTCTGCCTCTCAGAAGTGACCTTACAACCACATTCCCACAGGAAAGCAGAGAGATAGGGCCAGGGGAGATGACTGAGGTTTTCTTTGCAAGGGTAGATAGTGTGGAAGGGCAAAGGGTCCATTTTCTGGGTTCAGCTATAGGAGGCTTAGCCAAGGCAAGAAGTCTTTGTAAGCCTTTGGAAAGAAGGAAATTCATTCTCTTGAGTCCTTATCCATAAAGATGTCCCTACTTTTGATTAAGAAAAATAAGAACAGTGTTGGAACTTCAGGATCAAGCCATTCTACATGACAGATTAAATGGAAAAAATAAAGTCTGTCTATCTTTACTTACTACATAATTAATTCAAGTCAAACAAATAAACACATATGAATTTTTAAAAGTGAATAGGTGTAAGAGAATATCTGGAAAGCATACTACCAAATAACTGACAGTACCTTTTTGGAATGATGTTTCCAATGGCTGGCCTTCAAGTTTTTTTTTTGTTTGTTTTTTTTTTGGGGTGGGGGGATTTAAAAAAATTTTTTATTGTTGTTGTATTACATCCATCCTCTTTTTGCTCCCCTCTGTCCCCATCCCCACCCACCCATTCCCCCCAAAGTCAATCCCACCTGTTGTCCATGTCCATGGTTCCTTTATACTAGGTTCTTGTCTAGACTTCTCCCCTTCCTTGCCTCTGCCTCCCCCCTCCCACCAACCCCCTTCCTCCTGACCACTGAAAGCCTGTTCACTGTATTCATATATTTGGTTCTGTTTTGCTTGTTGTTAGTTTTGTTCATTATTGTCCTC